>OY723313.1:305512-622664 GCA_963210315.1 Rhynchopus euleeides | reverse complement strand
GAACTCGATGAAGTCGAGCCCACGGGGTTGCAAGAATGCACCATCCCCGTGGTGGGGTTTGACTACGCCAACCTCAGATCGGTGCATGAATACGCGAGGAAGCAGACCAAGGCACAACTCGACCTCATGAGAGAGTCGGTACTAGACCTCGCCAAGGCGGTCCGCGAAGGCGCCAAGCAGGCGGGGACTGGGGGGAAAGCGGGAGGTGAGGCCGGGGCGGCACAGGCGCAACCGGAGGGGAGCAGCCCCCCTGCCCAGGACCCCCCCAAGCTCCCGACAATCGGGAACCTGCAGTCGGCCCTCAGCCTGCCCAACATGAGGCCGGCTTGCGTCTCCCAGTGGCAGGGGTTTTTGAAGGCAGGAGGGGTGGCAGCGGCGCGGGAGATGATCCGAGACCTGAGGCTGCAGTTCGGGACATCGAACAAGGTGACCCACCTGAGCACGTGGGTCGCCCTCGCGCAGGAGGCTGCTGAGCGGGGGTTCTGGTCCACCACCGTGACCCAGATGGGGAACCAGCTGCTGCACGAGCTGGTGGTGAATGAGGCGTGGAAACAACACAGGATCCCCCGGGCGCAGGTGGAGGCGGAGATGCGGACGGCCGACACGGAAGCATCCGCTGCTGACCGGGCCATCGCCAAGCTGGCGGGGCGTGCACGCACGACGAAGGGGGGAAAGGGGGGCAACGGTGGCCCTCCCCAGTCTTTTCCCCCCCCGAATCGGTATTCCCCCTACCCCCACCACACATTTCAGGGAAAGGGGGGAAAGGGGGGGAAACCCCGGGGCAACACCAACTGGAATTAACACCGGCACTCGGCCAGGACATCATGCAGGCACTCGGCCAAATCACGGCACTCTGCCAAAAACTGGGACAGGAAAGGCCCCCCCAACCCCCTACCCCCCCTCCCGCCCCCCAGAACATCGTCCAGAACACTCTGTCGGAGGTGTACACGCAAGCTGCGCCGGCAAGGACCCGGGCCAGGGACGACCACACTCTGTGGGAAGCAAAGGAACGGCTGGAAGAAGTCATGAAAGAGAGCCTGGCGGAACGCACAATCTCCACCAGGGGTGGGCTATGGAAAAGACTGGAAAGTTGGTGTGTGACAGCAGACCTCTCCCTACCCCCCTCGGAAGATGCAGCAGTTCTGTTTCTGGCGGGAATGACCCACTTGACAACAAGCACAGTCAAAAATTATGCATCGGCAATAAACGCAGTCGGTCTGCAGCAGGGGAATTGGTCCCCGCTCCCCCTTCAGGGCTATGCCAACGCACTGGCTCGTGCGACCCCCTTTTCCCCCCCGAAGCAAGCTGTCCCCGCAAAAAAGGCCGAAGTGACCCAGGCGGTGTTTGTTCTGTTCACAAGGGGGCACGAGGTGGAGGCGAACCTGTTGTTGTTTCTGTGGAAGACAGCCTGCCGCTACCGCGATGCGGCAGATCTCACGGTAAAGGATGTGAAACCCACAGCATGTGGAACACGACTCGTGGTGGATTTTTACAGGTCAAAGGCAATCAAGACGACCCCATTTGTGGATCGCAGGTTCGCAGTTGCAGCGGGGGCGGGTTTGGAGCGTCTGATTGCGTTCGTGGTGGAGAAAAGACAGACATGCCCCTTGGAATCCCTTCTGTTCGGTGTCCCCCACTCCCAATTTCTGCGCCTTCTCCGCCAATGCCCCAACTGCCAAGAGTGGACGCTTCATTCACCCCGACGGGGGGCCCTGCAATTTCTAGCCACACTGGCAGCCAACGGTATCCTCCCCCCCCAGGACATCCCCAGGATTGCCAGGCACAAAACCGCGAACCCCATTCTTCCCCCCACCACCATGAGATACCTCGCGAACGTGAACGAGGAGGTGGCCCTGGCCCTCTCCCCAGAGTGTTGTGCCCGTCTTTAACGGAACTTGGTGCCCCCCCCGAGCATAGTAGCCACTCCGGCATGGGAAAACGGGTGTCCAGGGGTTCCCTTCCAACCCAAGAACAACTAAAAGCCCCGTTGCATTGCAAAAAAGTCCCTATTATTTCTATTCCTGAGGTACTTCGGATGGCCAAGGGGCCAGTGCGTGAAAGGATCAGCACACTGCTGGACATGACAGCCAACCCCCAGGCCATGGCGCGGGAGGTCTCAGAGCAGAGCTGGACCCCGGCAACTGTGAAACCCAAGAGCCAGGCCTTTTCTTCTCGTTTTTCGGTGCAGCTGGAAGAGGCAGGGCTGGTGCGGAGAGCCCCGGACTTTGATTTTGGCAAGAGAAACCCTGTTCTGGCTATTTCCCCTTTCGTTGTCTTCGAAGAAAAGCAGGGGTATGGCCCACACGGGGGCCGACTGAGGCCCATCATGTGGACCAAAGACCACAACTCCCTCGCGGCAGCTTATGGATACCGCTGCCAAGTTGTTTTCCCCACCTCCCCAACAGTGTTGTCCAGGGTGGAATGCGAGTGCGCCTCCCAAAGAGACCTAGCGGCTTCCTTTTTTCAGATCCCCATTCCCGAAGAGTCTCAGAAATACTTCACATACCGTGATGACAAGGGGGAGGCATACTGCCTGACCCGTTTGCCAATGGGGGCGTCGTGGTCCCCAGAGTTGATGCACCTGATCATGTATGCACTTTCCCACTGCTATCTCTCAACCCCCCCACGGCGGTATTCTCTCCCTCCCCATCTACATCCACTCCGGAACTGTGCGTTGACGTGTATGTCGACAACGTGCGGTACGCGGGCACCTGGGAGCGTGTTCGGGAGGCAACGGCGGCGTTTGACGTGGCAGCGAGACGCGCCGGCGCGACGATATCTGAGGCGAGCGACGGTGACACGGAGTACGTCTTCCTCGGGTTCGGCTTCCACTGCCGTCGAGAGGTGGGCGTTGGGCCCAAGGTGGCGAGGAAGCTGAGGGCGGCGCGGGCGGACCTGATGGCTCAGGGCGAGACGAAGCCGAGGGTTAGGCGGTGCGACTTGGAATCCTTGGGTGGTCGTCTGGTGTGGGCCTCGCCCCTGGTGGTGCAGCCTCTGGGCAGGTTTATCGACGCCATCATCGCCCTGCGCCGCAACAGCAACGCATTGAACCGTGGTGCACACCCGGACGAAGAAGTACAGCTCTCCGCGCAAACGACTGAGGCGGCGGTGCGTTGGATCGACGCTGCGCTCCAACCGAGGATGTACAAGGAGTTCACCGAGATGAGCCGAGGCCGGGGGGTAGAGATCTGGTCGGATGCTTCGGTGACGGGGTGCGGTGTTGTGGTGTCAGCAGGCGGCGCTCTTCGATCGTTTGGGCGACGCTGGACCTGGGAAGAGGCTGACGAACTGCCGGAGGAGCAGCGGTCGACGCGGATCGCGGTGCTTGAGGCACGTGCTGTGGTCTACGGCATGGAGGAGTGTGTCGGGGAGAACGCCTGGGGTGCCAACGTGAAGTGGTACCTTGACAACACCGCGGTGATCGGGGCGCTGCAGCGCGGGTATTCTCCGGCTCGGGCACTGAACAGAGAGGTGATGCGGATCCTGGGGCTGACGTCATCATATTTCACAGCGGTGCAATGGGCCTACATCAAATCACGGGATAACCCCGCAGACAAGCCGAGCCGGAGGTAGCGCAGGGGTAGCGAAGGGGTGTCGTTCGGCGCTGATCGCGCGGCTCTTCCGCTGCGTCCTGCGGCGACCTGCGTCTTTGGTGACTTCAGCCGCGCGTCACAGTTTACTGAGGGAATATGACCCAAGGCCATTGGCAGCAGACACCCCCATCCCCCTCATCACCCCTGACACCCCTTTCCTGGCCTATGTGGTCCCAAAGGGCCCGGGCTGCCCGGATTTTCACCCAAAAACACCCCAAAAAATTTTCCGCCATATCACCCCCCAGACACTAGGAGGGTGTATGATTTTCCGGATTTTCCTGTTTTTTCCCGATTTTCCGAAAAATTTGCCACTGGTTGACACAAGGGCGAATTTCGAGAAAAATCCGAAAATCAGGAAAAATCAGGTTTTTTTCGGATTTCCGGGATGGTCACCATACACCCTCCGGAAAAAAATCCGAAATTTTTGGGTCGACAAAATTTTTTTTTTCTGACCCGAAAATCTGTGTCTGCGGACTGCCACACTGTGAAAAATCGGAAAATTTCCGAAAAAAGTCGAAAATTTTGGCCTTTCCTGGCCTATGTGGTCCCAAAGGGCCCGGGCTGCCCGGATTTTCACCCAAAAACACCCCAAAAAATTTTCCGCCATATCACCCCCCAGACACTAGGAGGGTGTATGATTTTCCGGATTTTCCTGTTTTTTCCCGATTTTCCGAAAAATTTGCCACTGGTTGACACAAGGGCGAATTTCGAGAAAAATCCGAAAATCAGGAAAAATCAGGTTTTTTTCGGATTTCCGGGATGGTCACCATACACCCTCCGGAAAAAAATCCGAAATTTTTGGGTCGACAAAATTTTTTTTTTCTGACCCGAAAATCTGTGTCTGCGGACTGCCACACTGTGAAAAATCGGAAAATTTCCGAAAAAAGTCGAAAATTTTGGCCTTTCCTGGCCTATGTGATGAGGCCTCGGCTCATCTCGGTGAACTCCTTGTACATCCTCGGTTGGAGCGCAGCGTCGATCCAACGCACCGCCGCCTCAGTCGTTTGCGCGGAGAGCTGTACTTCTTCGTCCGGGTGTGCACCACGGTTCAATGCGTTGCTGTTGCGGCGCAGGGCGATGATGGCGTCGATAAACCTGCCCAGAGGCTGCACCACCAGGGGCGAGGCCCACACCAGACGACCACCCAAGGATTCCAAGTCGCACCGCCTAACCCTCGGCTTCGTCTCGCCCTGAGCCATCAGGTCCGCCCGCGCCGCCCTCAGCTTCCTCGCCACCTTGGGCCCAACGCCCACCTCTCGACGGCAGTGGAAGCCGAACCCGAGGAAGACGTACTCCGTGTCACCGTCGCTCGCCTCAGATATCGTCGCGCCGGCGCGTCTCGCTGCCACGTCAAACGCCGCCGTTGCCTCCCGAACACGCTCCCAGGTGCCCGCGTACCGCACGTTGTCGACATACACGTCAACGCACAGTTCCGGAGTGGATGTAGATGGGGAGGGAGAGAATACCGCCGTGGGGGGGTTGAGAGATAGCAGTGGGAAAGTGCATACATGATCAGGTGCATCAACTCTGGGGACCACGACGCCCCCATTGGCAAACGGGTCAGGCAGTATGCCTCCCCCTTGTCATCACGGTATGTGAAGTATTTCTGAGACTCTTCGGGAATGGGGATCTGAAAAAAGGAAGCCGCTAGGTCTCTTTGGGAGGCGCACTCGCATTCCACCCTGGACAACACTGTTGGGGAGGTGGGGAAAACAACTTGGCAGCGGTATCCATAAGCTGCCGCGAGGGAGTTGTGGTCTTTGGTCCACATGATGGGCCTCAGTCGGCCCCCGTGTGGGCCATACCCCTGCTTTTCTTCGAAGACAACGAAAGGGGAAATAGCCAGAACAGGGTTTCTCTTGCCAAAATCAAAGTCCGGGGCTCTCCGCACCAGCCCTGCCTCTTCCAGCTGCACCGAAAAACGAGAAGAAAAGGCCTGGCTCTTGGGTTTCACAGTTGCCGGGGTCCAGCTCTGCTCTGAGACCTCCCGCGCCATGGCCTGGGGGTTGGCTGTCATGTCCAGCAGTGTGCTGATCCTTTCACGCACTGGCCCCTTGGCCATCCGAAGTACCTCAGGAATAGAAATAATAGGGACTTTTTTGCAATGCAACGGGGCTTTTAGTTGTTCTTGGGTTGGAAGGGAACCCCTGGACACCCGTTTTCCCATGCCGGAGTGGCTACTATGCTCGGGGGGGGCACCAAGTTCCGTTAAAGACGGGCACAACACTCTGGGGAGAGGGCCAGGGCCACCTCCTCGTTCACGTTCGCGAGGTATCTCATGGTGGTGGGGGGAAGAATGGGGTTCGCGGTTTTGTGCCTGGCAATCCTGGGGATGTCCTGGGGGGGGAGGATACCGTTGGCTGCCAGTGTGGCTAGAAATTGCAGGGCCCCCCGTCGGGGTGAATGAAGCGTCCACTCTTGGCAGTTGGGGCATTGGCGGAGAAGGCGCAGAAATTGGGAGTGGGGGACACCGAACAGAAGGGATTCCAAGGGGCATGTCTGTCTTTTCTCCACCACGAACGCAATCAGACGCTCCAAACCCGCCCCCGCTGCAACTGCGAACCTGCGATCCACAAATGGGGTCGTCTTGATTGCCTTTGACCTGTAAAAATCCACCACGAGTCGTGTTCCACATGCTGTGGGTTTCACATCCTTTACCGTGAGATCTGCCGCATCGCGGTAGCGGCAGGCTGTCTTCCACAGAAACAACAACAGGTTCGCCTCCACCTCGTGCCCCCTTGTGAACAGAACAAACACCGCCTGGGTCACTTCGGCCTTTTTTGCGGGGACAGCTTGCTTCGGGGGGGAAAAGGGGGTCGCACGAGCCAGTGCGTTGGCATAGCCCTGAAGGGGGAGCGGGGACCAATTCCCCTGCTGCAGACCGACTGCGTTTATTGCCGATGCATAATTTTTGACTGTGCTTGTTGTCAAGTGGGTCATTCCCGCCAGAAACAGAACTGCTGCATCTTCCGAGGGGGGTAGGGAGAGGTCTGCTGTCACACACCAACTTTCCAGTCTTTTCCATAGCCCACCCCTGGTGGAGATTGTGCGTTCCGCCAGGCTCTCTTTCATGACTTCTTCCAGCCGTTCCTTTGCTTCCCACAGAGTGTGGTCGTCCCTGGCCCGGGTCCTTGCCGGCGCAGCTTGCGTGTACACCTCCGACAGAGTGTTCTGGACGATGTTCTGGGGGGCGGGAGGGGGGGTAGGGGGTTGGGGGGGCCTTTCCTGTCCCAGTTTTTGGCAGAGTGCCGTGATTTGGCCGAGTGCCTGCATGATGTCCTGGCCGAGTGCCGGTGTTAATTCCAGTTGGTGTTGCCCCGGGGTTTCCCCCCCTTTCCCCCCTTTCCCTGAAATGTGTGGTGGGGGTAGGGGGAATACCGATTCGGGGGGGGAAAAGACTGGGGAGGGCCACCGTTGCCCCCCTTTCCCCCCTTCGTCGTGCGTGCACGCCCCGCCAGCTTGGCGATGGCCCGGTCAGCAGCGGATGCTTCCGTGTCGGCCGTCCGCATCTCCGCCTCCACCTGCGCCCGGGGGATCCTGTGTTGTTTCCACGCCTCATTCACCACCAGCTCGTGCAGCAGCTGGTTCCCCATCTGGGTCACGGTGGTGGACCAGAACCCCCGCTCAGCAGCCTCCTGCGCGAGGGCGACCCACGTGCTCAGGTGGGTCACCTTGTTCGATGTCCCGAACTGCAGCCTCAGGTCTCGGATCATCTCCCGCGCCGCTGCCACCCCTCCTGCCTTCAAAAACCCCTGCCACTGGGAGACGCAAGCCGGCCTCATGTTGGGCAGGCTGAGGGCCGACTGCAGGTTCCCGATTGTCGGGAGCTTGGGGGGGTCCTGGGCAGGGGGGCTGCTCCCCTCCGGTTGCGCCTGTGCCGCCCCGGCCTCACCTCCCGCTTTCCCCCCAGTCCCCGCCTGCTTGGCGCCTTCGCGGACCGCCTTGGCGAGGTCTAGTACCGACTCTCTCATGAGGTCGAGTTGTGCCTTGGTCTGCTTCCTCGCGTATTCATGCACCGATCTGAGGTTGGCGTAGTCAAACCCCACCACGGGGATGGTGCATTCTTGCAACCCCGTGGGCTCGACTTCATCGAGTTCCTCTAACGGCAGGGTGTAGAGGATGGTGTACGTGTTGTCCTCATTTTTTCGCAGCACCCCCGCGTGGCGAGAGTACTCTCCCCCAATTTCGTCGCCATCCTGTGGGGATGCTCTGACCTCGTACACAATCTCGGTCACTCCGCGCTGGTGGAGCCTGTCGAGCATCTGTGTAACCGCTTCCATTTTAAGAGCTTCTCCCACGGACTGCTTCTCTGAAGTGTAAAAAGAGAAAGGCTTTGCGCAGTCCGTGGGAGAAAGTAAGTTGGAGCTTGTCGTTACCTGAGGTGTGGGGGGTTGTGTGTAAAACCCAAGAATTATACGGACTGCAAGCCAACATTCCTGTGACCGAATAGAGAAGGGGAGAGATGGCATGGAACCGAGGGGAGAGGGGGGCAGGAACCTTGGGAACTCCGACTAGTGAGCAGGCCCACTGTGGCCAGCATCTGTGATGGCCGACCCTGAGTCCTTTTGCCGCAAGCAGCGGGGGCTGCACTCGGTGACGCGGCGTGCGCACCAGTCGAGGCTGCCGGCGACGGAGGAGGAGCGCCGTGCGCCCCTGCATGTGTCTTCTGTGGCGGAGATGGACGTCGAGGCGCTGCGGGCGAGGATGACCGCCACTGTGAGGCGCAGGTTCGACGAGGTGTGGCGGCTGACGTTCCCCGATGCACCCCCGCCGGGCACTTCTACACCTTCTCCCTCTGAGGGGCGCTCCCGCCCCTCGCATCTACAACACAAGCATGCGGAGCTGCTGGTGGAGAACGGAGTGGCTGGGCCTGCGTCGGGTCCGGGCCCCTCCCTGTGCGTGCCCTTTACTGTGATGGAGGAGAAGCCGTCCGGGTTGCGGCAGAGGTTCATCCTCTGGACCAAGCAGGCAAACGACAACTTGGAGGAGTCCTACGCGGCACACGTCCCCCTGGGGCACATCTCGGGGTACCTCGACGCGGTGTTTGCGGAGTGTGGGTCGGCGCGGGATTTCAAGTGCGGGTTTTATCAGATCCCCATCCCTGCGCCTGCACGGAGGTTCTTTCGCTTCGCTGACGAGTCGGGGGACTGGTATGAGCTGCTGAGGTTGCCCATGGGCCACTGTTGTGCGCCCGAGCTGATGCACACTTTGGCTGCTGTTGTGGGTGGGCACCGGGACTACGTCCGCCAGGAGTTCTGCACTGCGCCTGAGGTGGGGGTCGACGTCTGGATCGACAACGTGCGTCTGACCGGCCCCCGCACCAGTGTCGAAGAGGCGACGCGGCAGATGGACAAGGTGGCTGCGGCGTGCGCTGCGACATGGAAGCCGTCTGACTCGGTGGACACGGCGACGGTCTACGAGTTTCTCGGGGTGGCATTCGACCACGCTGCCCAGACCGTGTCTCCGTCGGACAGGCTGATGGCGAAGCTGGACAGCGTGGACTGGCAGAGGGTGACGGCTGGTGAGCTGGAGTCGCTGGGTGGAAGGTTGCTCCACGCCAGCGCCATTTCGGGAGTGTCCCCGGGGAGGTTCTGGTTTGGGATCAAGTTCCTCCGCCGGGTGACTAATTTTTTGAACCGGGCGGTCCTTCGGCCGCCTGACCCTGTGCGGATCCCCCCATCGGTCTGCCGGGAGTTGCGGCAGTGGTGTGTGTGTGTGGGGGTTGCGCGTGTTCCCCCCCACAGGAGAGTTATTCAGTCCACACCCCCGTCTTTTACTTGCTTTGTTGACGCCTCCCTCAAGGGTTGGGGTGGCGTCTTAATAGATTCCTTTACACAAGAAATGCAGGTCATTGGTGACTCGTGGACCGCAGCCGAGTCCCAGCTGCACATTAACATTCTCGAGGCGATGGCCCTCAACAAAACAGTGCGAGCCCTTCCCCGGTCTGTGTGCGGGGGGGCTGTAGAGATCTGGGTCGACAATACGACCGTGGCAGCTGTTGTGCGCAAGCGGCTGTGTGCCGCCTGCAATCTTATTAACAAGTCCGTCCTGGAGGCGGTAGAATACCTCACAGCCCTCCAGGTTTTGTCTTTTTCCGTTGGATACGTCCACACCTCTGCCAATCCGGCAGATCTCCCTTCCCGTATCCCCCCCTCTTGCATTTCTTCTCCCGAAACCCGGGACCAGGTTTCACTTGCGGTGCGGCGCTTCTTCACTCGCGGTGGGGCAGGCGGAGACCTCGCCTCAACAGCCTGAATTGGCGGTTGTCGCGGGATCTCTTAACCCCTTCGCGTTGCAAGTGAGGAAAAGCTGAACCGGAAGTCCCCCTTCCCCCTTCCCATCAACACCCCCACTACCCATTGCCTTTGCCTTTCTTGTCGTTGCGCACACACACCACCAGGAGAACTATAGCCGAGTCGACGTGTGTGTGCCCCCTGTCTGCGATAGCCCGGCCAAGGTATGATTCTCACAGTTTACTGAGGGAATATGACCCAAGGCCATTGGCAGCAGACACCCCCATCCCCCTCATCACCCCTGACACCCCCATCCCCCTCATCACCCCTGACACCCCACAACCCCAATCCTGTTGCCTTTCCCCTCTCTCTCTCCCCCCATGTTGTGCCCATGCACCTTCCCGGGACACTTTGTACATATATTTAACACCACACCACACAACACCCCCTTCATCAGGGTAATCTCCCCGCGGCCAACACTCTTCGTCTTGTCCGCTTTCTTTTATTGTCCCACCCTCCATCCCCCGGACCTCGCCTCAACAGCCTGAATTGGCGGTTGTCGCGGGATCTCTTAACCCCTTCGCGTTGCAAGTGAGGAAAAGCTGAACCGGAAGTCCCCCTTCCCCCTTCCCATCAACACCCCCACTACCCATTGCCTTTGCCTTTCTTGTCGTTGCGCACACACACCACCAGGAGAACTATAGCCGAGTCGACGTGTGTGTGCCCCCTGTCTGCGATAGCCCGGCCAAGGTATGATTCCTGGCTGGTCTGACCAAGTCCTCGGCAGAGCGGTCCCGTCGTGCTGTGCTCGAAAGTGCCGGGTGATGGCAAGAAACCATCATCTGCACCCCGTGTCGGCCTCAACTGCACCCTCGAGCAGGAAAAAAAGGCCTCGGGCCTCCGGCCCTCGGACCGTTTTTTTCCTGCACTCGGGTGCAGTTTCGGCCTCCGGTCGGGGTGCAGGAAATATACATTCGTGCACTTTTTGGTCCCAGAAGGGGGTATATGGGGTGTTGGGGTCCCCCTACGACTTGTGTTTTTTTCACGATTTTTTTGTCAACTTTCAACCGGCAACCGGGGTTGCCGGTTGCCGGTTGACAAAAATTTCGCAAAGTCGTCGGATTACCGAGACTTCTTGCTGAGCAGTGCGAGCCGCATAGCTCTCAGTTTGACTGAGTCAAATGGTAAATCGCAGTCAGTCAAAAAAGTGGTGACCGAGTCAAAATGAGTCGGAGGGTCAAAAAAAGTCAAAAAATAGATTTCCCATTGGGTGACACTTGGTTTTTCATGACTTTGTACGGGAAAAGACAATGCGATTTTTCGTGATTTTTCATCTCGGATGCAAGGTGACCAACCCTACAGCTGTCGGCCTGTCGGTCGGCCAGTCGGTCGGTCGGCCGACAGCAAAAAAAAATCCGAAATTTGTCCTCAGACCAAGGTTACCACTGCTCCCAGTGTTACTACCAGAACTCCCAGTGGTGGTGGAAAGTGGAGGTGGTGTGAAAAAAAGTCAAAAATTAGATTGGCCATTTGGACAAACTTTTTTTTTTGCCACGGGACATTTTTGGGACATAGAGATTTTCGCGAAAATTTCTCCTGCCTGCCTCCGTCCGCCGCTCGGAGGACCGGATCGGCGCCGGGCTGGACGCGCTGCGTCGGGTGAGTCGGGCGGAGCGAGTGGCAGAGGTGTTGCCGGTCCTGGCGTCGGCGGGGGCCCTGTCGGGCGGGGTCTGGGGGCTGGGGTTCCTGTCGCTCGCGTGTCTCGTCTGGGCTGGGGTGGAGGTGGCCGTGACGGCAGCGCGGCTGCGGGAGTCGGAGATGCGGGACGCGGTGACCCTGGACTTGTGGCGCTCCGTACAGCCCATGAGACGGACCCGCCTCCTGTGCGCAACGTCAGAGCGCCCCCCGCTCTTCCTCGGCCCGCGCGACCTGTGCGGTGGGGACCTGGAGATGGAGGAGGACTGGACTGGGGTGGACGAGGTCCTGTCGCAGTTCGGGGGGTCCAGGGTGCCGAATCAGGCGACAGGGGACTGCCTCTTCGCGGCACTCACGCCCACGGCCGCCCTCCCCTCCCACGACGACATAGTGGGCATGCGCTCCGAGCTGTCCCGGCGTGCAGGGGACGCCTCGGTGAAACCTCAACTGCTTCACTTGTTAGGGGACGCCAGGCGGGTCGAGGAGTATCGGGCGGGCCTGGCTGGTGCGGCGCATGGGGACCACCTCGCGCTGCACCTGGCGGCGGGAGCGTGGGACTTGTCAGTGGTGGTGGTGCAGGAGGGCAGGGGTCAGGCAATCCGTGTGGACCCGCGGCGCCCTAAGAAGCAGGGGCCAGCCCCCGCAGATGTCAGGGTGGTGGCTCTCTCTGGCAACCACTACGAGGGAGTGGCCATGCCCCTTGCCCGACGCAGGGCCCTTCGAGAGAGCGCGGCGCCGGCCCACCTCAGCCCAGCCACGTGTCGAGACGCCTGCCCGGCGGCCCTAGGGGAGGGTGCCCAGGAGGCAGAAGGGGCGGGCCTGGGGGATGTGCGTCGCCGCTGGTTCTGCCCCCTCACGGCCTGCGCGGGCTCGGCTCTCCACCGGCATACGCCGTATTCGTCCAAGGAGACGCTCCGCAAGCACGCCCAGGCGCACGCAGACCAGGGTGAGGAGTTCCCGCCGAGCGCGCTTCGTCTGCTGGGCATGAAGAAGTGCATGTGGTGCTCGAAGGTAATGAGCACCTCCTTGGACTCCTGCGTGAAGTGCCGCCCACGTGGCGCGACCCCTGTGGTGCCGAACAGGCGCGCACCCTCTGCGGCGGAGGCAGCGGATGCGGGTCGCCTCCCTCCCCTTGAGAGCATCCACACGGAGCGAGTGGGGGTGTCGCTGTCGGTCCCCGGGGCGATCCTCCGCCCGGCGGCGGTAGCCTATAGCCAGGCCCTGTGGGATGTCGCAGCGAATAGTTCGAGCACCACGGCGTGGCTCCGCCTCCTCTTGGTGCCCAAAACCCTCTTCCGCACCTACCGTGGAGGGAAGAAGAAGCAGCTGCTGGCGAAGCGGGCCCGGGAGGAGGCGATCATCCTCTGGCGGGAAGGACGCGCGTCGGAGCTCTGGCGCCGGGCCCGGACGGAAGCCCCGGGCCCGGGACGGGTGGAGGCTGCCCCCACATGGGAGGAGACGGAGGAAGCGGTGGTGCAAGCGGCGAGACAAGGGCGGTATTCGGCGGCGATGGCGCGCACCAGGAGCGCCGGCCTGGCGCCTGCCACCCCTGCCACGAAAGCGAAGCTCCTAGCAATGCACCCGGAAGCGGACAGCCCAGCCATCTCCGCGGCGACGCGGGTAGTGCCCGCGGATGCCACCCCCGCCGAGGTGTTTAAAGCGCTGAAGGGGTTACCGAGGGGCACGGGCGCCGGCCCCTCAGGCCTGAGGGCGGACCACCTCCGGGAGCTCGTCCAGGTGGAGGGAGTGGATGTGCTTCCGGCCCTCACGGCGGTGGTGAATGTCCTGCGCAGAGGCGAGGCCCCCCCGCAGCTGGCCCGGCACATCGCGGGCGCGTCTCTGGTCGCGCTCCCCAAGCCAGACGCGGGGATCCGCCCGATCGCGGTTGGGGAGACCCTCCGCCGCCTGGTGGCCAAAACCCTCACCGCAGACGTCAGGGAACAGGCTGGGAAGCTCCTCCTGAAGGGGAGGCAAGTAGGAGTGGCGGTGGACGGCGGACTGGAGGCGGCCACGGCGGTCGTGAAGGACTTCGCGGCGCGCAACAGGGGGGCGGACAAGGTCCTGCTGAAGATCGACTATGCCAACGCCTTTAACATGGTTAACAGGCAGGCGTTCATCGATGCTGTCAGGCGGGACCTCCCGGAGCTGTCGGCGTGGGTCGAGTGGTGCTACGCGTCGCCCTCAGCCCTGAGATACCGTGGCGAAGTGCTCGAATCGCAGAGGGGGGTACAGCAGGGGGACCCCCTCGGGCCGCTCCTGTTCTCCCTGGCCATCCGCCAGCTGACCGAGGACCTAGGCAAGCTGCCGGGGGTGGAGGGCAGCGTGTGGTACTTGGACGATGGCACGCTGATGGGCTCCCCCGGGGCGGTCGGCCACGCGTTCGCGATCCTCGAGCGGCGGAGCGCGGAGCTGGGCCTGGTGGTGGCACGCCGCAAATGCGAAGTGATCTCGCTGAATGGGCACTCGGTGGAGGGCCTCCGGGGAGCGGGCCTTGATGTAGCCGCGACGGAAAAGGAGCGCGCGACTCGCATGGACCTCCTCCACCACAACTTCGAGTTCCTCGGGGCTCCGGTGGGGGATGCGGAATTCTGCGAGCGGGTGATGGATACAAAACTGAGAGAGAAGTTCATCCCGAACCTGCGCCAGCTTCACCACCTCCAAGACGCGCAAGTGGCCATGACCCTCCTGCGACACTGTGAAGGCTTCTGCAAGCTGGTCTTCCAGATGCGCGCAATTGGGTACGCCGGGAGAGAATACCTTCGCCAGTATGACAAGGAAATCGGGATGGTGCTGGCATCTGTGCTCGGGGACAGGGACGGGACCCTCCCTGACGATGCGCGAGACCAGGCGGCCCTGCCCGTCAGGCTAGGGGGTATGGGCATTCGGAGGTCGGAGGACCACATCACCGCTGCGGCTTTGGCGGCGGCTAGCTCCTTCTTCCCCCTATGTGTGCAGCTGGACAGCGGATATCGTTGGGATGCGGATGCGTGGCGCGTGGCAGCGACCGCCCACAACGAGCTGGTGGCGGAGGCGGACTGGGTGGACCCTCACAAGCGCCCGGGCGAGCCCCTCCGCCAGCGCGACCTATCCCTGGCGATCATCAGCCGGCAGCACGAGACCCTACTGGCGGAGGCTGACGTGCTGAGTAAAGGGCGTCAGTTGTCCGCGTCCCTCCCAGGCGCAGGGGCGTGGGTGACGGTGACGCCAGAACAACAGTTTGCGATGGGGAGGGAGGAGTACCAAGTGGCGGCTCGCCTGCGCCTGGGCCTCGTCGTCTTCGCCCCTGGGTCGCGGTGCCACGAGTGCGGGGACGCCATGGACGTCTTGGGCGCCCATGTGTTCAGCTGCCAGGCATCGGCGGACCGCATCAAGCGCCACGACGCGGTGAAGCTCGGGGTGCTGGGGCTGGCGCGGGACGCGGGACTCGGCCCCCAGCTGGAGCCCAACCACCTCCTCTTGGGCGGGGGCAAGCCGGCTGACGTGTTCCTCCCGTGCGGCATAGGTGAGTCGCGGGGCCGGGCGATCGACGTGACCGTGTGGTCGACGTGCGCGGAGTCTGCGAGGCAGGGTGCGGCGAGAGCGCGGGGGTACACCGCGTCGCGGGCTGAAGCATCCAAGCATCGCAAGCACGGGGCGCGGTGTCAGGAGGTTGAGATCGCCTTCTCCGCGTTCGCCCTGGAGCAGTCGGGCGGGATGGGTCCGGAGGCCGTGCGGCTCTTCAGGCACTTGGTCAGCTTCGCGGTGGACCACAAGCTGGGGGACAGGGCCGAGCTCACTCGTTCCTGGGCGGCGCGGATAGTGGTGCCGTTGATGCGGGCGGTGGGGCGGTCGTCGCTCCGCAGGGGGGCGCTGTGCACGGACCTGCGCTCTGGTCAGACTCGGGAGCGGGTCTTGCCGGATCCGCTGGTGGGCGTGGAGCCGGACTACTTCTTCGCGCCTGACACGGACCTGGCCCCCGCGCCACACTTCGACGGGCACATGGACGCGGAGGATTTCATGTGTGACCCGGATGACGCGGCGGGCCCCGAGGAGCCGACCCCTGAACCCGAACCTGCCCCTCCCCGCCGCCCACGCCCGCCGCCTCCCCCCGCGGAGGGGGACCTCCCGCAGCCGGCGGGTGGGGTGGCGGCTGACCCCCTGGCCCAATTGCTGGAGTGGCGCGGCCAGACGGACGGGAGGCTGAGCTTGTCGTCCCTGCAGCAGCAGGCGCGGCTGGGCCTGGTCGAGCCGGACGGGTGGTCGTTCCGGGTGGGGGACTGTGCTTTTGATGCGTTGGCCACGCTGGGTGCCCGATCGGTGAAGCAATCCAGCGGGTGGCTGCGCCAAGAGGCAGTCCGCAGGGCGATGCGCGACCCGGACCTCCGGATGCGGGTGGAGGAGGGTCCGAACCAGTGGGCCGAGCAGATGATGCGCGCAGGGAGCGACGACGTGCGCACCTGGGCGGACTTCATCGCCCTGGCGGCGGCTGCGCGCGTGACCAGATGCGTCGTCCTCGTGCTCATCGACAACCACCAGCCGATGCTTCTGTCCCCAGTAGGTGCGAGTGCAGTGGTGGACGCCCACTGTCTGCGGAGGACGGGGGGGCAACATGGGCACTACGTGCCCCTAGTTATGCCGGAGCCCATGCGTCAGCACCTGGCGGGTCTTCCCCCGAAGCCGATGGCAGCGGATGTCACGGGGTGCGATGGTGATAGTCCCATGCAGATGGTGCGTCAGGGGGGCTCGGCGGGCCAGGTGGAGGAGTGCGAGAAGTGCCGCCGCCCGTTCGACCGCTCCGCGAGGCATCACGCGTGTGGCAGATGCTGGCGCAAAGTGTGCGCGTCATGCGCAGTGCGGGGTGAGCGGTGCCCAGGCTACATTGACCGGGTGGCGGTGGATGTCGACGCTCCAGACCCTGCGGAGCAACCCGCGGTCACCCCGGATCTGCGGGAGGTCCTGGAGTCCGCCCGGGCGCGCCCCCGCCGGCGGAAGCCCATCCCGAGCCGCATGCACGACACGCCGATGGGGCCCAGGCAGCCGAGTGCCCCGCACGACTCGTCGGGGGCTGCGCACCATCCAACGCGGGTGAAGGAGGAAGTGGCGGAGGAGCCGGTCGCTCCCGGCCAGGACGTGGAGATGCACCAGGGCGGAGGCTCCCAAACCTCAAACACAGCCCCCTCTGGTGCGCCCTCCGCGACCCACGGCCACAGCGTGCCCCCGGCGGAGAGTGCCTCCCGGGCTGCCCCAGCCCCCATGCAGGGGCAGGCCCAACATGCAGAGTGCCCGCCGTCGGGGTCGGGGGCCACAGAGAACCACCAGGGCGGAGGCTCCCAAACCTCAAACACAGCCCCCCCTGGTGTGCCCTCTGCGGCTCCGGTCACGGCGGCAGGCGCCCAGCCGTCTGGCCCCGCTCAGGCCGCGCGGCGCCGCCAGGGCGGAGGCTCCCACACCTTCAACACAGCCCCCTCTGGCACCTCTGGCGGAACAGCCCCCGGTGGGGCTGGCGGGATCCAGGGGGTTGCTGCGACGATGATGCGCAACGCCGCGCAGGCCCGCCGGGACGGGCAGCGCCGCAGCCGGACGGCCGCGTCCTCGAGACGCCTGGAGGAGCTGCGTCAGGGTGACGCGGCGGGCCCCATGGAGTTCGACGACGACCCGGCGAACGTGTGGGAGCCCGAGGACGACCTCCAGGCCATCGACGCCTACGGGGACGACGAGACGCCCGCGGCGAACATCCCCGCTCTGCAGGAGCTTGCGGCGTCCCGTGTCTGGGCCGAGGGGGTGGTAGCGCGGGCCCGCGGCATGGCCCCCTGCGTCTCGATGGGAGGAGCCATCCCCCGCACCGTCGAGGCGTGGAGGCACTGCTTCCACCCCAGCTATGGCCTTTGCCCCCTCTCGCCCAGGGTGGCAGGTGACGTAGCGGCGGAGTGGCTGCAGGCGCGCATCCTGCAAGGGGGCGCGCAGGCCGAGCCCGGGAACCAGACGAGGGAGCCGGGGGTCAGCCTGCGCGTCTACATGCGCAAGCTGCAGACGGAGGTGGAGCGGGGCGAGTAGGCGGAGCAGCGTCCCCACCCCCACCACCGCCCCCCCCCCCCCCCCCCCGGGACCTTCCCCCCCCCCTTTCATAGATGTGTGCAGGTGGCCGTTGTGAATGGTTAGACAGGGGCTGGCCACCCCCTCCCCCGGGCTCTGCACAGCAGGTCTGGGTTAGAAACAACATAACCCCCCCCCCTTCCTCCCCTCCCTTCCTCCCCCCTCCCCTCCCCTCCCCTATTGATGTCCCCCCCCCCCCTCCCCCAGCGCTTTGCCGCTCGTGTGAGTACCGCCCTGACTGGGAGAAAGGGTAGGGCTGGTTGGGTTGGCGGAGTTGGGCGGATGGGCGAAACGGAAAAATCGACGAGGTCGCAGCGTCAGGGCGTTCTGGGCTGGCTGGTGGTGGTTGGGACAAGACCGACGAGATTAGAAGCGGCACTGGTAGACGGGTTTTGAGGCCCCCCGCCCCCAGGTTCCCCCTGCCCACCTGGACGGACCCAAGTGCCTCACACCGGATCTCTCCCCACCCGGTGGTCCACCTGACGGATACGCAAAAAAAAAAAAAAAAAAAGAAAAATCCGAAAACAGGCGTGTATCTATTTCACGGAATGAAAATAGGAATTTGGGGAAAAAATATTTTTTTGCACTATTTTTTTGCACTTTTTTCCTTTGGATTTTATAGTGACCCTACTTGGTATTGGCCGAAAATTTTTATGTTCCCGGTCTTGGATGTGCTCAAACAGTCAAAAGAACACATTTTCCGGATGCAAAAAAAATTTGCACCTGGGGGTGGAGAGGGGGGTCGGAGGGCGGTGGTGTGAGAGGCTTGCTCTCGAGCTCAAACCAACAGATGTTCACTACCGTGGCCTCCGGCGGCTGGGGGGCGGAACCCCCCAGACCCCCCCATGCGACATGTGCTATCTGTCAGTTGTGTTGTACTTGAGCGTATGCGACTATGGAGCCAGGCCAACAGACGTTCGCTACCGTGGCCTCCGGCGGCTGGGGGGCTCCGCCCCCCAGACCCCCCTGTGGCTTGTGCCTGGTCTTGGAGCCAAGCTTGCGCGTACGGGGCTGGGCATATCGGTTCACACCTCGCGGGAGGCTGGGCCGAGCCTAATCTCTCAGAGACGAACACCTTGCGAATGCGATCGGGTTTGCGGGCTTGCGGCTATGACATCTCGAAAGGGTCGTCGGGGCCCGTGATATGTTTCGGGTTCACTTGGTGGGCATCCGTGGCGAGGAACCACGTGTATGTGTGCGAGGAAGCAAGGAGATACCACACCGGAGCCACACAGCACCAGGTCGACCTGGATCTGGTCGAGCTCAGGGGGAAGGAAGCACAGTCACCAAAGTGAGTCACCACCGCCGGCCTCAACCACCAAACTGCAACGCAGAGGTTCCGCTATTCTCACAAGGAAGGCGCCCTGGGATGTACAGTGATTTGTGTGCAGCATCAAGAGGCACTGACCGCCTTGAACAGAGAGGTAGTGTACAGGTGGCGAGCAGTGGGAGGGCGTGCTGTGTCCTTCCACTTCCCCATCTACCTCCATTCGTTCACCGTTGTTGATAGCGATTTTTTCGCCATTTTTTCGAATCGTATGCATCGGTGAGGCCGAGTGAATCAAAATAGCGCAAAACTCACACCAAAATCTGTGTCTGAGGCACAGAAATCGTGCAAAAAAGCACCCAAAAAAAGTGCAAAAAAACCAAAATAGAATTTCGAAAATCGGCCAAAATACCCCCAAAATAGAATAGAGCCACACCTGTCCGAAAATCAGGAAAAATCAGGTTTTTTTCGGATTTCCGGGATGGTCACCATACACCCTCCGGAAAAAAATCCGAAATTTTTGGGTCGACAAATTTTTTTTTTCTGACCCGAAAATCTGTGTCTGCGGACTGCCACACTGTGAAAAATCGGAAAATTTCCGAAAAAAGTCGAAAATTTTGGCCTTTCCTGGCCTATGTGGTCCCAAAGGGCCCGGGTTGCCCGGATTTTCACCCAAAAACACCCCAAAAAATTTTCCGCCATATCACCCCCCAGACACTAGGAGGGTGTATGATTTTCCGGATTTTCCTGTTTTTCCCGATTTTCCGAAAAATTTGCCACTGGTTGACACAAGGGCGAATTTCGAGAAAAATCCGAAAATCAGGAAAAATCAGGTTTTTTTCGGATTTCCGGGATGGTCACCATACACCCTCCGGAAAAAAATCCGAAATTTTTGGGTCGACAAATTTTTTTTTTTCTGACCCGAAAATCTGTGTCTGCGGACTGCCACACTGTGAAAAATCGGAAAATTTCCGAAAAAAGTCGAAAATTTTGGCCTTTCCTGGCCTATGTGGTCCCAAAGGGCCCGGGTTGCCCGGATTTTCACCCAAAAACACCCCAAAAAATTTTCCGCCATATCTGGTGCCCCTGATTTACCCCTTTTTCACTACGCACAAACTACGCAATCTGGGGGGGGGGTCTCGCTTTTTGGTCCCCCCCCAGTTTTTTTTGGTCCCCCTTTCTGTGTGGCTACTGAGACAGGACTGGAGGCACTGCGCTGACCGAGCAAAAAATTATTGCCAGAACTCACTATACACCGTACGAAAGAACGCACGACATGTGGGGCGGGACTCCAGAAACACCTGGGCAAGGTTGCCCCATGCCCAGAAACACCTGAGAAGGAAGTGAGTTCCAGGAGCCGCGTAGAACACCCTCGAGATTGTGAATGATGATACGATCACAGCCTTCAGGGCGATGCGAGGTGCCACCCTGAAGGTGGCCCTTGACATCAAGGAGAGCGTCGGCCGAGGGGTCGACGAAAAGCTGAAGAAGGCGCTACTGGCACTGGATCCCGCGGGGTATACGGAGGTCACCGCCACACAGGCAACCTCCGCTGACAACGTCCAGGAGACGTTATCCGAGGGGATCACAACGGCACTAGAGATCTGTGTCACGGGATCCAGGCGCCCACTCTCCCTCGACGGTCTGGGGATTGTTGTTGGGTATGGTGTCGTTTCCTGCAGCTGCAAAAAAGCGTAGCAACTGTGCTTCCTTCTTCCTTAATGATGCGTTGACGCTTCCACCCGGAGGAGCTGAAGCAGGCACCGCTTAATGATGCGTTGATGCTTCCACCCGACGAGCTGAAGCAGGCACCGCGCCAAAGGGCACCCCCAAAGAGACCTGCAAAGACTGCGTCGAAACCCGCACCGAAGGCTGCCAGCGCTGCAGCACCTGAAGAACCTGCAGCACCTGCAGCACCTGCAGCACCTGCACCCTCACTGACCCCGGAACAGCAAGAACTCCTTGAGTTTGGGGTCCCGGCATAGAGACAGAGAATGGCTGAGTAAATCAAAAAATGAGACCCCCCCCCCCCTTTTCACTACGCACAAACTACGCAATATGGGGTCGTCAGGGGCACCAATATCACCCCCCAGACACTAGGAGGGTGTATGATTTTCCGGATTTTCCTGTTTTTTCCCGATTTTCCGAAAAATTTGCCACTGGTTGACACAAGGGCGAATTTCGAGAAAAATCCGAAAATCAGGAAAAATCAGGTTTTTTTCGGATTTCCGGGATGGTCACCATACACCCTCCGGAAAAAAATCCGAAATTTTTGGCAGGCCTGGGCGGGGAACGAGCCCTTTTTCCAGGTTTTTTGGGTCGGGGAACCAGGTTTTTTCTAAGAATTTTTACAAGGGAATTTTTGCTCGCCCCCCCACAGTTTCCAGGCGCGTGCCCGTCAGGCGGGACTTTTTCTCTGATTTCTCTCCGCGTCATCATTGACAGCTCTCGAGTGATGCCCAGAGATGCTTGCGGCAGAGAGTGCCCCTCATGCGCGTTACAGCTGAAAATGAATGAGGATCATCTGGCACTCGTTCTCATCGGGGGTTGTGCTCCGCAGGGACTCAATACACCTTGGCACTCTCGCAGGGCTGGACATGCCAGCAGCTGGAGGACAGTTACAAAGCTGCCCCCGACGCCACCCACCTGCTGGCCCCTTCAGGTCTGAAAGCCCAAAAGCTCCCGGGGATTTTGCAGTGGTGCGCACCATATTCAGCGCAGGGTGATCTCTCCGATTTTCCAAAACTGCTGGTTTACGGGTTTGGGGAACGGTCGTCGGCAGACCGTTGAAATGCCCGTGTTAGCAAGGCACACTCACGTTTCAGGTAGCGTGTCGCGTGTCACGCATGTCGCGAACGCGGCAAGTGTACCTCCCAGGTGGGGAAGCCCGACCTCCTGTCCGATGTCAGTCAGGCTTCGAAGAAGCGCTTCATGGATGCGGCGCTGACCCGGGGAAGTGAGATAGATGGACGGGCACACGCTACATGGGGGGTCTGGGGGGCGTGAGCCCCCCAGCCGCCGGAGGCCACGGTAGCGAACATCTGTTCGTGTGGGCGTACAGATTCTGTGCGAGTTGGCTGCGTCCTCAGAGGCGACTGGAGTGGTTGGACCCCGACTTGATGGGATTCGAAGGACTTGAGTACGAGACGTACGCCACAGGGGGGTCTGGGGGGCGGAGCCCCCCAGCCGCCGGAGGCCACGGTAGTGAACGTCTGGCTCTCCAGTTGGCCAGCAAGGCGAACGGTACGTGGGACAGACTTCCCTTCCATCCTTGTGCGCGCCCTGTCGACTGGGGAAAACTTAGAAAAAGTTTTTTCCTCTGCGAAACAACCTTAGAAAAAAATTCCCCTAACAAAATTCTTAGAAAAAAACTTTTTTTCCCCTTACAAAAATTCTTAGAAAAAAAGTTCAGAATCCTGAAAGTGGGGAACAAGCCCCCCAGTTAGGAACAGCCCTGATTTTTGGGTCGACAAATTTTTTTTTTCTGACCCGAAAATCTGTGTCTGCGGACTGCCACACTGTGAAAAATCGGAAAATTTCCGAAAAAAGTCGAAAATTTTGGCCTTTCCTGGCCTATGTGGTCCCAAAGGGCCCGGGTTGCCCGGATTTTCACCCAAAAACACCCCAAAAAATTTTCCGCCGCCCTTCGGGCGGCGGATTGGCCGCCTTCGGCGGCGGCGTCGTTTCACTCTGTACGAAGGACGTCGGTAAAGCCGAGCCCTTTGTACAACCGTTTCACTTCGACTTCTTTTCGGCTGTCTGTTTGTTTGCGTTTCCAGTCCCGTGCCTGTCTGTCGTCCGGACGCCCTGTTTTTATGGTTTTCTCCTGTTGCTCCGTCACGGCGCCTCATGTTCTGGGGTTGCACGTGTTCTTCTCGCTGTTGCGGCGCTGCCTGAAAGAACCCCCGTCCGCCCCTCTCGGCTCCATCTCCGAGTGCCTACCTCGTTCTGTCCGCTTTCCCTAGGAGGTACAGAGAGACCCCCTCTCCCCGCCGAGCATCTCAGAAGATGCTGTGTCCCGCATCCAAATGTAGTTGCAGGTGCCCTCGGTTGCGGTGTTGTAGCGCAGTCCGCGCCGGTCGGAGGCCACACGCCACTCTGGAGTGCCTCCCACCGTCTGAGACCCCGGGCCCCCCATGGGCTGGGGGGGCCTTCCATCGGCATGGCAATGCCTACCAGGTGTCGGACGCGATTCCGACTGTAAAGTGTCACAGTCTGTGGCTCGTCGATGCCAAGATCCTCGTTACGGTCCGATGAAACTGGGTGTTATTCGGAGCCCTACAACTGCAACACGGGAGGCTTGACAACCGGCTCCTGATGCAGGGAACGTATGCTGCAATTTTATCTGCGTTCATGCAGGCGTTGCCCCGCCTGCAAGGTGACCGTCTTTTGCTGTCCTCAGGTGTACCGTACCCTGAATGGGAACGGGAAGAACGTTCCTCTCGGGCATGCTACGTTGTCGAAAACTTTGCGATACACGGCCAGCTTCCTCGTGGCCTCATGTTCTTCTGTCCCTTCTGTTGTGATGCGTCTCATGGATGTGCCCTGCAGGGCTTCCACACAGTGTCGACGAGTGATCCTCGCACGGAAAAACAATTGGCTTGGTCTTCCCGCTTTCGGGCTCCCGTCTCCGAGAGCCCAGCACAGTTTTGAGTCGGACCTGGGATAGCGGTTCGAACGGGAATTTCGGGCCGAACCCTGAAATTCTCCAACACCCCATATCGCACCTGAGACGCGGCTTCCTTATCTGAGGGGCCGCGTCCAAATACACGGACTTTGCTAAACTGGACCCAACTCCCCACACTCTTTTTTTGGCCATTTTTCCAAAAAATCCCCCCATTTTTTACAAAATTTTACAGAATTTACAGTTCGTTATACATCCTCCTTGGGCCTATTTTTCACCCAAAAACCCGTTGTTGGGCCTCTGTGAAAAATCGAAAATTTTGTCATTTTTTCGCGATTTTCGCATTGTCCTCGCCCAGCCAAAATCCGATTTTTTGCTGAAAAATGCAGGGAAATGCAACAAATCAACGAATTACGCCGTTTTAACCCCTTTCGTGCACTTTTTGGTCCCAGAAGGGGTTATGGTGTGTGTATAGGGGTCCTGGGCCCTTAGCGATTTTTGGCCATTTTCAGCGTGTCAGCCCCGGGGAGTGTAAAGTAGCCGCAGGGAGTGTAAAGTAACTCCCGGGGAGTGTAAAGTAGACCCGCAGGGAGTGTAAAGTGACCCGCGGGGAGTGTAATGTATATTACCTGCACCCCGACCGGAGGCCGAAATTGCACCGGAGTGCAGGTAAAAAAACGGTCCGAGGGCCGGAGGCCCGAGGCCTTTTTTTACCTGCACGAGGTGCAATTGAGGCCGACTCGGGGTGCAGTTGAGGGTTAATTGCGACATCCCGGTCATTAATCGCACAGCACGACAGGCCATCCGCTGCTGGATTCTGGGCCGAATCCAGCCGATTCAAGGCGAATCTGGGGGCCTCCCAGCCAGGTCAGGAGGCCCAATTACCTAATTGCACCGTGCATTTCACAACTGCCCCGCAGTGCAATTAAGTGACCTGGAGTGCAATTAAGTGCACTATAACGGTGTTGGAGTGCAGTGCAATTAATGTCCGGGTGCGCAATTAAGTACTTTACACTCCCCGCCCTGCCAGACCCCAGGGAGGTAAAGTGAGCTGGAGGGAGGGTCGCAATGTGTCCCCGCGGGATACAAAGCTTCATTTTTTTTCTGCTGAAAATGGCTGAAGTGTCCCTCTGCTACATTTTGGGGTCCAAGACGGTCCTTACAGGTGGTTACATGCCATTCCGAGGTGGTTACAGGTGGTTACATGCCATCTTGAGGTGGTTACAGGTGGTTACATGCCATTTTGAGGTGGTTACAGGCAGTGATCTGATTTAGTACCGTACTAGGTAGTACCACCCGGTACCACCTGGTACCACAAAATCGCGATTTTTGGTTTCGCAAATTTAGCATTTCCGGAATTTTTCCGAACCGTGGTGGGGTCATTTTGCTCTGGGAGATGAGTTTTTGGCCACTCGAGAATTTTTCAGGTTTCCCAACGTAAATATGGACCACCCCAAAAAGTAAAACCAAAAAAAATCAGTTTGCTGAAAAAAGTCCAAAATCTGAAAAAAAATCCAAATTTTTTTTTCGGGGTTGTGGGGAAAAACGAAACCCACGAACCCACTTTTTTCGAGAAAATAATTTTTCGGATTTTTCATTTTTTCAGATTTTGAGTCGGTCATATTTGCTTGTGGTATTTCGTCGTGAGGACTGAAAAAATTTGAGTGGCCAAAAACTCATCTCCCAGAGCAAAATGACCACACTGCTGGCTGGAATTCATCCGGAAATTCATAATTTCTGAAAATTTTTGGGCTGGGACCCAAGTCTGGATTTCCAATGTTGGGGGTGGTACCGGGTGGTAGTACCTAGTACGGTACCAACTCAGAACCCTGTTGGGGGTAGTACCGGGTGGTAGTACCTAGTACGGTACCAACTCAGAACCCTGTTACAGGTGGTTACATGCCATCTTGAGGTGGTTACATGCCATTCCGAGGTGGTTACAGGTGGTTACATGCCATCTTGAGGTGGTTACAGGTGGTTACATGCCATTTTGAGGTGGTTACAGGTGGTTACATGCCATCTTGAGGTGGTTACATGCCATTCCGAGGTGGTTACAGGTGGTTACATGCCATCTTGAGGTGGTTACAGGTGGTTACATGCCGTCTTGAGGTGGTTACATGCCGTGTAAAGGTGTTGGTGAAATACGCAACCTGCCCGCTGCAGACCTGTGTGGCAGTCTTGTTGACTGGCGTGCTGCAGTACGCGGGTCGGCGGGCCGTGGCCCGGCGGTGGCGGGAGGCCTGCGGAGAGGAGGGGCGCGAAGCGCCCCTCCTCTCCGCAGGCCTCCCGCCACCGCCGGGCCACGGCCCGCCGACCCGCGTACTGCAGCACCCAGTCAACAAGGCCGCCACAGGTGAGCAATAAAGCCACCGTTCGCGAAGGTTGATGATGCTGGCGTGTCGAATTACAGTGGTCTTGCTAGGGTATTACAACGAGGCTGGCGTGTTTAGTAGTGACCGTCTGAGGACAAATCGCATTGTCTTTCACGGCCCATACCCCAGGTGGTCCCAAATGGGTCCGGAACGATCTGCTTCCATCTGCTTCCTCAACGAAATGCTCGAGGTTTGCTGAGAAATACAGAAAAACCGGTTTTTTCACCTGTTTTGGCGTTTTAGTGAGGAAACAATGACGAAAACCAGTTTTCACCGCCGCCTGTTGCTCCAGTAGGCCTTTAGGTAGAGGAGGCCCATCCAGGAAAAAGCTGTGACGAAAATTATTTTCGACGATTTTGGACAACTACTCGCCAGCTAACCCACCAGGTGACCCCAAAATGGACAAAAACCTCTGTCTACCACCATCTAGATCCCAGGAATGCTCGTTTTTTGCCCAGAAAAACACATTTTTTTATTTTTCAGCCAATTTGGGTGAGAACATGGCCATTTCCCGTTACTTTCACTCGGTACCCCCTCCAGACCCCCTTGGAGAGGGTCTAAAAACTATAAAATCAGTTTTTGGCCTATCTAGGCCCTTTCTGAGGGTGTAGACGGAGATTTTCGGCCCCAGATGGCCCATTTTGGGGTGTTTCTGGGTGAAAATCACCATTTCTGCGTGGTAGACGGTGGTAGATGGTGGTAGACGGTGGTAGACGTAGCCAAAAGTGCCCCGGAACAACCACCTGTTGGTCGGAACAACCCCCTGTTGGTCAAAAATGCCCCAGAACAACCCCCTGTTGGTCAGAAATGCCCCGGAACAACCACCTGTTGGTCGGAACAACCCCCTGTTGGTCGGAACAACCTCCTGTTGGTCAAAAATGCCCCAGAACAACCCCCTGTTGGTCAAAAATGCCCCGGAACAACCACCTGTTGGTCGGAACAACCCCCTGTTGGTCAGAAATGCCCCGGAACAACCCCCTGTTGGTCAGAAATGTCCCGTAACGACCCCCTGTTGGTCAAAAATGCCCCAGAACAACCCCCTGTTCAAGCAGGGGGTTGTTCCGGGGCATTTTTGACCAACAGGGGGTTGTTCCGACCAACAGGAGGTTGTTCCGGTGCACTTTTGACCAACAGGGGGTTGTTCCGACCAACAGGGGGTTGTTCTGGGGCATTTTTGACCAACAGGGGGTTGTTCCGAGCAACAGGAGGTTGTTCCGGTGCACTTTTGACCAACAGGAGGTTGTTCCGACCAACAGGGGGTTGTTCTGGGGTACCTTTGGCCAACAGGGGGTTGTTCCGACCAACAGGAGGTTGTTCCGGTGCACTTTTGACCAACAGGGGGTTGTTCTGGGGCATTTTTGACCAACAGGAGGTTGTTCCGGTGCACTTTTGACCAACAGGGGGTTGTTCCGACCATCAGGAGGTTGTTCCGGTGCACTTTTGACCAACAGGGGGTTGTTCTGGGGTACCTTTGGCCAACAGCTGGTTGTTCTGGGGCGTTTTTGATCAACAGGAGGTTGTTCCGACCAACAGGGGGTTGTTCTGGGGCGTTTTTGACCAACAGCGGGTTGTTCCGACCCGCTGTAGGTCGCCCGTGGCCAAAAAGTGACCGACACCCCGCTGTTCTTGGTGTGTTTCTGACCAAGTGTCGTTTGTTTCTGCGTTGTTCTGCCCTGGGAGTACTCTCTGGCGGCAGTCTGGCCCCAAGGTGAAGTGGCCTGCACCCGCACATGTCCAAAAGTGTGTTTTTTGACATTGTCGGAGTGTGTGCGGGGTCCGGGAGGCTGTTTTTTTGAGCCGAATTGACCAAATTAATTTCCGTCACACTTTTTTTGTGAGGGATGGCTGGAGGTAGGCCCCCTCTACTTTAGGAACCCTGGGTCAACTGGTACCCATTCTGACGGTCTCCCACAGTCCTATTCGCCCCCAAGGAGGGTGTTTTGGGGGTATTCTGGGTGTTTTTGACTGGAAGCAGATACGCGCCAATCCGCTTCCGCCGAAAAACTGCCACAAAACTGCTGCCCCACGGGCTGCTGTGTTTGAGCGTTTGATCCTTGTGGAGGTACGTGTCCGGTGGACCTTCTCTTCACCGAGGACCGCTCAGAACGGTCATATTCAGGGTGTGGCTGTCATTACGGGTGGGAAGCGGATAGGAAAACATCCGCTTCCTGGGAATAGTACCTGAAGGAGTCCGAATTGGTGGCGAATAGGTCCGAATAGGTCTGCAACATGCCGAATTGGTAGTGAATAGGTCTGAATAGGTCTGTAACATGCCGAATTGGTCCGAATTGGTAGTGAATAGGTCCGAATAGGTTTGCAACATGCCGAATTGGTCCGAATTGGTAGCGAATAGGTCCGAATAGGTCTGCAACATACCAAATTGGTCCGAATTGGTGGCGAATAGGTCCGAATAGGTCTGGAACAGGCCGAATTGGTCCGAATTGGTAGTGAATAGGTCCGAATAGGTGAGTGACAGGCCGAGTTGGTCCGAATTGGTGGTGAATAGGTCTGTAGAATAGGCTGATCGGTTACAATCGTTTGTATCCCGCGGGGACACATTGCGACCCTCCCTCCAGCTCACTTTACCTCCCCGGGGTCTGGTAGGGCAGGGAGTGTAAAGTGCAGGGCGGGGAGTGTAAAGTACTTTACACTCCCCGCGGGTCACTTTACACTCCCTCCAGCTCACTTTACACTCCCTGGGGCTCTACTTTACACTCCCCGGGAGTTACTTTACACTCCCTGCGGCTACTTTACACTCCCCGGGGCTGACACGCTGAAAATGGCCAGAAATCGCTAAGGGCCCAGGACCCCTATACACACACCATAACCCCTTCTGGGACCAAAAAGTGCACGAAAGGGGTTAAAACGGCTTAATTCGTTGATTCGTTGCATTTCCCTGCATTTTTCAGCAAAAAATCGGATTATGGCTGGGCGAGGACAATACGAAAATCGCGAAAAAATGCCAAAATTTTCGATTTTTCACAGAGGCCCAACAAAGGGTTTCTGGGTGAAACATGGGCCCAAAACCCCGTTTTTGGGCGATTTTTGGCCGAGAATCGCCCTTTTTTCGCGTTTCTGGGGTATTTCTGGTGCAGAAACCAGTCGGAGACCCAGAAGCGATGACAATTGCAGTATTTCTGCTCAACATGCCTGGGAAGCGCAAAATTTCGCGTTTTTGGGTGATTTTTTAGGTGTGGACCCGATTTCCCGGGGCTCCCCGGGGTCATAATGTGGCCAAAAAGCCCGGGCAGAGGGTCCCACTGCAGGCAATTTCCAGAGGCTCGGGAGGGCCCGCAAAGGTGTCCCCTTGGGAAACAAACCGAACTACGTCCCTCCCGGGCCCCGCGGGACCCTCTCGGGAGCGTAAAATGCCCCTCGGGCGCTTCGCGCCCTCGGGTCATTTTACGCTCCCTCGAGGGTCCCTTGGGGCCTCCCCGGGAGGGACGTAAATACTCATTACATGCCGAGGCTGATCGGTGACGATCGGTTACATGCCAAGGCTGATCGGTTACAATCGGTTACATGCAAAGCCCAAAGTTGTCTCTGATCCCGATTGTTTTCACACCACGTCTCTGCCGTCTCTGTCAACATGTATTTTGCCACACCCCTGCCCGTCAACCAAGCCATTCACTGCCTAGTCTCGTGGTTGCGGGTCGGGGTGATGGCCATTCTGCCCTTGTGAACCCCTGTGTGCCCTGTTTGGGACCCCATGTGGGGTGATAGAGAGGTGGTGAAGTGCCCCCCTGGACCCCCAGACCCCGAGAAACACCGAAAAATGGCAGTCTCGATGTGTGGTGGGGTCTGATTCCCCGTTTTTTCGGCCGAAATCGGACCAAATAATTTCGGAGACACAATTTTCTTAGGGCTCTCTGTTAGCTACGCACCTGCTACACCGGATCTCTCCCCACCCGGTGATCCACCTGACGGATAAGAAAAAAAAAGTGCAGTGGAAGGGAAAAATGACGAGCGAGCGGCGAACCTACCGCGGGGCCCAGGTTGGCCCACCACCCGCCCTCCCACCGTCGGTCACCGTCGCCCGCCCTCGCCCACGCTCGCCCGCACTCGCCCTAGACTGGTAACCCCTAGGCTAGGACGCATGCGACAAAAAATAAAGTGTCCCGTAGACCCCAAAAACCACCCCAGAACACTTTTTTGGGGTGTTTTGGAGGTGTTCTGAACTATCCGGAACTGTCCGGTTGCGCAGAAATGCGTTATTTCACGATTTTTCACCTACCGTAAACAGAATAAATCTGAACCGTAAAAAAGGTCCAATCCACCTCCAGACCCCCCCCGAGGTCCAGAATTTGTCCGGTCCAGACCAGTTTGGGGGACTTGGCGATACATGGCGATTTCTCACACGGTGGACCCCCACCCCCTGGAGCGGGGGTCTGGGGCGGGGTCAGAGCGACCCCCGCTATTGGGGGTCTGGACCCCCGATATCGGGAGTCTGCACTGCCTATTATTGGTGCCCATACGACCCCCGATAGTGGGGTTCAGACCCCCACTCGTGGGGGTCCAGATCAGTCAAGGGGCCGAAGGGGAAGGGGGTCCAGATCAGTCAAGGGGCTGGGGAAGTCCCGTTCACGCTTGTGAACGCTTCCCGCGGGAGCAGAAACCCGGTGACCTTGGGGGGAACAGCAAACCACTCTGGACCGGAAAAAAGGTCCAATCGGTTTGGACCCCCGGGGTCCAGAATTTTTACGGTCCAGCATTATTACGTCCAGGACTTCTTACGGTCCAGATTTATTCTGTTTACGGTATTACCTTGTTTCCCTTAGGAAACAAGGCGAAGTTTGGTGTGACAATGCCCAGATTGGTGTGACATTGGTGTGACATTGCTCAGATTGGTGTGACATTGGTGTGACATTGCTCAGATTGGTGTGACATTGGTGTGACATTGCCCAGATTGGTGTGACATTGGTGTGACATTGGTGTGACATTGGTGTGACAATGCTCAGATTGGTGTGACATTGGTGTGACATTGCCCAGATTGGTGTGACATTGGTGTGACAATGCTCAGATTGATGTGACATTGGTGTGACATTGCCCAGATTGGTGTGACATTGGTGTGACATTGGTGTGACATTGGTGTGACATTGGTGTGACAATGCTCAGATTGATGTGACATTGGTGTGACATTGCCCAGATTGGTGTGACATTGGTGTGACATTGCTCAGATTGGTGTGACAATGCTCAGATTGATGTGACAATGCTCAGATTGGTGTGACAATGCTCAGATTGATGTGACAATGCTCAGATTGGTGTGACAATGCTCAGATTGATGTGACATTGCTCAGATTGGTGTGACAATGCTCAGATTGGTGTGACATTCGTCTCCCGGAGGGTCTTCCTGGCCTTCCTTCAAGTGTCAACGATTTGTTATGCGGTTCTGTGATTGTTCAACGCCATTCTCGTGGTCGACCCCAAATGCCCCGCAGGCCGAGTGTTTGCCAAGGTGTTCGGCCTGCTGAAGGCTAGTACATGCCCGTTTGCACCCTGGATGCTGTCCGTTGCGGCAGAATGGAAGACTGCCCGTTTGCAGCCATCGTGATGCAGCACGAAGGCCAGCACATGCCGGTTTGAAGCCCAGATGCTGCCCGTTCGCGGCTGTTGTGATGCAGGATGGGGTCTGGTACATGCCCGTTTGAATTCTGAATGCTGTCCGTTTACGGCAGAATGAAGTCCAGTACATGCCCGTTTGCGGGAGGCACGGGGTTCGGACATGCCCGTTTCGACCGTACGTCGAACTGGATGAAGTCTAGTACATGCCTGTTTGGACTCTGAATGCTGCCCGTTTGCTCGAGGCAAAGGGCGAGGACATGCAATTGTGAAGATGCGATGCAGAATGAAGGCTAGGACACGCCCGTTTGAACTCGAAGTGCTGCCCGTTTGGTTCTGAATGATGTCTAGTACATGCCTGTTTGTGCCTGAAGTGCTGCCCGTTGCCATCAGATTGAAGTCCAGTGCGCACGCGGTCGGAGGTTCCGACGTGGGCTGGGCTGAGTGGTCGAGACACAGCTGCTGCCCTGGAGATGAACTGCTGCCCGATAGTGGCTGAATGGTGACGAGGTGCTGTCCGTCGACTGTCGTGGCTTGGGCCCGCCCACCACCCGAAAATCGTCAAAATTTGCACAAGTGTGAAATTATTTTTTGTCGCTTTTTGGATTTGCCCAAATCTCTGCAGGGGTTACCCTTCTAACTCGCCCACCCTCGCCCAGAGGCGGCGTGTTTTAGGTCACGTAGGGGGGAGAAGCAGCTTATCCCGATAAGGTTATCCCATCGGTTATCCCGCTGGGGTTATCCCGCACTGACCTGGCCACCGTGTAGGGGTTACCAGTCTATCTCTCCCCGAGAACACCTCCGAGGAGATCCGCCATCACCCCCAGCGCCTCCAACACCCCTGGGCCCGCTTTCGCTGCCCGTCCGTCCTCCCTTGCCACCGGCACCCACTTCCACTTACGGCGCAACGCGCGCCGCTCCCGCCTCGTCATCCGCGGCCTATGCAACCGCGGCACCTCCACCCACCAACTCCGCATCCCCGGTCGTACCGGGACACCTCGTCGTCGTTGGCCGGGTCGTCGTTTCGAGGCGACGCGTTGCCCGTGGAGGTGACGATACTTGCCCCCCCCAGACTGAGCCACACGCAGGGGGAAGTAGCCCTGGAAGACCTGGTCCACCTCCCCACCCGAAGGATTGCTGCACGCAGAACAAGTAAGCACCATGCGGGTGCGCACAAAGGGAAGGGGACAGACCACAGTCGTCCCGGACGGCTGCTTCCTCGCCCAGGAAGTCCACTCGCGCCGGATGACAGCCAGGAACGGCATCAGGAACTCAGCGGCACAGACCTGACCACGGCTCCAGAACCGATCGTCCGGAATCTCCGCGAATACACGAGTCTGACCTGCCCTCAAATCCCTCAGCCCACCCAGCGGGGCACCATCTTGCTGTGCTGCCTCAGTCAGATCAGACGGGCACGCGAGCAGCGGGTACTCGCTCCGGGTGTGTCACAGAGCGTCCCTCGTGCAGCAAGAGGGAACGGAGGTGGTGCTCCAGGAGCTGCAGGGTGGCTGCCATGAAGCACGTGTTGGCATCCGTGCTGTTGTGGGCAAGTCCACGAGGGAAGCGCCACCAGACGCCATCAACACGCGGGTGCTCCAGATGCGTGTGGGCAGAGCTGGGCAGATGTTCGATTTTTGGCATTGTTAAAGTTTCCCGTTTTACTCGCTTTTTAGAGAGGCGTATGACCCCCCCTACCTCCCCAGTATGCTTTCTACTCTTTACCCCCTCCCCCCAGTTATCCGAATACGCATAATGCGCATTTGTTGAACCCTGCCCCCCTCCCCGTCTGCAGGCGTTGCTTTATCCATCCATCGCACCCTTTGCTTCCGCTGCCACACGAATTTCCTGCATCCTCAGGGGAGAGTCACCAAGAGTGCACCCCCCCCTCCCCCCCAACCGCGAATATGCCAAACCAAGAGAAAGAGTCATGCGCGACGCAGTTTGTCAACGACTGGCTGAAGAAAATCCTGACGTTCCTTGTGATCTGCTCCTGCATCGCGACTATCACAGGCTGCGTGTTTGTGATATCTGATGTGTTCGGCAAGGAGGAGGAGACGGGGCCCAGCGGCAAGCAGCACGACGAGGCAAAGTATTCCAACGCCGAGAAGGCTGCTGCGGTGGTGAACTACATCTTCTGGCTGCTGCTGAGCCTTATCCTCTTCCTCGTGGAATGGGAGCCACTGTGGGTGTTTAACTACGCGCTGTTCCTGCACTACTGGCCGGGACGTGGCTTCATGCAGCTCTACCTCGGCATCCAGATTGTGCACGAGGCAGCGGATATGGGCTCCTCCGAAGTTCTGGGGCTTAAGGGCGACTCCCTGAAGAACGTCGTGAAGGCGATGGGATTCTGTTTCGTCGGGACAGGGACCCTGTACATCCTGCTCTCGTGCTGCTGCCTCCGCAGCAAAGACAGCAACGAGGTTGTCCGGAAGGTGCGCCGCGGGGGTGAGGAATCCTCACGCACCGGCAAGGTATGAAATATATGAGACCATGCCATCACTGGCACCCCCCACACAACGGTGTGGAGAGGGGCCCTTGTTTTGTTGAACACCCTCCTTCACACTGCCTGCATGAAGGAAAGTGAACATTATTTAGTTCTGCTTTGCCTCTCCTCTCCTCACCACCCGATAGCTGTTCCACGCCTGAGATCTTGCGGTTTGTTTTGGGTGTCGTGTGCGAGTGGCGGCAAGTGTTTCTATTGCCTTCTCTTCAATCCCTCCCCACCCTCTTTGTTTTCACTGCCCACAGTCGCCGCTTGCCAACCTTGCTCTGCTGAAGAAGATGAACGACGAGGATGGGGTGCAGCACCTCGGCGAGGCCATCCTCCTCCTGGAAGGGCAGGTTGCCACCGAAAAGAAAAACCGGGGCATTGGGGGGTGGTGGCGCCGCAAGTTTGGTGACGGTGACAGTGACAAGAAGCCTGGGGCCAGGCAGTCTATCAACAACACTGGCGCCGCCCCGTCGGTGGTGTCCTCGGGTCGAGGTGCAGAGGTATGCAAGAGACAGGGTGAGAGAGTGCGGCACAGGAGCTCGGTTTGCAGCCCAGCGCACATTGCATTGCTTTGCTTCCGCAGAGGGAGTGAGGGAGTGAGGGAGTGAGGGAGTGAGGGAGGGAGGGAGGGAGGGAGGGGTGTCCTTGCTTGCATTGGAGAGGGCGAACTACGGAGGGGGATAATCCGCTGGTGGCAAACAGTCGCGGGGTATTTTGTGGAGGGGGGGGGGGTGGAGGAGGAGGAGGGGGGGGTGTTCTCGGCAAAATTTAGCTCTCCAATATTCCGGGGTATTCCTTCAGGTTTCTTGTTGAGAACCCGGAAGGCATTATTTTGAAAGTTTCACAGAGTTTCGATATCATTGGGGGGATATTTTGTGATTGGCAGTCAAAGGTGAAGGGGTCTCAACGCCCATAACCCAAGACCCCCCTGGTGGAATAACAATTTTAACTTTGGGGGGGGGGGGGGCTGCCAAGGGTGGGAAGTTTGCCGACCGCCATGATTATTTAACAGCTGCACCTACACCCCACTCCATCCCTCTCCTCCCGAGAAAATCCCATTTTCTTTACCGTTGTGTCCAAACAACGTGCAGATGTTTCCCTGCCACATCATGTCTTGCTCTTACGTGCTCAGCCGTGCCTTCTGATTCAAATGAAGTTCCCCTCTCCTCCCCTCCCCACCCACCCCCCAGTGATTCTGTGGGGCAATACTGTGAGTGCTGTGTTGCGAGCTTGGGGATGCAAGTCACAATGTGGGTGTGCTGTGTAAATATCGCTCAACCAGAGTGTCTTCAGCGCTTTACAGCGGTTAAGTCTTCTGCGGAAGACTGTTTCAAAGGGATGGGGAGGCGATGGGGGTAGGGGAAACTGCCCTACTATCTGAAGCCCTGACACCGCGTGCCAGATTTCGAAACGATTTGAAAACGATTTTAGGCCGTGTCCAACCACGGCCCGACCCAGATGAACGAAAAATATATTCCTCCCTCCTTCACTTCTTCACTTCTATCCCCCTTCCTGCATAACGAGCGAAGGGTGATCATTCTTGTGCTCCCTTCTTCTTCTATTTTCACTACCCCCCCCCCCTCCCCCCCTCAACAGTCGCACGACATTGAGCTGCAGCAAGGCCACCGCCAGGCAGCACCCGCAACCCGGGGCACCTATATGTCTTACGAACCGGAGCCCAGCGACCCCCCTCTCAGCTCTTCTGCGAACGGCTGTGATGATGACATCAAAAGACGGAGGGAGGAAGAAGATGCGCGCCTCGAGCGCCAATACTTTGGCGGTGGTGTGAACTAGGCCTGTTATGCGGAGATGCAGCTCCCCCACACCCCACAATGGATGGGATGTGGGTGAGCGTAGCAAAGCAATTGAGCTAGACCCACCCACCCACCCACCCACCCCTGCCCATACCGAACGGGGCAGCAGCAGTGGTGGTGGTGGTGTAGTGGTGTTAAACTTCTTTGTCTGCCCTCATGAAGGAGGGAGGGCTTGTGGATTGGTGAGTTTTGTGGATTACTCGCTGGCCCTGGTAAGGTGGCCTTCCACGCAGTGAGGCCCTTCGGGGGAGGGAGGGTGTGGGGGAAGGTGGAGTGAGGGGGGGCAGGGGAGGGATAGTGGGAACGGTAATGTGAGAGGGAAAACAATGGACACAGCTCACCCGGTTTAGTACCCTGTTCCCCCCTCCTATCCAGGCTTTCCCTGTGTGTGCAAACAACAATGCAATGCCTGGGTGTAGTGACTACAAAAGGGACACATATCGGGAGCCCTCTGCTCTGCGCCACTTTTGTTCTGCGCATTCTCGGCAGTCAGACATGCCCCCTCCTATCCAGAGGCCACTGTGGGTCGTTGCTCTGGATGCGGGATGAGATACAAAGATCATGAAAATTCTGTGATTTGATAGAAATTTAGCTCGTTAGAGACAGGCCTGTGTTGGCTGGGTGGAGAGGGGGTGTGGGGTGGGGCGAGCGGGGGAGAACAGTGAAAGCGTTATTCAGGTTTAACAGCCCCTTCTCCCCCCTCCTCCCCCACCCCACCGTTTTACGGTCCGTCTATTTTGTCCGTCCTGTCTGTCCCGTCTGTCTATCTCCTTTATTTTTTTTGCACGCATATGTGCCTTTCCGCGCAATGTGTTAACTCTAGCCGCCCATCCCCCCCCTTTACACTTCCCCTCGAGACAGTGGGGGAGAGTGAAGGGGAGAAGCCTGTTCGCTTTTCACTTTTTACCTAGGGTACCCCGAGAGAATGTCACCCCCCTCGAGGGCCCAGGGCCGAGGGGGGGTGACATTCTTCCCAGCTGCTACACAGGGCAACCGTTGAAGAATGTCACCCCCCTCTGTACAGGGTGGCTGTTGGAGAATGTCACCCCCCAAGCGGAGGCCGAGGGGGGGGGTGACATTCTCCATGGTCACCCAGGGGGTGACATTCTCTCGGGGTACCCTAGGTACGAATAATACACCACCCCCCGCTCCCCTCCTACCCACACCCCTTTCGCCCTCCTCCTGTTTTCCGGGAGTGTGAAAGGAGGCTCTGTTTCTGCTAACTCACCCCACCCGACCCTCGGCCCAAAAATCCCCTCCCCTCCCCAAATCTGTGAAAATAAATGCACCAGCAACAAAGCTCAGAGTGGGGTCAAAACCCATATGGCATACAAAGCACATTCATAAATTGCCACAGAAAATGAGGTGCCCGGCTGTGCACCTGATAAATGCCACAGCTTCCCCTTGCGTTCGAAGCCTGGGATGGGTGCAAGGCTCTGGAATCACCTCCCTTCCTCGTGAGACAAGGGCACGGGGGTGTCCTTGGCACAACCATTCCCAGGGGTTGAGAATTCCTCAGCCCGGGCCCCAAAAAAGTGGGCTGTGCCTCGTGCCTGCCAGCATCTCATATCTCATGATGCAGTGGCCTTGGCGGTGCATCTATAGCCAGCACAAGCCAGAATAGAGGCTGAGGCAGGTGGTGGGCGTAGGGGCCCTGCCTGCGAGCGTGCAGGTGCAAATCTGTACAAATATGAGCATCTGGCAACACCCGTGTGCCAGATGCCGTCCCGCATCCAATTGGACGATTTTTTCTGTGCCATGGGCAGCCCACCCTTTTATCACTTTTCTGCATTTGGTGTCGGCCTTACCCAATTGGAGAGGGTGGGGGGGGGGGGGTGGGGAGGGGATTTTTTGGAGGGGTTGGGGGGAGGACCCGCTTTCGCCTAACGTGTTGCACCTCCCTGTCCTGCAATCTCCCCTCCCCGACCACCCCCCCCCCCCCCTCCCCCATTCAATTTCCCTGACTGTCATTTCATCAGCTCGACTCGATTGCGAAGGGAACGCCGGCAGTTCAGACGGAGTACGGCACACATGCGAACCAGGCGATGCCGGGCAATGACGTGAGGCCTGACCAGCAGCCTCAAGTGGCCAGCTCGAGTGCCGAGCACAGAGTGGATATGGATGATGATGAGGACGACATTAAGCGTCGCCGCCGTGAGGCAGACGAACGGTTGGAACGCGAATACTTCGCAAGGAAGTACCCCGAGTAGTCTCAGTGACATCAGGCTGTTGGCTGGTGGTCGGGTGGGTCGGGAGGGGTGTCTGGTGTGTGTGTGTGTGTGGTGTGGCACTGTTTGGGTCGGGGGAGGAGGGTGTGTGTGTGTGCAGTAGTCCAAGCGTGCATTGCGCCTCAACCCCCACTCCCCTACCCCCTCCCCCAACCCTCCCCCACCTCCTGCTGTAGCTTGTGTGTGGAGCTGCGCCACCGAGAAGGGCTGCCACGCACGACGGCCCGCCTCCCGTCACTGTCTCCCCGCCCCACCCCACCCCGCAGGATTCGGGATACAACGGCACGTTGTCAACTTTTGTCCCGGAGGGGTGCATTGCAACCTACATAAAAAGCCACAACCTTTTTCGGTCTGCAGCGGCAATGCACACCCACCCCCACAACATGTTGTTGTTCGGCACGCCATATTTGCCACCACACCCTGCGACATTCCTCTCGTGATAGTCAGGGTCTTTGACCCTGGTGTTGTGGCAAGTCGCCAAGCTGCTACAATTAGTTTCTGCTCCAGGCAGCAGATAGTTTCCCCCAAAAAAATGAGTTTGAAGTGTTTATCGACACGCCAAGACGTAGGATACACCCTGCTGCGGAAAGGGCGGTTGTGGTGTTTGCTGGCTTTTCCATGCCAGCATCCAATCCCCAAGCAGGGATGAGTGCAACCCACCCCTCCTGACACGCCATTATGCATCGCCACTGCCTGGGCAGCCCACAGGCCCTGCCTCAGACAGGTGGTTATATTCTACACCCAAGCAATGGTCGCCACCCTCTCGCACATCCCACAACTCAACTCTCTTGGTTGTCGATGCCTAAAAAGCAAATGTGTTTTTTTCCCCCCGCGTTCCCCTCCATACACACCCCTCCCTGCGGGCGTGGCAGATTCGCTCAATCGGCTGATTCGATAAGGTGAAGCATAGCTGGTTTCACAGTGTGGCGGGGGGTGTCTGTCTATTTTGTTGCGAAATGTTTTCTTTCTGTTTTGTGAAAACGCGCTTTTTCTAGCTCTGGGCGCACCCCACCCCACACACGCACACACACCACTATGTTTCAGACATCACTGAGGTGATCCAGCTGGCGGACTTCAGGTGATGATGAAGTGTGATTCGTTCATAGGGGAGGGACGGGAGAGGGAGGTGCTGCCTTCGCCCTGTTTTGTGTGGCAAGCTGTGGGGGAGGGTGTGGCGCCTACTTTGCGCACGGCACTCAGCCCCCCCCCCCCTCTGCGCTCGAGAGAGGAGGTGAAGTTCACATCCCCGCCCATCCCCACCCATCCTCCCCCCCCTCCCCCCCTTGTCCCTTGACTACAAAAAGGACTAGCGTTGCAAGAAGGTGCTGGGAGACCTGCTTTTCCATTCACTCTCGACAATCAAATCCCCCCCCCCCTCTTGTCCCCCCCCCCAAAGCAAGCTTTGTTCAAATGGCAGAAGCCCAAAGAGAGGATATCCGGATCCCCCCCATCCCCCCCCATGCAGCATATTCCAGGAAAAATAGTGTTTCCAGCCCGAAATAGTACGGCAGCTCTTTATTGGAGGCGTCCCTCTCAACCAACGCGCCACTCCTGTTGTGCATACAGTTTCAACATGTCGGGGAGGGGGGTGTCGTAGTGACAATAAGTGATAGCAGGCACATTATTGCGAGAGAGTGTTGAGGGTGGGTGGGGTGGGTTGGGGTGGGGGGGGGGAGACGTGATTTATCACCACTCTCGAAAATCATATCTTCCCACCGTGACCTCCCCTCCGATTCCCCTAGGCACCCCTCCTCCTCCCAGAGAAACTAGACTCAAGCAAGCCAGAAGGCGAAATCGAAAGCTCGAAATGGGGGGAGGGGGGTCTTCGCAGACTGCAGGCAGTGTGTTTTTTGTTTCCCCCCTTTTTTGCAAGAACAGCTAGCTTTTCGCACTATCCTGCACGCATGCAACACGCAGGCACCGTTCGTACAAACAAAGAACGCAGCACCAAGTCTTTTTCACTGCCGGAAGCTTTACCGAATTGCAACAAAGGTGAAAGACCCCCTGGTGGTTTCAAAGCTCTGGATAGTCGGCTGGCACACATTGCCTTTATGTGCCATATGCTTGCGGGAGGTGTGCAAGGAAGCCCCAACGGGACAGGATGAACTCTCATTGGTTGTCAGTGCTTTAAAAAATAGTGCCCGTGCAGATCAAGCAATCCCTCCCCCGCTCTCTCCCTCCTCCCACTGTCAGGACTATCATTGCAAGAAGGTGCTGGGAGACTTGCTTTTTCCATTCACTCTCGACAATCAAACCCCCCCTCTCTCTCTCCTCCCACTGTTCTCATCGCCGTAGACACAACCTGCATAACGAGTGAAGGGTGATCATTATTGTGCTCCCTTCAAAATCGATTTCACTACCCCCCCCTCTCTCTCTCCTCCCACTGTTCTCATCGCCACCTCGATCCCCCCGAAGGCAGGTCGACTTCTGTGCCATCACTGCCATTGCCCACCCCAGTTCACTGCCCTCCTCGCTGCACCTCGAGACACACCATCTGATCTCCAGAGCGAGAGGAGCGAGAAACCAGCTCTATCTGTGCGTCTCTCTCTGTGCTACACCCTGTTCTTCATATCCCACCTCCCACCACATCCACATACACCGTACTTCTATGTATTCCCCCACTCCACTACCCCCTCTCTCTGCCCCCCACACCCATCACACACCCTTCACATCATCCCATGCAGGCGGGGGGGGTTTAGTTTCTCTTCGTCTTCTCCTCGTCTTTCTAACACACCTGACGCCACCACCGCACACCTGTGGATATCGTTGGTGGAAGGGGGAAGGGCTGCCTGGGCGACGCGGTACCCCACACTGAGCCCCCACACAGCTCTGCCGTGCCCGTGTGTGCGGCAGCTGGGGCTGGAGCTGCAGCCCCGCAGCACAGCAGCGCAGCATGCAGTTCGCAAGGCCTGTCTCGCGCCAGGCGAGACGGTATTACCCCTCTAACCAACGACCTCAGACGTTTGATTATGCGGCGGAGAAGGCGCGGTGGACGGACCCTCATGTGAGAACCTTTGCTGTGTCAGAGCTGTACAACAAGATCGAGGCGCCGCTCAGCGAATGTGAAGACATCATGAGCACCTGGCGGGAGACGAAGTGGTTCAACCGCGGGGACGACAACAAGAAGCTCCGTGACAGGGTGAACAGCTTCCTCTCTGAGAAGTACGACCACGGCCTGGAGCAGAACTTTTTGCACAGGCTGCTCATCCAGTACTCCCTCATCAGCCATGGGTCGTTTGACAAGGCATTCCACGGCTACTTCCGGAAGGCAAATGGGGTGACAACCTACGACCTTGACCCGCGGTGGGACACCGTCAGGTCGCTCCTCTTCACCAACGTGACTGTTATTGATGACCTTTATCATCTGTCCGGCATGGGTGGGGCTGGGTACCGGTCAGCGTTAGGCAGAATGCTGAGCACATCCCTCGAGCATGCGATCCCCACAGGGAAGTCGAATGTCAGCGAATTTGCAAAAATCATGTTCCAGCACCGCAGCGACCGGGAGGGCCCCGTGGTGCCGCCCAGGATGCTTGCGTCGCACAGCGAGAGTGAGGGTGTTGACTTTGTGCTCACGCTGCCCCACGCGACAGACGCCTCGCGGCACCAGCTTGCGCTTGTCATCATCGGAAGTGAAAACAAATACCGGCGCAGGGTTCAGGTCCCTGACGAGGTCCGCCACGCGCACATGGCCGCAAGAGCGGAAAAGGTTTTCGGCCTTGCCCCCGGCGGCATCGAAACCACAGTCCTCCTCACACCCCCCTGGATGCTGGACAGGCATTCGCTGCTGAAGTGCCACACCCTGGTGGGCGGCCTCTCCCCCCTCTACTCCGACTGGCTCCCCTACTACCACTACGAGCTGACACAACACGACCCCGACTGGGCCTACCAGGCAAAGAAGGATGCGGAGGACGAGTTCTACCAGCTCTAGATCCCCAGCTCCCCCCCTGCTGTGCTCTGCTGTGTTCGCCCTCTTCCGGAGGTGGGAGGTGGGGTGTTTGTGCGCATGGATCTGAAATGGAAAGGGTTGCTATCACCCCCCCTAAGTGGCTCCTTTCTCAACAGATTTTTGTGCGTGTGGAGGGCGGGGCTGGGGGAGGGGTAGCACGATGGAAGGGGCGGGGGGGGTGGTGACGAACGAGATTTTTTAGAAAGATCCGAACTAAGAACATGGTGGTGGTAAGCGATGGTAGTGGATGGCGCCGAAAACGACCACGCCACTGGTTTGCCTGGCATTGCAACGTGCGTTGTTATTACTATTTTTTATGCAGTTCCCGACGCCAGACAGCAGGTCGCGCCCAGGCAGGAGGGAGGGGGGGCTGGTGTAGTGAGTGCATCTGTGGTACTGTGTTGTGTTGTTGTGCTGTACCTTTGGAATCTGCACTGCTGATGACATCCAAATGCGATGTGATATGAAGGGGATGGGGCGTGTGTGGGACAGCGGATGGGGGGGGATCCTCAGTGCAGAGGGGCCTGGGCGGCTGGAATAGGAGGAGGAAGAGGAGAGGGCAGGTGGAGGAGGCATGCGTGTGCGTGTCTCTGCCTCTCGTTGTGTGGAGGGCTTTCTCCCCCCCGCTGTCTTGTTGCCTCTCATCATCCCCGCTCCCAATCCCTGGGTTCTGAGGGAATCGATTCGAAAAAAATACAGAGCGCTGCGCTGCGGTGTGGTGTGGTGTGGTGTGGTGTGGAGCAGTTTTATCCTTCCACCTCCCCCCCCCCCTTCCCATCCATGTTCCACACGAGGTGTACTACTAGGTGTAGCAAGAGGAGGGAGGGGGGGGGGGGTATTTTTTTGGTGACGCACACAGCCCCTCCCCATCACACAGCCAATTCTATCACCACACCACCCGCGCACCGCGCTTCTCGTGACGTCACACGGGCACCGTCTGTCCAGCCTGGGAAACACCGCCCTATGTGTAGCACCTTGGGTCATCCCGCGAAGGTGCTTCTGATGAGGCACATCCCTTCCCCACCCCAAGCGGACCTGCTTAAGCCGGGTCGCGTGTCGGAATGCCATATGCTGCCGAATCCTCAGCCCTCAGATGTTACCACTGGCGTGCCTTTGTTGCCTACACACACACACAGCATGTTGTTGTCACAGCACAGACCACTGTTTCGATGGGGGGATGTGAATGAGCATACCAAAGCAATGGAGTATCTCGATGGGAAACCCCCCTCCCCTGCGTAGCTCATCAACAGACGAGCTAAGCAGAAGAATATTTGGAAGAATTTTTTGAAAGGATAAGGTCAGGCAATGGGGGGACGTATGCCTTGGGAGCCTCCGCTCTGTATCAAACTGTGTGTGCGTGTTTGCCTTCCTCTCTTTGTGAGGGCGGTTCACGTTTCTGCCACTTCTGAGCAAAGCCCGCCGCCAGGAGGAGATATGCCGACTGTCTGTTGAACCCACCGCACACACACACACCACCCCACCACTCCAACCCTCCAAACCTCAAATCTCAGGATCTGCCTCCCCCCCTCCACCACCCCGGGAATCCGATCAACCAGTAATGGGGTGAGGACGCGGATTTCCACGGCACCAAGCACCCTCCAATGGATGCGCTCCTGAACCCCACCGGCTCCAAGCGGGGCTTCGACGCGATTGGAACCGGTGGCCCGGCTGCCGCCAAACCCCCCGACAACACCGCACCACAGGGAGCCCCCCCAAGCGCCAGCACCGCCTCATTACCCCGAGGCTCCTCTGCAGGGGCGCCTCTGCGCACAGCCCCGCTGCGGCACCCTCTCTCCAGCCGCAGTGGTGGGCGGAACCAAGCTTCCCCTGGAGATGCACGACCCGCTGCCAGCCTGCTGGGGAAACCCGCCGTTCTGCAGGGGCGGGGTGGCAAGGCCTTCCAAGGCCTGACCACACAGAGCTACTCCATCATCGAATCGATGCGCAGCAGGCACCAGAAGCAGCGCGAGAAGGCACAGGCCGACGCTGTGAAACGGGCTATCCTGGGGAAAAATGCCACCCTTGGGGGCACTGGGGGAAACCCCGCTGGGGGAGACGCGGGTCTGGCAGAGCCAGCCCCCGCCTCCGGGGGGGCGGCGGGCAAGGCAGGGGGGAAGGCCGAGGCTGTGGATAATGTCGTGGTGTCGAAGGAGGTTGTGTCGAAATCGCTCAACGCAGCGCGGAGCAGCAAGAGGGCCCTGGAGGTGTACATCGAAGACTGCTCGGAGAACACCGGGTTTGACCACCTGAAGTTTTTTGCGGAAACCCTCACGCGGCAGAACAGGGCCAGGGCGAGGTTCCCTTCGAGCAGGAGGAGAACCCCGAACCTCCCGAGCAGCCCTGTGGCAGCCGAGGCTATCAACCGGCCCGCCTCCTCATTCTCGCAGGAGCCAAAGCGCCGATCCCTGATGGAGCGCGCCGCATCGGTGAGCAGGGGTGAGGCTATCCACCCCGCAGAAGGCTCGCAGAGCTGTGTCTCGTCGGATGAGGGCGAGGCAGCACACCACCTCTTCCTAGGCGATGCGCTGCAGCAGCGGGGTCTCCGCCGCCGTGTGAATATCGGGAAGATATGCCACAAGGTTGTGAAGCAGGGGCGGTGCCCGCTGTCGATTAAGGCGCTGAACGGGAGGATTCTACCTGAGGCTCAAGAGAGGAGCCATGTGTGGGAGGCGCTGCCGACACCTGCGGGGGTGGGGAGCCCGAAGGGGATGGCGTCGTTTGGGTGTGTCGGGCTGCGGAAGCTGCAGCAGGCAGCCCGGGAGGCGTCGCAGGCGGAGAGGCAGCCCGCGGTGGCGAAGCCGCGTGTGGACTATGCATCGCTGCTGGAGCTGCAGGAGAGCATGAATCAGCACAGGGCGGAGTCGGAGCTGGTGTACCACGAGCTGCTGAAGCGGCTGTCGGACTACCAGCAAACTGTGCTGCTCACCCTTCCGGAGAGGCCCGTCTTCCTTCCAGCGGAGGATTGAGGGCGGGGCGGGAAGGCGTTGCTTTCGCCGCCCATATATATTTATACGATGCGTTATGTTTTCTGTCCCTTTGTTGTGTGTGCCTCAGCCACAGCCCATGCGCCCAGTTTGCCCGTCGAGGGTTTGAGTTCAGTTATCTAGTGCCCCTGTGTCCCCAGGGTGTTTCCCCAGGGAGTAGTCGGGGGGGGGAGAGGGGATTCTCGCAGTACCGCTTATTGAGGTGGTATCTGGATGTGACCCGTTAGTGCTCTAGGTCTGTTGTTCTTTATTATGTCACCGTTGCTCTCTCTGGTTTCTGGTGTGTGTGTGTGGTTGATATTTCATGCGGCTCTTGCAAATGATGCTGCTCAAAAAACCTGCAAGTCAGATTATCATCTGACGACCAATACAAACGTACAGTGATCCGGGCGTTGCTGAGCAATGCTCAAAGCCCACACTGGGTGGCTGAGCTGCCGGAGGAAAGTGTTCGATCCCCCCATCCCACCCCCTTCCTCAAAGAATCGCTTCATACGCCACCGCCATAAACACCGCCACCCCACCACCCCCACCTCTCCCATCTCCCATCTCCCCACCTTTGCCCAACTTCTGCTCGACAGTTGTTGGAGGACACACCGCCCATCCCACCCCACCGACCCGATCCCCCCCTCCCCTTCTGTGCCTCACCCGAGCCACAAAGGCGCAGGGGCGAGCTGGAGCGGAGTGCTGTGTTCCCAGGGGGTGGGCTCCCCACGAGCAGAGGGGTGGCATCTCTGGCGCCACTCCCCAGCTTCTAAAGCGCACACCCCCTCGTTTCCCTCCACCCCATGCCTGCACGGCTGGGAAAAGCCACACAGCTTGCACGACGAGCTCTCTCCGACGATGCTGTTGCCGCCATCTTGCAGGAGACGTGTCCAGCTTCGCGCCGCGACCTGACTCACCGGGAGTCGCAGGTGGAAGTCCGCAAGGTTTACTTCAAATGGAACGAGCTGAAGGCGCAGCGCTCCCACCTGGGCACCGCATCCCACACAGCCATGCTGAAGATCCTGTGCAGGCTGAGCCAACACGGCAGCTTCTTGCGGCACGCCGAGGAGATCTGGGCTGAAATGCAGGAGAAGGGTGTATACCCCAGCCAGGAGACCTACGGGGCGATCCTCACCCTCTACGCTAAGGAAGGGGGCCCCGACAGCGTGAAGCGCGTGACAGCTCTCTGGAAGGAGATGAAGGAGGACGAGGTTGCCCCGACAGTGCGGTGCTGCAACGCAATGCTCCTGGCGCATGCCAAGGCAGGGCAGCGTACGAAGGTGCATCTCCTGGCACAGGCCATGCGGAAGGATGGGATTGCCCTCAACGAGCAGTCCTACACCTCGCTGCTTCGTGTGGCGTTGGAGAAGAAGGAGGTAGGAGGGATTCTGCTGGCCATGCAATCCGACGGGATTGTGCCGAGCGCCTTGTCTATCAACGCCCTGATAAAGGCGTATGGGGAGAAGGGGAGGACGCGACTGGCGGAGGCGGCGATGGGAAGATTGATGCATACCGGAGAGCTGACGACAGGCACATTTGTCACGCTGATGGCTGCGTATCGGAAGAATGGAGAGCACGCCAATGCGGTGCGTTTGTTTCAGAACATGTCGGCGGATCCCAATTCATACGCCGTGAATATGTGCATCGACAGCTGTACGAAGCTTGCGGAGGAGGTGAGTGGGTATCACTATGTGTTTGCCACCCGGCTGCACGAAGCAGCATCCGCCAAAGGGCTCTTCACAGAGCGCACGCTGCTGGCGCTCCTCGGGCTCTTCGAAAAATTCGGGGAGGCGGACAAAGCATTCCAACTCTATCTCTCCCAACCCTTTGTGTCTGCCTCTGTGGAATTGGTAGTCCTCACCTCCATTAGAAAGATGTACAGTGCCCAGTCTCTGCCCCTCCCGCGGCAGCTGTGTGATCGCATGCGTCTGCGGGGGTTGGAGACGGCAGAAACCGTTGAACGAAATGAAGAGCATGGCGGCGGTGGAGGCGGGGGCCGAGGCTGGGGGGTGAAGGAGAAGGGGAGGGAATCGCCTGTCCCGAGGGGGCAGCGGGCCCCGCCTCCAGAGGAGGGGGTTTCGAGATAGTCTTAAGGCTGTCTCACTCCTTGATGCCCGTATTGTTGTGCCCTGGTGGCCTGGCAGCTGCCAGGCGTCGCCGTGCTGCCCGGCCCGTGTCATGTGTTTTGTCGAACAGTCGCATGGGTGAGCCGGGGAGAAGCAAACTGTTCCTCACTCACTCCCCACCCACACAGCCCCTCTCTATTCTCTTTCATCCCACCCATATGCTGCAGGGGTTGCTGATAGCAACGAAGTGTTCCTGTGTTGTGTTGTGCACCGCTTGTATTTTTCGCATTTACGCCCCGCATACAACACAACACAGGGCCTGGTCATCAACGTTGCTCGGCCTGTGGAGTCTCGCTGTTGCCGGAACATGGCGCGTTTTTTTTCCGGTGCATTTCTCCTCGTTGTGTGAGAACGGCACTGAGCTTTGCTGGAAAATGCTTGCCGTGAAAACATCTCCACCTCATCCCCCCACCACCCACCCACCCCCTCCGTCGAGTGTGGAGAGGTGGGTGTTTCTACGACACTGCACACGCCAGTAACGAACAAAACGTTGCCACACACCCCCCCCCCCTCCATCCCCCTCCCCCGAGTTTCCCGCACATCCTGTTAGACACACCCAGCCCCCCCCACGCAGGCCTTCTTGGTGCATTGCACCCCAAGATGTCTTACTCGGGTGCCTTCCTGTCGGAGTCCAGCCGGAATGACCTCCTGAGATGGTGCGAGAAGGTGATCGGGCCAGCCACTGGGCGTGTGATTGCAGAGCACATGACAAGCGAGTTCCGCCCCTCGAAGGCCTCGCTGAGCACCCTGGAGAAGGGCAAGGTGGTTGCCCTCCAGGTCGTCGGATACGCCTCTGACGACAGGTGCCAGGCTGTTGTGGTGCGGTGCAACGCACTCCCTTCGAAGAACGCCAACCCGCACATCACCATCTGCGTGTCGGGGGGTGCCAAGCCCTTCTACTCCAACACGCTGCTGGGGCGTGGCTGGACCCCTGCAGATGGCCCGTGGCTCGCTGCGGCCATCAATGTGGGGCCTCTGTCCTCGCCGACACACATCCCTGCAGCCTCTGCACAGGCTGCCATCGATGCAGCCCGGAACTCTGGCGGCAAAACCTCACCGCAGTACCGCACGTTCATCCTCTTGGTCTGCCTTATCGCCCTGCTGATCAGCATTGTGCGGTTTGCCACTGCTGCATAGGCAGCCCCACACTCTGCCCGACGACAAGCCGCCGCGTGGGATGCTGCGGTCTGGACGAGTGTCAGGTTGCTCTGTGAGTGTGTGGTTGCGCATCAGCCATTCCTGGGGCATTGGGGTCTCGTGTCTGATGGCCGTCACTCCCCACCCTCTTGGGCACAACCATGCATAACGAGTGAAAGGGAGAGATAGACCTTTGCGCGTCCACTTCTTCTTCACTTCCCTCCTCCATACCCTCTTTTCTCACACTCCTTCGTTCGTTTGATTACTGCGCATCTGGCCTTGCAGCATTTCACGATCATGGAGTGCCAGGGTTGCCGATCACCCCTGTGCTTGTATTGTAGCCCTTCGAAGCATTTGTAAGGAAGCGTGCGCGTGCCTCTGGGCCCTCCCTGCGAGGAGGGCGGTGCCTGCCCCTGGCCCCCTCCCCTCCCATCCCGTTATGCGCTCTGTATGGGCATGGTGCTGCATCCCTTCGCAAGTTACTGAATTGGTGGAGAGAGGACCTCAACGCAATGAGGTGGTATGCATCCACCCGTCTTCGATCCTGTTTATGAGGCAGGGTGTGGTGAGGATGCATCTCTCCCCAGGCCAGGCCACGTCGTGTCCGTCCTGGTCATGGTGCAACAGGTTGTTAAGAAGTGAACCCCAGAACACCCCACCACACCTGCAGCACATCATACACGCACCACACGCACATCGCTCCCCTCCCCGCCGTTACCCTGCAGTTTGAGTGAAAGGGAAGGAGTGGGGGGTGTTCTGTGTGTGCTTTTTATTTTGATCTTCTCTGTACAGCAGCCACAACCCCCCCTTCTCACGGCCGCCACCGCCATCACCACCACCACCTCCTCCTCCTCCCCTCCTTACGCTTCCGATGGCTGCGACGGAAGGCCTGAAGGAGAATGCGCCCAACAACGGGACGTTTCGCAGCAACGGGGTGGATGACGAGCTCCCGAACATCTCCGATGGGGACGACACCACGGTGTTCGACCCCTCGACAGTGATGTGGGTGACAATCCGTGTGTACATCGGGTGGCTGCTCCTGGGGTGCTTTACCGGCGCGCATTGGGCCCTGCTTGGCTGTGCCGTGCCGCAAGGGAAACACTTCTACATCCACATGGCCTGCGTGTGGCTCGCGTGGGGGATATTCATCGCCTTCCGCTACCCACTCCCCGACTGGTCGGACAACTGCCCCGACAACAGCACCATGTCGCGCGACTGCCTGTTTGACCACCAGGAGACAAAGTACACAGCGTTCTACGTCATCCACATCGTCATCCTCGTCTTCATTTTCACCGCCTTCATCGCAGAGGGCACCCAGCTGTGGCGCTGGGTGCGCCAGGCACTGCAGGAGTCGCGCTGCACCTTCTGCTGCTCCTCCTCCACCTACATGTGGACATACCCCTTTGCGCTGCTGATCTCCGCTGTCACCGTCACAATCTGGTCCAACCTCGACTGGAGGATTGGCTGATCGCACCCATGGAATCGGAAGTGCGACGGCGATCCCCTCGACCCACTCCCTGCCTAGGAACAGTGTGGCGTATAAGTCTGAGGGTGTGCGGCAGGGCTCTGCGTGTGTGCTGTGTATGTGTGTGTGGGGTTGACACACTTTATGGTGGAATGGCAGAAAACAGCTCCTCCACATCTCCAGCGTGGAAGCTTTCCAGAGGATTACCGAGAATTCCCCTCCACGATGTGACATCGGGGTTTTTCAACGGGGTGCCTCTTTGCACCCCTCACCCCAACCGGGCCATGTGTGCGTGGGGTGTGACACGCATATCTCCCTGGAAGGAGATCGGGGCTTCGGAAACACCGAGCGGTACGACAGCATTTGTGCTTGCCCCCCCTGCTCTCTCTTGGAGAGGAGAGTGCTTTCGTTCGAACCTTTCTCTCTCTCGAGGCTGGATCTGGATCTGGAGCTCTGAGGGAACCAGCATCGTGCCCAGGCTTCCGAGGGCGATTTGCGTGGGGCACGACGGTTCTCTGCTGTGCCAGCATTGCACAACTATACCCTTCGAGCTTCCCGACGGAGACATCCCCAGTCGGTTCGCAGCAGTGGCGAACCTCCACGGTGAGCATCACACGAGCCAACGTGATGGGTGGATGCACGTGTTCCTTCCGAACACACCCTTCCGCCAACAGATGGGACAGTGACCCCCCCTGCCCGAGTTGTAGCCTCCTTGCCCTGCCTTGTGTGTGGCACTGACTCCTCCTCTATCTCTCGTACATTTCTGTGGGGGGGCCATATGGTGGAAACCTCCCTCGCAGGCGCACTCGCCCCTCTCCCCTTTGCCACAAAAGCTGAGGTCGTATAGAAGAAGCGTCCCACGCTCGCTGTGTGTGACAGTGGTGCACCCGCCTTGAGGTCACCCGATGATTTTGTTCTCCACTCGACGAGGATTTCCCCACCTCCCTCCTGACGTCACCCTGAGGGGGCAGAAAAGTGCGGTCTGTTTTTTTTAAAAAAAGGTGCGTTTCCTCCATTTCTTTATCTGACAACTCGCCCAGCAGTAGGCTGATTTTAGCAACCCCAGCTCTCTCCTCCTCCAAAAGGGGAAATTAACCACTAACGCTGCTGTGGGGTGGGGTGGGGTGGGGTGGGCTTTTGACATATTCCAGGGGGGCTGAGTCGAAGCTGTAGTTCCAAGTCAATTCGGGAGGTGTAAGAATATTCTCTCGTGAGAGAGAGAGAGAGGGGGGGCTAAGGGGCGGGGGGTGGGTGGGGGGAACTCCGTTGCACAGCCGACCGAAATGCACGAATCGGGACAGTGCACGGAAGGGGGGAGGGGGGTTCGGTAGAGGTGGATATTTTTGTATACTTTTCACTCCAACGATAATTCAAACGAAGAATCACATGTCGAATTCGACCCCCTCTCCCCACCACTCCTGAATAGTTGGCCTCGTCTCACGAGTCCCTTGACACCCTCGCTGACCCTCCCCCTTTGTGCACACGCCCACCTTCCTAGATCTGTATCAACGGAAGCGGCGTGTTCACACCGAGCCCCCAACATCCAGATTTGGCATTATTCGCTCATCCGCTTTGCGAACACACAATGAGCAGAACATGGGGGTGGGTGGGTGGAGGGGAAGGGTGCACGCATTGCACGCGCTGCATCCCTCTCCAGTCTTGCTAATTTCTTGTGCCACTCTTTGTTTCATGGGTATGGGGGAGGGAGTATGCCTGCCCAGCCCTCTCTACCTGCGGTGTGAATCGCATCAGGAGCACGAGCATAGAGGGGCACTTGCGTTCTCCGCAAGTGCCCCTCTATGCTGTCTGGCTGCCGCGAATATATTTACGTGTGTGTGACAGTGGTGGTCACATTAAGAACAGAGTGTGAAGTGTGCTCTGCACTATTCCAATTCAGAGCGATTCACGTGTGTGTGTGTTTTGTCAAGGTGATGATGCAACCAGGCGTACTTCTCACCTGGGGTTGTTTAGTATCCACTTCCAAAAAAAGAGAAAATGCGCAGGCTCGTGTTCTAACAGCGAACATCAACATAAATTGCCGAATGAGTTCCTGTTGCCGATAAGCGAGTCTTTGGAGACACGCGTCAGTGCAGCTCACCCATCCCCACCCACCACGACGTCAACGCAACCTGCAGAACGAGTTGAAGGAAGGGAGGCCATCCTTGTGCTTCCTTCTGCTTCTATTTCAATACCCACCACGGCGTCAACCGAACATTACTCTGTGAGTCTCTTCCCACCATATTCAGATGGCCATTTGGTTTGGCCGCGCCGTTGTGGTGTTGTGGGGAGCCATCAGGCATCGGTTTTTTTGCGGGCGGCTCGACGCCTTTCTTTTTCCCGTTGACAGCTCAGCGCCGCCTCAGCAGGCGGAGCGGTGGGCAGATGAGTGGGATGCGTTCCGGGCTTCAGCAAAAAAAACATTTTTTCAGCAGCCATCATTGGCTGCTATGGTGATGGTGATTTTTTGTCAGAACAACGCGTTTTTCCAACTAAAAAGACTCGTGGCAGCGTTCGGTATCTGCACACATGCACAAGCAGGCACCGTTCGTACAAACAAAGAACGCAACTCCAAGTCTTTTTTTGCTGCCCCTTTCTGATCCAGCATGGGGGATGGGGGGGACTGATAGGTTTCTACTTCGTAACCCCCCCCCCCCCCGCCCCTACTCCCCATTGACAGCGCTGTTTGCTGTTTGACTCATGGCACTCTGCTGGGGGCGCTGGTTCCTTAAGATACGCCCCCCCTTCCCTTACCTTCCCTTACCTTACCCCTCCCCCCTTTCATCACCGTCTATCTCCCACTCTTTCCTGCCCTGCGTGTTATTTTTGAAACCAGGCTTCATCCATTCAGAAAACAATGGTTCTGACAATCCTGTTCGCAGTGCGCGCCCCGTCCCACCTCATTCCCACACCCCCCCATCCCCTTTCCATTCACTCCCGACGATCAAAAAAACCCCCCCCCCCACCCACCCCGGGTCCAGACCCCCGCTCGCGGGGGTCAGACCCTCGTCAGACCCGCGCTTTTCCGGTATCCCAAAAGGGTCTACCCCGACGTGCGGGAGTCCACCGTGTGCTTATCTTCATCCTTCTCTCCCTAACTTGCCTTATGTCGATATCTTTCGACGATTCACTCCACCCCCCCCCACTCCATACAGAGCACACACCTCTCACACACCACACACGCACATACGCACCTCTCTCTGTCTGTGTGCCGCTTTACTTTCTTCTCGACATTACTACAACCCCACCCCCACCCCCCCTCCTCCCCTCCCCTCCCCAGATGTGTGAGGGGCTGCCGGCTCTGACACGGGCCCAACGCCGTTGAGGTTCAATCTGCTTGACAGCCGCAGGGTTTGGCTAGGCCGGACCTCTCTCTCCCCCTTTCCCTTTCCCCCCCCTCTCCCACTCGTCACCCGGCACTGCGATGCCTAATCGGGTGCTGAAGCCGTTCAGCGGGTGCAAGCCCTTGGGAGTGTTGCTGGGCGCGACAGTGGTGATCAGCGCGGTCCTTATTGCGTTTGCGGCAGTCGGGCTTCACGCCTTTACCCCGTCGGATCTCCTGCAGGAGTACAACGATGGGGTCACCAGCTGGCAGGAGAGGGTCGATGGCACCTTCACCGATCAAACCTTCGTGGCGTGTCTGAAGGGATCTGTCACCAGCTGCACACAGCTGTTCTCTGCAAGCAACGAGGAGGGGCTCCCCCCCTCAGGGGAGTACATCGAGTACACACCGCTCTTCTATCAGACATCGCCGCAGCCGCGCCTGCTGGATCGGAACTTTTCCTTCACATGCAACAAGAACTCCCCGGTGCTGCAGCTGGAGCTGCACTTCCAGAACGAACAGGGGGATCTGTTGAGCTTCAGCCCGCAGCCCGACCCCTTCCCGGTGTTTTCATACCAGTGGACCCCCTATGAGACAAAGCTGGAGTGCGACGCTGCGCTCGGCCTCTTCTGGAACCAGGAGGTCGCGGAGAACCGCACCAAACCCTACTGCGTGCTGGTCTTCATCATCGAGGACATCTGCATCACCGTCAACCAGACCACGGGGTCCGACTGGGGTGTGGCGCCGTTTGTCATTTCACACTCTGCAGGGTGCAGGCCGTACCCCACGGTCAGCACAGGGTGCGGATCCCCTCTGCACCGCTGGAGCTACGGGTCCTACACGCTGATTGACGGGACCACGCTCGACCCTGCGGGGCTGCACAGGACACCTCATCTCACAGATGCGGGGCACGGCAAGCTGGCCCCGCTATCCCTCCCCTCCGACCCGAATTGGGTGGCGAACCTCACGACAGTGGGGCTGACGCTGCGCTATGTTTATGATCCGCGGATAAACGCAGAGTCTGCGACGAATGGCACGCTGTCTCTGGAGACGTGGCTGAACTCAGGGACATACGCATTCAACGGTGCGCTGCAGGGCTTCTTCGGGCTGTCGATGCTCATCATAGGGCTGACCCTTGGGCTCGTGAGTCTGTTGACAGCCTTCACCGTTGCGGTCTTCTTCCCCCGTGTGAGATATAACCATCTCTACCGGGCTGTCCACCCCGACAACCCGCACACCGGGAGGCGGTCCCGCCTTGACAGCACCATGTCCCGTGGCGGGCCCCCAGGGTCAGGCACGGTGTCCCCTGTCCCCAGCCCTGTTGCGCAGAGCGGGGCGTCGGGGGCAACTCTGCCGCAGCACCACCGCCATTCAGAGTCGCCTCGCGCTGCAAGCGAGGTGCCTGTTTCCTGAGCGGGGGGTGGGGAGGGCGGGGCTGAAAAGGAAGCATCGGTGGGGGGAAGGGGGGTCAGCTGCCCCAGCGCTGAGTAGCTCGAAGCGTGGCCCGGCAGTGCTTTGTTTGGATCTGTAGGGGGGGGGGGGGAGGTGTGGGTGTGACTCACTCGGTGTGCTATTTTAGATGATGCAGGGTGATGCAAGTTCATTCTGTCGCTAACCCCCCCCCCCCCCCCCATGCTCCGAAAATGCAAGGCAGAAGAAGAGGGCGAGGGTGTGTGTCTGTGGGGGGGGTGAGCACCCACCGCCACATTATTTCGCATGATGATCATTCATTTTGTCACAACCGCAGTCGGCCTGTTGGTGCAGATTGCCGGATTTGGGGCTCAGAGCCCTGTTTCGTTGGAATACGTTGCAAGGAGTCTTTATTGAGGGTCGGCTCGCTCTCTCTGTGCCTTGCTCGTTCTGCTGTGCTAGTCTCCGCACCCATTCGAAAATGTGGTTCCCACACACGCGGGTGGTGGTGTTGTGACTTAGTCCGAGCAGCGGTGTAGCCAGTTCCCTAGCAAGAGCTACGCAAACTCTGGATTTCAAAACACACACGCGGGTTCAGACTTTTGTGTGCGGCATCAATGCAGAACGCGTCGCGCACCTCAAGCGACTCTTGGCGTGTTTTTCATTTTGCCTACACAGGCATCCACCCCTGAGGACTGCCATATGTGCAAATATATCGTCTGTCCGGCACATCAGTGGCAGTGCATCAGACACAACGTGCCCATAGCGCTTCTTGGTTGCGTGAAGGGTGGAGGGAGTGGGGGGTGTGGGGTGGGGGTCAGGGTGTGTGTGCCTGTCCTGGCAGGCATAAACCACTGTTTCATACAATCGTGATACGGTGACTGGAAGAAGGTCGGTTGCTGGAAGTGATGGGGGGTACCCGATCCACCATTCCCCCCGCCCAACCCCCCACCCCCACTTCAGCACTCAAGATCCGATGGCTGCGCACAATGCCGAACTGTCGCGCCTCTTGCCCTCCTTCAGTGCACCACTCATAATCGTCTCAAGGAAATTTTGGTGTTTGTTGGAGCATATTTTCAGCGTTGCTTCGCTCCATGTTGTACCCAAAGGGGTCCGCCCACTCCCCTTTATTTGCCAGAAGAACTGGCTTTTCTCACGAAACTCACGAAGAAAGCTTGTGTCATTGTTCGGTATGCTGCACTGTATAAAAGAGTTGAACGGTTCATACAAGCAAAACGCACACAGCTTTTGTGCAGAAGGAAGAGTGTCCTTCTGTGCACCATTCCTCAACACCTGTTCCGATTTCCTCAAGCAACGCTTTGAGGAGTGTGTGCAACCGAATCACCGCATCGCAAGAGATATAAACTCGGGAAGGTAGGTCGGAAGAGTGGCCGCACTGGGGTGAGGCAGGCAGAAGGGGAGGGTGCAGTGGGTGGGAGGGAGGGTATCGTCCATCGCTGTGGCGTTCAGTTCGCACAAGAGTGCAAGGAGGTGTGCGTCGGTGTGGTGGTGGTGGGGGGGGGGGTGAGTGGTGGTGATGCTGCGGCCACGGAGCCCACTCTTGCCAGGGGCACGTGGCAGGGTCAGATTGGATCAGCTTCATAGGTTATTGTTGTTGCCGCGTCAAGCATGCCTGCAGTGTTTCCCTGTCAGACACATCACGACCTGCTGCAGGACACAAGGGTGCCAGCAAGGGATACGCCAGGCCCTGCATACGGCAAAGCGCCACACCCACGCAGAGGAAACGACAGGAGGCAGAGGCATTTTTACAGCAATGTCCGGATCTGATGCTGGCTACCACGGCCTGAAGAAGGGCGAGAACCCTGCGGAGTGGACCACCAAGACTGCCGACATCACCGATGAGCATGTGTACATCGACGGGCACCCGGTGATGGAGCTGTGGGAGAAGCCCTACCAGGATGCCATCGTGAAGGTGGCGACCAGCAAGGGCGGGAAGGTGCTCGAGGTTGGCTTCGGCATGGCGCTGAGCGCCACCGCGATCCAGACGCACGACATCGAGGAGCACGTCATCATTGAGGCGAGCGAGGCTGTATTCGAGCGTTTGAAGGTGTGGGCAGCCAAGCAGCCGCACAAGGTGACTCCCATGTTCGGGCTGTGGCAGGACGTTGTGAAGACGCTTCCTGACGACGACTTCGACGGGATCTACTACGACACCTACCCCAACAATGAGGAGTCGCAGCACATCCACCAGTTCGACTTCATCAAGCAGGCGCGTCGCATCATGAAGCCTGGTGGTATCTTGTCCTACTGCAACCTGACGTCTCTCGGTGTCCTTCGCCCGCGGTTCACACGCGAGGGCCGGTCTGACAAGGAGGCATGGCAGGCACTGTTCGAGGAGACGCAGCGTCCCCACCTCCTCGAGGCTGGGTTCACTGAGGAGGAGATTGGTGCAATCGACGTATTCGGGCCTCTGGCACCCCCTGAGACGTGCGAGTACTACCAGCACGACACGCTCCTCATCCCTCGTGTGGAGAAGCTGTCGGGCTACCACGGCCTGAAGAAGGGCGAGAACCCTGCGGAGTGGACCACCAAAACTGCCGACATCACCGATGAGCATGTGTACATCGATGGGCACCCGGTGATGGAGCTGTGGGAGAAGCCCTACCAGGACGCCATCGTGAAGGTGGCGACCAGCAAGGGCGGGAAGGTTCTCGAGGTTGGCTTCGGCATGGCGCTGAGCGCCACCGCGATCCAGACGCACGACATCGAGGAGCACGTCATCATTGAGGCGAGCGAGGCTGTGTTTGAGCGTTTGAAGGTGTGGGCAGCCAAGCAGCCGCACAAGGTGACTCCCATGTTCGGGCTGTGGCAGGACGTTGTGAAGACGCTTCCTGACGATGACTTCGACGGGATCTACTACGACACCTACCCCAACAACGAGGAGTCGCAGCACATCCACCAGTTCGACTTCATCAAGCAGGCGCGTCGCATCATGAAGCCTGGTGGCGTCCTGTCCTACTGCAACCTCACATCACTGGGCGTTCTGCGCCCGCGGTTCACATGTGAGGGCCGGTCTGACAAGGAGGCATGGCAGGCACTGTTCGAGGAGACGCAGCGTCCCCACCTCCTCGAGGCTGGGTTCACTGAGGAGGAGATTGGTGCAATCGACGTGTTCGGACCTCTGGCACCCCCTGAGACGTGCGAGTACTACCAGCATGACACGCTCCTCATCCCTCGTGTGGAGAAGCTGTCGGGCTACCACGGCCTGAAGAAGGGCGAGAACCCTGCGGAGTGGACCACCAAGACTGCCGACATCACCGATGAGCATGTGTACATCGATGGGCACCCGGTGATGGAGCTGTGGGAGAAGCCCTACCAGGATGCCATCGTGAAGGTGGCGACCAGCAAGGGCGGGAAGGTTCTCGAGGTTGGCTTCGGCATGGCGCTGAGTGCCACCGCGATCCAGACGCACGACATCGAGGAGCACGTCATCATTGAGGCGAGCGAGGCTGTGTTCGAGCGTTTGAAGGTGTGGGCAGCCAAGCAGCCGCACAAGGTGACTCCCATGTTCGGGCTGTGGCAGGACGTTGTGAAGACGCTTCCTGACGACGACTTTGACGGGATCTACTACGACACCTACCCCAACAACGAGGAGTCGCAGCACATCCACCAGTTCGACTTCATCAAGCAGGCGCGTCGCATCATGAAGCCTGGTGGTATCTTGTCCTACTGCAACCTGACGTCGCTGGGCGTTCTGCGCCCGCGGTTCACATGTGAGGGCCGGTCTGACAAGGAGGCATGGCAGGCACTGTTCGAGGAGACGCAGCGTCCCCACCTCCTCGAGGCTGGGTTCACTGAGGAGGAGATTGGTGCAATCGACGTGTTCGGGCCTCTGGCACCCCCTGAGACGTGCGAGTACTACCAGCACGACACGCTCCTCATCCCTCGTGTGGAGAAGCTGTCGGGCTACCACGGCCTGAAGAAGGGCGAGAACCCTGCGGAGTGGACCACCAAGACTGCCGACATCACCGATGAGCATGTGTACATCGACGGGCACCCGGTGATGGAGCTGTGGGAGAAGCCCTACCAGGATGCCATCGTGAAGGTGGCGACCAGCAAGGGCGGGAAGGTGCTCGAGGTTGGCTTCGGCATGGCGCTGAGCGCCACCGCGATCCAGAAGCACGACATCGAGGAGCACGTCATCATTGAGGCGAGCGAGGCCGTTTTCAACAAGCTCAAGGTGTGGGCAGCCAAGCAGCCGCACAAGGTGACTCCCATGTTCGGGCTGTGGCAGGACGTTGTGAAGACGCTTCCTGACGACGACTTCGACGGGATCTACTACGACACCTACCCCAACAATGAGGAGTCGCAGCATATCCACCAGTTCGACTTCATCAAGCAGGCACGTCGTATCATGAAGCCTGGTGGCGTCCTGTCCTACTGCAACCTGACGTCTCTCGGTGTCCTTCGCCCGCGGTTCACACGTGAGGGCCGGTCTGACAAGGAGGCATGGCAGGCACTGTTCGAGGAGACGCAGCGCCCCCACCTCCTCGAGGCTGGGTTCAAGGCCGAGGAGATCTTCCCGATTGACGTGTTCGGGCCTCTGGCACCCCCTGAGACGTGCGAGTACTACCAGGTATGCATCTCCGAGTTTGTTTCTTCCTCAGTCCTGAGTCTTTGCGGGCTTGACTCATCCCTGTTGCATGCCCCTCATTGTGATTTTGTTTTCGACGCTGCACCCGTCTTCCAACGGGACACTTGCCGCTCGGTGCAAGCCTCGGGCGAAGTGCTCGGTGCTGCAAGAATGACGCCTTCGAACTCCCATTGCCTCTCACAACCCTGCGCTGTGTGCACAGCAGGGCTTTGATTGCCAGGTTTCTGTGTACTGCTGCCTTTCCACCCCTTCCACTCCACCAACCACCTGCAGCACAACACGCTCCTGATCCCGCATGTGGAGAAGGCTGTTCGCATCCCGGTGTCCCCGTGATCGTGAAGAGGCTTTCGACTCTTTCGAAGAACCACCCCGCCTCTGCCTGCCTGCTGGGCAGGCTGCAGGCCGGATCTCACACACATCACAATGGCGAGCGCTTCCGCGTTCTCAGCCTTCCTTTGCGGTTTCGACTCTGTGTCCAGCCATCGTTCGTCCTTTGGCATTTTTTGTGGGCCACGTAACCACCACACCAAACCAAAGGAGACCGTCAGGCGCACAGCCCCCCGGGCGTGCTGTTGACGTTCCTTCCGGAGTAATGAAGAGAAGAGCGTGACTCACAGGCTTGTCCTGACAGTTCTGACGACACCAAGCCATGCAGCCTCCACGTTGACATCAATCTGCCTCAGCAGATTGCGGATGGCTTGCCAGCAGCCATGAGGGGTGGGAAGGTGATGCTTCCCACCAATCCCCCCCCGACACCCCTCGTTACTATATGGCTGCCTTAACCCCTTCCCCACACCGTCGCCTATTTTTTTTTGCAGAGACGCCCCTTCTTCCCCCCCCACCACCACCACCACAAACCTTGTTTTATTACTTTAGCCGATCCTCCCTCCCCACCCAGAACCCGCACACCCCCGCACAACACACACACGAGCCTTCCTCCTTGCAATTTGCTTGCCATTTTCACCTTGTCTCTCGACCCATTCCCACCGTCCCCTCTTCCCGTTCACCCCTATCGTGTAACGCTTCATACAATTAAAGGTGGGATCTCAGCGTCTGGTTTGTGCTGGCAAGTTCATCCTGACGCCGTTTGATGAGGAGAATCGGGGCGGATGTGATTGATGTCGTGGATTGGACTGGGGGAGGGGGAAGGGATTTTCCCCAAACGGGGCATCTTGTGAGTGACACACGCTCGAGATGCGAGCACCCAGCAAGTCGGCTCTGTTTTGCGCCGAAGCTGGCGAGCTGGGCTGCTGCGTAAGGGGTGGGTGGGTCAGGAGATCACAACAGGAGGATCTCGTTGTGTTGTCCGAGGCTGGTCCGAGAGGTCCTCAGATGTACATTATGTGTGCCGATACGAGGGCCGTATTTTTGTTTCTGTTCTTAGCATTCGTGTGGCCCACCCCTTCACCCCACCCACCCACCTTTTCCCCCTCACGCCCGTTACCCGCCTGTTACTTGCAACCGCAATCAGGTACTTGTCTTGTTATGACTTTGTGTTGCATAACACTCCTGGGTTTCGCTGCCACCGGACAGCGTCCCCCCCCCCCCAAACAACGCCAACTTCGCAACTTCGCTTGTACAACATATCTGGTGTAGTGACTACAAAAAGGACTAACATTGCGAGAAGGTGCTGGGAGATTTACTTTTCCATTCCCTCTCGACGATCAAACCCCCCCCCCCCCCCAAACAGCCACCAAATGATAATACAGGACGTCCAGCCTTTCAGGGCGGATGCCTGCCGAGAGAGAGCCCGATGTTGTGGCCCTTCAGCAAACAAGACTGTCGTCAAGTCTATTCCCATTTTACCCCGACATACTTTTCTTATTCATTCTGGCAGGTATTTTTTTGCCCTGTTTTCTTTGACATGTTCACATCCCCCCCCCACCCCCCACCATGTCCTTCTCGTGTTGACGCACTTTGAAGAATACGTCACAATCGGCGTGCGTGAAAAAATATACACCCCCTCCCCCCCTCCTCCCCCTTGTCTTTGGTTTACCCCTCTCTCGCAGGAGTTTCTCGTAGGTTTTTGTCGCTTTGATGCACACAGCAACACACGACAAGCAGATACCGCCTTTAACCTCACCTCCGCCCCCTCCCACACCCTTCCCCTGTCTCCCCTCCTGGTGGCCCACCTTTGGGCAAGCCCCACTTTAAACTGGTTTCAACACGCACACCCACGCCAGTGGGCAAAGATTGTCCGTGGCGGGTCCACCCACTTAAAACGTGGCCACCGCACTCATACACGCCATGTCTCCCCTGCGGCTGAAGAACATTACACGTCAGCCACAACGTCGAGGGGCATGGGTGAGGCATTCTCTCCCTGCTTGGTGGGGAAGAGGTCTCCACAATCTACACGGTACACGCGTTGTGACTCCCGGCCTTTGTGGGTGGGATAAATGGAAGGGGGCTTTGTGTGACACTTCTTTAATTCAACGTCCCCCGGAGGAGGGGCTGAAACGTGACGGGTGTATCCCGAGTTCTTTTGGGGGATGGAGGGTATTCCTTCGACCAGCTCTCCTGCGGTTTTCCCTGGCCAAAAAAAAATCCTAAATCCCGAAATAAAATCTGAACAAAAAGGTGAGGGGTTGGGGCTGTCGGGCCAGTCGAAATTTTCTGGGGTCAAAAAAAATCGCAAAAAATCACAAACGGACCACAAAAAATCGCAAAAAATCACAAAAGGCGGTCGCGATTTTTTGCGATTTTTTGTGCTTTTTTGTGCCGGAAAATTTTTTTTGGGTGGGGGTACCTGTAGGAAAGTACCCCCCTGGACTTTCTCCCCTTCCTCCCCCTCTGAATCCTCGGTTCCCCGCGCGCAGAAACGTGTAGCGCACATGCGGGAGGCAGACGAATCTGCCCTGGAGCGCGGTTCGTTCCACAACAGAAGAAAAGATCTCCCTTCCTCTCGAGTTCTCATCAGCACAGCTAGATCAGGCGTGCCTTCCCCTTTCCCACGGGCCTCACAGGCCTTGCGCTTCTTGGAGCGCAAGACACGTGCTGTCCGTCCTTCTCGTTCTCGTTTCCTCCGGAAGCAGGTGTTGCGTGCGGTTCCGAAGCGCACCCGCTGCATCCCCTCTCCCACCATCTTTCGTTCGGCGGCTATTCCGCGCTCTTTTCAACGCGTCGTCGCGAAGATTGCGCCTCAGTATCAGCAGGCGCAATCTCCGGCTTCCAGTGTGTGTGTGTCCCCCCTCCTTTACAGCGCAACGAGGAGGAGAGCGAAACCGTGTGGTGTCACGTAGAGCAAGAGTAGGATAGCGGGCCCGGTTCCTCACGGTATGGTCCTTCGGGGCCAGGCTGCGATGCCAGCACGCTAACCCAAATTGCAATACGATTTTTTGTGTTTTTTTGTGATTTTTTTTGTGTTTTTTTGTGTTTTTTTTTGACCAGAAAAAAATTCGACTGGCCCGACAGCCCCAGGGGTGTGGGTGGAGGTAAGGCGGGGGGGGGGGGTGATTAGCCTCCCAGGGTGCCCCATTCGCAAACAACAAAAAAAACACAGCAAAAAATGGCACAAAAGCTCATGATTGAGGCACCCTTTGAGCCCCCCCCCCCCTCCCCCCTGGAGACAAAGTAAAAAATAGTAACACGGCGCCTTCCCCCACCCCCACCCCCCTCCCCGGTTCTGCCCCGTCCCGCCACACATCTGATTATTACAGTCGGGAGGGGGGGGTGGGGGGCAGCACCCAAGTATAACCGGTTTTGCCTGGTGTAGGTCTTCTTCATGCCGTCCCTTCTCTCCCGCCTCCCCCCCTTACACGTCTCTCTCCCAGAGCATTGCACCCCCCCAGATGGCCTGGGGGGGCTGTGCGTTAAGCAAACGTCTCTCTTTCTCGTCTTGTTTTTCCCTGAACGCTCTGCGCGTGGGGAAGCTGCTCCTGCCCCTGTTCCTGCGAGATGTGTATCGGGGGGCCACACAGAGCGGGCTGCCTCGGGGCATGTGGTTGTGGGGAGGGGGGTGTGCGATCTGCAGGGCCAAAGATGTACATCAGGCTGGAAAGGCCTTCGATGCCAACATAACTAAACCCAAAAAAAATGACGAACGTTGAGGAACCAGCCATCCTTGTTGTATCCCGTATTCGGAAAAATGCTGGAACGGATTTTTTCTGGAACGGAAAATAACTGGAACAAACCCGAGTTTTCGAAACTTGGAACATTATTCCGTTCCAGTATTTTTCCGTTCCAGAATTAGAGTATGGGGGAAATTGGCGGGTACTTGTCAGTTTTTCGGGCACATGTGAATCCCACCTCACCCCACCCCATGCCATGGTGGAGGATGGTGGGCCAGCATACCCTTGGGAAAGTACCCGACTCCCAGAAAACGGCCAAGTCCGCGCAGACCCCCCAGAACAATTCTGGAACGGAAAATAACTGGAACAAATGGGGTCTCGGCTGGAACTTGGAACATTATTCCGTTCCAGTATTTTTCCGAATACGGTATTATCCAACCGGTTTTTGGCTTTTGTTGCAGCGATGCGAACCAAAGAATGATCCCTGCCTGCCTGCGTTCTCCTTGCTTCTTTTTTTTTGCGAGTTTGCCTTCTTGGAGGATCCCCTCACAGACGTTCTCCCCCACCCTCCCTCCTCCTCATCCACCTCCTAACGTAAAAAGCAAACATATCCTCGGAGCTGAACCCAGCAGAAAGCAATACCCTCGAAGCAAAGGGCATGGAGAGAGAGAAATAGAGGGGAGGGGGGTCTCAGCAGCTCACACATTACCATGGCGCAATGCTCCGTTTTTGTTGGGTCAGCCCGCCGTAAGTATAGCAATTACCACCACCACTACCCACACCCGTTGCTTGTTTTTTTTTCTGTTAAATCGGCCGCACAACAGGAGGCCTTGAAGACGATTCTTTATTGCACAGCTCCCATCACATGCAGGGAAGGAGGTTGTGTGTCTCGTCTCGATGCGCTCTGCGCTAACTCCAAGAAGAGATTCCGATGCGTGTGCCGGGTGGTCATGACATGCACCCCACCACGCTGAGCTAACCAGTCGAACATCTGAAGAAACACAATGCTCTCCTGCACAACAAGTGAGGGGAGGTCAACGCTGTGTGAGCCTTACCTTTATTTTTGTCTATCCCCCCCCCCCCATCCCCCAATTCCCCCTAACACCAGGTCTCGGACGGCCTGTATTCTGAAGGGAGGGAGAGGGGGTCGGTTGTGCCGACCCGCCTTTCCATTTCACCCCATCCCCCCCCCTGCCCGTTCCCCTAAAGAGGTGCCCGGAGAAAAGAAGACAGCAAAGGAGCAAAAGGCTTTTGCCCCTGAGGGGCTGGGTCTGTATCACCGCCACCACCCCCAGCGGAATAGCTAGCTTTTTTCGCAGTAAAAAAAAATGACTCGTGGCGGAGTGTTGGGTATCCTGGATACGAATGCACTGGCAGGCGCACCTTCGTTCGGACAAACAAACAAAGAACGCAAACTTCAAAAGCATTTTCTTTATTTAACAGGCACAAGAAGGGCCTCCCACGCGCCATGCCGAGGAAGGGTGGGTTGGGCTGATGAAGAAGGTGGCGCGATAACCCAGTCACAGTGGAATGGGGGCTGAGATCCCTACCTCCCTGCCTCCCTCCCCACCCCCCCACCCCCTTACAGTTTGCACCATTCGTTGTTATCCCGGGCTGTATCCTGTCGCAGGAAGGATGGCCGGCTTGTTGAGTGATGAACACAGCCCACCTTTGCCTTTGTTGAGGCACAGACATCACCCAGCCTTTATCAAGCGAGTCACGCGAGGAGGTTTTGTTTCTCAAACAATGCCTTACCTTGTTGGGTTGTGAAGAACAGCTCTTGTGATCCATTCTGGTTGCGGTTGTTCGATTTTCCCACCACTTCGCATGTGACGACATGGCCTCCACACACACACACACACACACACAATACGGCATCCCCACGCACTGCCCGCTCTTCGTCGACCTCGATCTCGCCGCCTTCCGCCGACCGAAGCAAATCTGCATCCTCCCCGCCCCCTTTCCTAAGTGCAGGCCCACGCTCGGGGGCGCTGCCGCCAGAGAGGTGCTGCTGGATGTGCTAACCGCAGAGGAAACGAAAGAGGGTGCAACAGGAGCGCAACTCCTCCGCCGGGCCTCAGCCTGCAGCGAGAACTTCCTGAAGCGTGTCCACGTGGGCCAACTCGGAAGGCAGGAAACGGCGTACACGGGCAGGGCGGAGGGTTACCACATGCAGCGGTCGAGGGTGGCCACCAAACACCGCCCCGCCTCCGCCCGAGGAGCGGGCGACAAGAACACCCGGGCGAAGGACAAGCTGTTGGGGAACCTCCGGACCCTCATCCTGGAGGGCCGCCACCGACTGCTGGAGTCTGCGCCATACCCCCCCACACCCAACGAAGAGCACGCCTGGGGCGCTGCGAAGAAGCGGCTGAAGGGAGGGGGCCTTCCTCCGGGGCTGGAGGCGGCGCTGGCGGGCACCACCTCACAACTGCCGGACCTCGAGACGATGGAGATGGCCCTTGTCGCCCTGGAGGGATCTCAGCGAGGCATGTTCGACGCGCTCCGCGACGAAAGACTCCGCACGTGGAAGGCGAGGATGCAGAAGGCCTGGACGCAGGAGGCGGGGATAGTGTTCTCGTACCTCGCAGACCGCTTCTGCGCCCCTACCACCTTCATGCGCCGCGAGGATGGCTCCTTCACGGCCTGCCCCAAGGAGGCGGATGAACTGCTGAGGAGCGATACTGCGTGGGGGGGCTACTTCCGGAAGTATGCGACGACGCCTGAGCCTCGCTGGGACACCTTCCGACAGAGGTACAGCGACTTCCTCCCTGACCCGGCCGAGATGGAGTGTAAGACCATTACGGCAGAAGACGTTGGGACAGCGCTGGCTAAAATGTCTACATCCACCTCGCCGGGCCTACACGGCTGGAGGGTGCACGAGCTGCGGCAACTCCCAGGGGACCTCCTCAAGTTGTTCGCGGAGGTGTTCAATGAGGTCGAGAGATCGGGCGAATGGCCGGAGCAGCTGATGCACGCCATGATTTGCCTCATTCCCAAGCCCGGCAGCTCAGGTGAGCCGCTGTCGCAGCGCCCCATCAGCATCACTCCCGTGCTGTACAGGGTGTGGGCAGCAATCCGAGTGAAGCCTGCGCTGAAGTGGCTGGAGAGCATTGCGCCTGAGGACTTGCACGGATGCAGACCTGGCCACGGCGCGGAGGACCTCATCTGGCACCTGGCAGCACGGATCGAAGAGGCCCACCTCACAGGACAGCCACTGTACGGTGTCGCCCTAGACTTTAAGAAATGCTTCGACACGGTGCCGATTGACCTGACCTTCTGTCTAGCTGCGGAGCTCGGCTTCGACGGCCGAGTCCTGCGCACCCTGCGGGCAGCGTACGGGTCAATGCAGCGGCACTTCCGGGTAAGCGGCACTATCGGGGAGGGCTTCCTGCCAACCAACGGCATCATGCAGGGCTGCCCCATTAGCGTCGTGCTGATCAACGTGCTGGTGGGTGTATGGATGCGCATGGCGGAGCACCGGCAGGGCACGAGGGCGTTGTCGTTTGTGGACGATGTGTACGCGGTGACCCCCAGCCCGGGGACCTTGCAAGCAGTGGTGGATGACTCTGCAGATTTCTCCCACGATACCGGGATGGTAATATGCGCAGAGGTCAAGTCACATGTCTTCTCGACGTCCCCCGAGCCGTTGACCCCGATAGTCTACCGGACACGGGACGGCACGGCTACCCCCCTTCGACAGCGCGATAGCTTCGACTGCCTCGGGGCCATGCTGCATGCGCGCCCGCTCGAGGGACCCGAGGTGCCCAAATCGGAGCGCGTCGCCCGCCGAAAAGAGGGCGCAGAGCAGAACCTGCGCAGGACCTCGGCACTGCCCCTACCGGTGCAGTGGAAGGGGCAGGCAGCAGCGATGACAGCGGGGTCCAGGCTCTACTACGACGCCCTGGTCACCCGCTGGGAGGACGCCGACATCAGGCGATGGAGGGGGCTCTTCGTCGCCGCGCTGTGGTCCGGACCCCCCCGCAGGGCGCGGGAGGCTGTGCTGGATGTCCTCCACCATGCACATCGGGTGGACCCCGCCGTCGCCCCCCGCTACCGGCAGATCACCACCTGGGCCATGCAGGTCAAGAAGTGGGGCCGCTGCAGGGTTCTGTCTGAGACGGCTTGGGATAGCAGAGTGAGGCTTACAGGGACAGGCCCCTTTGCGCTTTTCCGAGCGGCCCTTCGGTGGATAGGATGGAGCTGGAGCACGGCGACCACCCTATCTTACACTGATGAAGCGGGACGGAGCATAGTCTTCGACCCCACCGCAGCAACAACGAGCGGATGGGGGATCTTCGCTCATGACCTCCGCCAGGCCCTACGTACACAGGTGGCCAAGGCGCTGGCTGGTCGTCGTGACGACTTTGCGGGCGCTCAGCACGGCATCGACGGGCAAGCCACACGCTGCGTCCTGGAGGGAGAGGGCGCCGCGGTCACGGGATACCAACGGGGCCTCCTTCGTTCCGTCATTGCAGGGGCGGTGCCTGTCCGAGGGCGCACGGGGCAGGGCGGGATCTGCCGATACTGCAACGCAGGCACCCCCGAGACGGTGATGCACCTATGGTGGGAGTGCTCCGCGTGGGACCCAATCCGACAAAACCACCCCATTACGGCTGTGGACCGGTCAACCTGGCCACCTTGCTTGGCGTTATGCGGGGTGGCGCCCGCCTTTAGACACGGCATCCCGGAGGACAGGCAGCCCCTGCCACTATCCTTCGCACGCAGGGTGGATATAGTGGCGCAGCTGCACCGCTACTTCATTGCAATCCTCTCGGCGCGGCAGGAGAAAGATGGACTGCTCGACCGCTCCGCGCGCCACCACCGCACCCTTCACTATCCATGGGGGTGGTGCACACCCAACCCCGAACAGGCCTGCATCCCTGTGCGGGCGCCGTCCACTGTCAAACAGACGTGGGGCAAGCGCCCCCCGGAGCTGTGGGTGGCCCTCTGCGACTGGCTGCGGGGCCTGAAATGGGGGCCGCAGGGAGGGGAGCACACCGTGACCCTCATGGAGTTGGCTGTCGACTTCGAGCTGTCGACCGGCCTCACCCTCCCAGAAGTCGAAACGCGCCGCATCCGCCCCCACACACCTGACCCCCCTGAGAGGGGGCCGCGGGAGGCCCGCCCACGCATCCCCGAGGGCGCATCCCCGGGGCTCACCCTCTACTTCGACGGCGGAGCAAGGGACAACGGCACCCCCTTCGCCCTGGCGGGTGCAGGTGCGGTGCTCTACCGAGACGGCCTCAAGGTGTCGGAAGAGATCCTCCCTCTGCTGAACGTACGCAGCAACAACATCGCTGAGTACGAAGGGGTTCGGGCGGGCCTACGGCTGCTCAGAAGGGGCGACCCGCCCCCTGAGGGGAACGTTACGGTGCGGGGTGACTCGCAGGTGGTGCTGCGACACCTAAAAGGGGAAGCGGTTTGCCGCGATAAATCCCTCCGCCCCCTCTTCCTCAGCACGGCACGGCTGGCTGCCGACCTCGGGCCCCGGATCACCCTTACGTATGAGCACGTGAAAAGGGAACTCAACGTCGATGCGGACGCCCTGAGCAACGCCGCCATGGACGAGGCTGAGAGGCAGGGGGAGACCTCGCAGGAGCAGCTGCGGCAGGACTTCGCAGCCTTCCAGAAGAGCATCCTGGGCAAGGCTCACTCGTTGAGGCAGCTCTGCGAGGTGGTGCGCAAGACTTCCAAGCAACCATGGCACTGTGGCCACACTGCGAGCTCCACTGTCCTCACCGCGATCGGGGGAACCGTGGCAGGGGGCCTGTCCAGGAGAGCCCAGCTCAGCCCAGCCACCGAGTCGGTGATGCGCAGCCTCCAAGCGCACACGGCAGGCCCGGGCTTGAACCAGCGGGACACAGCCTTCCACTCCCGCGGCATGGCGTGGGCCGCAACCTTCGCACCGCAGCCCCACTACCCAGAGGGGTGGCAGCAAGCGGCCCAGCAATGGACTGCCAGCAGCCGGCAAGCCAACGCCCGGACAGGACGGTCATGGGAACGACGGGGCGCTGCTCCCCGGACTGCCCCCCCTGGAGCCAGACGGAACGCGAAGATGCTTACCTGCGCTCTGCACTGGAAACCCCGCTGCGTGGACTGCCGGCGCCGGCGCCTCTCGGAAGAGGACTGCTGCCGGGACCACCACGGGAAGAACGACGGCTTGCAAGTCACCATGGAATTTTGCAAGACGCATCGCATGGGCCGGTGCGGGGACTGCCACAGCAGTGCGAAATCACTCACACACTGTTGCGGCACGCACCACGCTGGCTATGCCTCACGCCCTCCTCGGAGTGGCACTGAGTTGGCCCCACACTCTAACCCGAGTGGGGCATCCGCTGTGACGTAGGGGTGGGCGGGGAGTGGGCACAGATCCGCGCAGGGTTACCCACTTAAAACCACTATCACTACACACACACACACATGCCACCTCCCCTATTTCCCACACCACACTGCAGGATTTCTGGACACAGCAAACCCGTCCCCATTCCCCTTCGGCCCTGTGTGTTACCAAGCCGTGTGTGTTGCGCTCGGATTTTGACCTTTGAAGGGACAGCAGTGCGGGCTTATCGCACAGGTTGAAGGGTGGGGAAGGGCCTTTCCATTCAGAGCTTCTGTGGGACCCCGAAGCAGCCGCGATGAATTGGAAGAACACCAAGATCAGCGAGGTGGCGAAGGAGCAGATCTGGAAGGAGCATGTGCGGAACGAGTCGCAGTATATGAACTCGAAGGAGACATTCTCGATGAACCCATACCAGCTGCACAAGACGAAGCCGATGTGCGACAACATTGCGAAGCGGGACCAGTATTTTCTGAAGAAGAACGGCCTTGCCGCAACCTCAACACACCCACCCGCTGAGCTGCTCACGCAGGTCAACAACGACATTGGGGCTGCCGAAGGGGACACGGATCACCGCGCGAGCCACATCCACACGTGCCTGATGTCAGCACAGAAGGCACCGGTTGATAAGTTCCCCTTCCCGCAGACGGAGTCTCAGGAGATCGGTTGGGTGTCGCGCCCGCTCATCCCTCCGAAGCCAGAGTTTAACCATTCCATCAAAGTGACTGATGTCACGAGGTTTATCGGTGATGTGAACGGCCCCAAGCAGTAGCGTGACGCATGACCCCACCCCACACGGTCGTATGAGGTCATAGGTGCGCCCCTCCGGCGCCCTCCCCTCACACCTACCCACAGGACGAGTGAAAGAGAGAGGTCTGACTCTGCACCCACCCTCTTCCCAAACTCGGTCTGCGTGTTTGCTTTTCTCCACACCACTGTCCCCAACAAATCCCCGCCTCCTGCCAGCTGTGGATCCCCCACAGACAGTTTCTCCCGTGCATCACATCCGGGTGTCGTGCGGCTGCAAGAGGGGCTGTTGGGGAGGGTATTGCCTTGCCATTCACTTTTGGCAATGGTCCCTTCCTACCCCCCATGCAGTGTCCGCTGCTGACTGCCGAGGAGCTCTGTCAGAGAGAGAAGGTCGAACCTTGCCTTGGTGTGGGGGAGGGTGGGGGATTCCAAAAAACCCCCTGTCTTGCCCGAGTCCCCCCCCCCCACCCCACCCCCTCTTCTGCCAAACCCCCCCCCCCCCCCCTCTTCTGCTGTGTGCAGGTCGCCCCGGCTTCCGCTGGCTGCGCCCTCTGCACCCCTTCCCCCCGATCGCCTTCAAAGTGGAGACCGTTCGTATGGAGAGCAAAATGTGCCAGCCCTGCACTAAACAAAAGAGAAAAAATGGCCAGGCGGACTTGGAATAGCAGCCCCTCCCATTCAACGGGGGCAGGGAGAAACATAGCTTCCAGTCGTTCAAAGTGATCACGTGTATGTGGCACAGGTGAATACACAGGGTCTACAGCAAGGTGTGAGATACCCCAAAAAAAACGAACCGTCGTTCAAATCGTTCAAACATCCGCGCTTGCAGGGCCATCGGGGGGGTTTGGGAGATCCTTCTCTGAAGCGAACTCCATCATGTTGCTTGAGGGTGTTCGTGACCAAGGGGGGGGTGGGGCACCATCTCCCCTTCCGGGGCAGCCGTGGGTCACCCCTCCCTCCCAAGAAGAATGAACCAGGAGTCTGGGCGTTGCCCCCCATTCCCCACCCTCACCATCTCTGAAAGTGGTTCTGGTTGTATTGGTTTTCGCGGAGCGTGCGGTTCAGCTCTGCCAAGCCGTGCTCTGCACCACCATCGCAGCCCCATATCAAGCAGCAGGTGAAGGGAATCGGCGCAGTGTCACAAGTTTCTTGGGGGGGTTGATTTATCATTGTTCCCAGTTGAAATCCGCGCCGTCACCACTCGTTCACTCTCTCCACACAGACGCCCTCCCTGCAGGCTCGCCACACACCCTTCACAGCCACAGAATGTCCAACCAGGAGTGGCAGCTTGTGAAGCGCCCTGAGGGCCTCCCGACGGAGGACATCTTCAAGCTTGTGGATGTCGCGGAGCCCAAGGAGGAGGACCTGAAGGATGGCGAGATCCTGGCTGAGGTGAAGGCCTTCAGCGTCGACCCCTACATGCGTGGCAGGATGAACGGCGGCCGTGTCGGCTACATCCCGTCGTTTGAGCTGGGCGAGGCGATGTCCGGCTTCAGCGTCGGTGAGGTGAAGGCCTCCAAGAGCGACAAGTTCCCCGTGGGCTCGTCACGGGCATGATGCCCTTCCGCAAGCGCCTGGTCATCCCCGCTGCAGGCCTGACCCCTGCCTTCGACAAGGTGCCCCTGACGTACTTCCTGGGGACGCTCGGTCTGACCGGTCTGAGCTCGTACCTCCCGATCAAGCACATCGGGCAGCCGAAGGAGGGTGAGACGGTGTTCGTGTCGGGTGCGGCTGGCGCTGTCGGGATGACTGCCGTGCAGATCTTCAAGCTGAAGGGGTGCAAGGTGATCGGGTGTGCCGGGTCGGACGACAAGGTGGAGCTGATCAAGTCTCTGGGTGCCGAGGCCTTCAACTACAAGAAGGTGGACGACTTCACAGCGAAGCTGAAGGAGCTGGCCCCCGATGGCATCAACGTCTACTTCGACAACGTCGGCGGCGCCATGCTGGAGGCGGTGCTGAACAACATCGCGACCCACGGCCGTATCATCGCATGCGGTGCCATCTCGCAGTACAACCTCACCTCCGCCGCCGATGCGTACCCCATCCGCAACCTGCCCACCATCATTGGCAAGTGCGTGCGCATGGAGGGCTTCATCGTCACGCAGTGGAAGGACGAGTTCGAGGAGACTGCCAAGACCCTGATGGGCCACGTGCTGAAGGGGGAGCTGCAGGTGAAGGAGACTGTGATGGAGGGCTTCGAGAAGATGCCCGAGGCCATGATCGGTGTCCTGACGGGCGTCAACACCGGGAAGATGGTTGTGCGTGTGTAAGAGCGAAACCACCACACTGCTTTCAACGTTATGCAGCCGCTGTGTTGCATCAGAGCTCCTTCGCTCGGTGCGTTCTGCATTGAACCAATGGCTCTGTGAGTGCAACCTCTCGTTAACGCTCTTCTATTTTGGCTGGGTCATTCATCCCAACTGCAGCGGCAGCCACAGAGAATGGGAAGCGAGGCTGTGCCCCTCCATGCACCGCCATGGGTAGCACAGCCTCAGCACAACCCTCGTGGCAGGTGTTGCAATGAGATGTTCAAGCGAGCGTGTTTCCCTTTCCGTGAGGCTGGTGCCTTGTCGTGTGAAAAAGAAAACAAGCGACTGTCTTGGGCCAAGGCCATGAAAAACAATGGGCATGTTTCAAATGAAAAGTTACAGGCAAACAGTGAAAAAACCAGGTGGCACATACACCTCCCGTGTGTGCACTACCTTCCCCATGCTGCGTGGTTCTATTTTCTAGCTCGGTTTTTTTTCCCTTGTTTTTACGCGCGTGACCTTCGCGTTGAAGGTGTCATTCCATCTCTGCCAAAGCCGTGCTCTGCACACCACACACACTCACACCCTCCTCAGACGAGATGGAGGGTGTTTTTCTGTGCAGAACACGACACCAAAAAAAAATTGCATACAATTCGCCGAAGGGAAGAGTGAGAAAACGCGAGGCACACTGAAATGACACTTTTCTATTGTCCCCCACACAACACTCCCCACCTCTCCCCCCGCACCCCTCACCTCGTGAGGCACGTGTGTGTGGGTGGGTGGGTGGGGTGTGTGTGTGTGTCCTGTCGGGATCACAAACGTCTCCCCTGAACCCTTCCCTCTCCGCCTTCTTTTTGACGGTGTGTGTCGTGATGAACCTTGTCCTGTGCGATTGGTTGAGAGAGCCCTACTTCTTCGTGACTGTCACACCTGCAAATGTGGCGATAGAACGCCTTTTTCCCTCCCTTGCGCAGATGCACTCGCCATCCCCCAGGCATGTCGCCCAGGGGATATCGTGTTGGGAGTGCCGAGTAGGAGGCCTGAGTGCTTGCAACAGAACCGACGAAACCCGTCCCGATCTGTTGATGAGACGCTCTCGCCCTCCCTCTCGGGCGATGACCAGAACAGAGCAGGTGTCTTGTGCCGCTGTGTGGGGCTGGCCTGCAAGTGAAAATCTGTGGTGGAGGGCGAGAGTCGGAGTCGGGTCTTGCGGAGTGTTTGAATTTCAGCAGTGCATCTGCAAGGCAGGCGTCGGATCTGCCCATTCTTCTGTTCTTTTGAAAGGCCTGTCGGTGGGGCGAGATTCTTCTGGTGGTGGCAGAAAGGGTTCACAGAGTCGTGGCCCTCCCGACTGGGGTGCGCTATGCAGATCCTCTGGTTTCAAAACACACACCATAAGATAAGCTGCGTTGAACACCGATGCTGGGGGGGGAGGGCTTGTGCCAAGTTAAACACACCACACCACACCACACCCTGCGCAGCTAAGCATCTCCACACACACACACTCAGCTAAAATGTTCCGCACCGTGATGTCGTCTGCCGCGCGTGGCCGCCGTGCCATCCACCACCTGGTGTTCATTGAGGACCACACCATCATCACGAAGAACCAGGACCGTCTGGAGCACGTCCGCGATGCTCTGACCAAGCTGACCCCGAAGCTGAAGCAGGACTCCGCGACGGTGGTGCGCCTGAACAGCGGGTACTACCGCCCCAACGAGGAGGTGGAGTTCAAGAAGGGCGAGTTCGACGTGGAGCAGGCAATGGACCTGCGCGGCAACAACGGCCCCAGCGGCCTGTGGGGCAACATCTCGCGCGTGGTGAAGCACCGTGAGGACCGTGAGGTCAACATGGTGGTGCTGACGAACGGCGCGGACGACGCCTCGAAGCACCCCCTGCGTGGCGAGCACGGCCTGCAGCACATGGTGCTCCAGCTGGGTGACCGCAACCCCGGCCTCCGTTTCGCTGTGTCCACCATCGGGTTCGACGTGACCCGCGAGACGGAGCGCATCTCCATCCGTGACGGCTGCAACTGGACTGGCGGTGACGCTCTGTTCATCGACTGCGACGGTGCTGACGACGACGGCACCACCCTGTGCAGCGCCGAGGCGACGAAGTTCTTCGACACCTTCAACCAGAAGGACGCCAAGAAGCTTGCCGACTCCGTGAAGGCGGCAAAGGCGCAGTTCACTGCCAACGCGTCCCACACCTCCCCTCTCATCTCCGTGACCCACATGCCCCCGACGCTGTGAGCAGCGCTACGGTGGTGATCCCCACCCACCCATCCCATCCCACACCCCCCCCCCCCCGGCGCAGAAACAGCACATCCTCGGCCCTGTTCCATCCCCGAGTCCCCTCCCTGAGGGGTGTTCGGGGGTTGTTATAGGATCGCCAGTTGATTCCGTTCACCCCGTTGTTCAGCCGGTGCCTGCCGTGTGTGTGTGTGTGCCTGTACTGCCTGTATCCCTTCCCCCATTACGTTACGTGAAAGAGAGTTGGGCGTCGTTTTGAAGGTGTGTTTAGTGAATGTCCCGAGTGAGTGAAGTTGTGATTCCCCCCGTCTCCCCCGACCGCTCTCTCTCTCTCTCTCTCTCTCACCCCTCTCCCACATCCATTGGTGTGAAAGTTGGTCGAGCGAGTCCCATTTCTGCCGGGCGCGTCGTGTCATGCTGTCTGCTGTGGAGTGTTTTATCAGTAAAAAAAATGTGCCAGTTTTTTTTGGCAAGAACAATGGCGTGCATCAACAGCTTGTTCGTCTCATCCACGACAGGTTGGTGATTGCCACGACGAAACACAGTCTCACACCCTCTTTGACAGCTAATCTCGTTCCCTTTGCTTTGTTGCGCACTGCAGCAAAACAACGGGAGCAGAACGCCTCTTCAGAGCGGATTCATCATTACGATCTGTTTTACCAGAGTTGGGGGAGGGTGGGTGGGGGAGGGTCTGCGGTAAAACAAAATTTGAAATCCACATCAGGGCTGACCAGCGTCGGCAGCTTTGGTTGACACCCGTAATTTTTTTGAGTTGAGGTGCGGCGGTGTGTGTGTGTGTGTGCGCTTGTGTGGGGGTGCCATTTTTCTGATAATTATCTTATCAACAGTTTATTTTTCCCAGTTTGTGCCTCATTCCCCCCCCCCCCTACCCCCACAGAGTCAAGAGAAGAGATCGGACGGGGTGTTGCTGCAAAACACATAAGTATCGGTTCATGAGAACACAATAAAAAACCCATCATGCCCTTCATGCCAGGTGTGACCTGGATGTTGGGACAATGACAAAAACCTTGACGCGTGAAAAGGCATGGTATATCTTCGTCTTCCGACCAGCTCGCATTTTCTACTTCTTCAAGGCGAGAGTAGGAATAAAGCCAAGGCAAGCGAGTCACCCCACAGACCCCTCTGCCCGTGCTTCCTCTCATCCTGCGGTAACACATGCAGCTGTTGTGATGAGGACATTTTTATTACGCCTTTTCCCTTCACCATCCTCCCCCCCCTACCCAAAAAAGAAGGACATGGTTATACAAATATATTGTCAGTATTGAAATATGGGTTTTATATTGGATATATTCTTCTTGTTTTATTATTGCAGTGACACCATTTTGCAAAATGGTCTAACATATTGTCAAAATATGGTAAATACCGTATACGTAAATATTTTGGAACGTAAATATTATGGAACGTAAATATTATGGAACGTAAATATTTTGGAACGCTGGTGGGTTGGCGTTCCAGATTTTTTTCGTTCCATAATATTTACAGGGCTTTCTGCGACTCGGGGACTTGGACCAGGTGATCGGACGGCATACAGAGTCCCTGACGGGACCTACTCGTGCACTTTTCGCGCGATTCCTGAGCCAAGCCATCCTCACCACCGAGTCCCCAACTGGCCCTGTAAATATTTTGGAACGTAAATATTATGGAACGGACCGGGCAAAAATGGGCCCGTTCCATAATATTTACGTTCCATAATATTTACGTATACGGTATATGGACCAAAATGTAAAATGTATGGGGTTTTACATGTTGCAATAATGCACAATATATTGCAATATTGTAACAATATATGGCAAAACTGTAATTCTCATTTCACAATATGGCCCATATATGGCAATATTTTCACAAAATGGTCCATATATTGCAAGATTGTAACAATATATGGCAATACTGTAAATCTCCTTTCACAATATGGTCCATATATGGCAATATATCAGTAACATATCGTTTCTATGGGACAATATATTTTCATAACCATGGAAGGAGCGTCCGAATAAGAACATACCCACCTTCCCCCATCTGCAAAGCGCGTGCCCTGCGGGGTTCTGCTGAGCGGTTCGTTGTTTATTTATTTTTTTTGCCAAGATTTTCCACACCCCCGTCTCCCTCTCTTCGTTCTCTCCCCTCCCCCCACACACACACCTTCTTCTGTTTGCCGTGCTGGCACGAGTTTGCCACCATAGGTTCAGAGAAGGGGTGAGGGGACGGGGAGAGGAAGAAGGTGTGTGTGGGTGTGGAAAATATTTATCACGGCGGAATGAACAGACGCACCCCCGCGAAAAAATACGCATTTCAGGACACGCGCGACCCCCCCCTCCTGCGTCACTTGGATCAGGCGAGAGGTTGTTGGGGGCATCGAATGTTACCCCGTTGTGAGTGGAAACAAGAGTGAGTTGGCGAGACTGCTACGGCTGGGCGAGCTTCAACACAGTGGGGTGAGGGGGGATGTGGGAAGAACGGTGTTGTGGGTGGGGAGGAGGATTTCTTTTGGGGCGTTTCGACGATGCGTCATTCGCAGTGGTCGCGCTAAATATTGGAAAAATCTCCCAAAATTTGGAAATCGGGAGCGAAAAAACGTACCTGAAAAAGGGGCTCGTTTTTGGGCGGGGAAACCGCGTTTCGTTGCATTTCCGAGCCTCGCCCGGATCGTAGTGGGGTCATTTTGAAAAAATGGGCTTGTTTGAAGACACTCAAATTTTCCGTCCTGGTTGTCTCTACAGCAGGTGATCAGTAACAACCCGGGCTACGGGTCAGGCACCTGCTCGGAAAGCAGGGACGGGAGTTCCCCACTCAGCTCAACTGCCAACAACGCCACCAAGTAGGCAAACATGTGCCAGCTTGAGTCACCCCTGATACGGCGAGGGTGTAGCCCGTTCAAGACACTGATGCCAGCACTGGACGTGGGGACCCCCACGAAGCATGTTGTATGTGAAACCTCGTGCACACGCTGTAGTGCTGCACACGCTATACAGGGGGGGTCTGGGGGGCGGAGCCCCCGAAACCCGCCGGAGGCCACGGTAGTGAGTATCTGTTCCTTGCGCCGTAGTAGGAGCGCGTGGGAGTTGCGGGCGTACAGATTCTGTGTGAGTTGGATGCGTCCTCCTGAGGCTACTGAGAGTGGTCTGGGTCCCATTCGCTGATGTGAACCCAAAGGACTTGGCTACAAGACAGGCACACGCTGCAGCCTAGTGGTACAGGGGGGTCTGGGATATGGTGACTCGCCATACAGGGGGGTCTGGGGGGCGGAGCCCCCCAGCCGCCGGAGGCCACGGTAGTGAACATCTGTTCCGAGCTGAATTCGGTGTGGATCACTCCGACATCAGGTCGGAGCCCAGTGCTGCGCGGGAAGCAGTCACTCGGTAGGGAAGGCAAAAGGGGTGCTGAGAGTTTCATGCAAAGCGATGCTTGTGGAAGTTTGGGGAACGGCGAACCTCAGGGCGTGAAGAGCAGCAGCCGTCAAGGCCACCCACCCACCCACCCCCGCCCCGCGGGGCCCATTTTTTTCTCTCCCCGTCTCTGCCTTCTTTTGAATATTTGAGATCCGTGCGAAACGCCATGGGGTCACTTTCATTTTTTTGGTGCAAATTTTTCATACTGAATTGGGGTACCAAAACTTTTCGAGTTGTGGACAAATCCCTGTTTGCAAATAAAAAACGTACCTCAAAAAATCGCCGAAAATGCCGGGAGTAGGGAGTGAAGTTAGCGCGACCACTGGTCATTCGCCTTTGCTGGGTTTTTTTTAATAAAAAAATCAGGCAAAACAAATTCCGAAAGTATAGAAATCTCCCTTCCCCCCCCTCCCTCACCACCCACCCCCCGCTCCCCCCCCTCCGCCCCCACTGCTTCTTCACCCTCCTCCTCCCAACTCCTCTTCCCCCCCCCCACTCAACGTGTGGGACTTTCTCTGCCTTTATATCTTCCCCCTCACGTGTCTCCAACATCTCCCGCGCCAAAAAAATTATCTATCCTTACATTCCCCCCCCCCTACCCACCCACGGCCTGACGAACTCTCTTGTGCTGTATTGGAGGTGGTATATGTGTGTAGGAGGTTGGGGGTTAGGGGGGGTGGGACAGTTGAATGCTGTTCCTTCCTCCCTCTTCCCCTCCTCCTCCTCCTCGTCCCATCAGCGCAGGAATTCCGTCTTTTTTTTGTTGCATACACGTTAAGTGTTCTAAGAAACCAGACATAACCAGAAGACCAACATCATGTTCGTGCTAGCACTTTTCCCTTTTGTCATCACACCCGTGCGCCAAAACAGGTTAGGCCTTATATTTGGCTGCGTTCAACGAAAAAAGACACTTCTTTCCGGAGTTTAGCTAGCACGATTCAGTTGGGCGATTCATTTGTCTGGTTTCCTTCGTATTTCATCTGCATCGGTGCCAGAGTTGGCACTGCCCATCGCCCGCCCAGATCTGTCTGGGTGGCCCTTCTACGTTCTGCTGCGTCCAGCAAAACGGCAGCAAAAAAAATCAAAAAAAGATCTCTGATCAGGTTTTGCCCCCCCCCCCCCCAATACTATTCTGGGGGGCAAGCGATCCCACCGGTTCCCCTCCCACCGCACCCTACTTCCCAGCAGGAACCCCCGTCCTTCTGTTCAGTCACCCCACGCCACTCCTCAGGCTGTATGCTGATGGAGTAGACGCTTGCCATGCCACCCCCCCCCCCCCGCCCCCCATTCTCCTTTTGTGTTCTGCTCCCTGCAGCGTCTGGCAGCATGCCACACCTGCGCGAAGCGATGCCATGCCACAGAAGGAGGAGGGTGGGAGGGGGGTGGGGTCAATCGATGGAAGCCACACACAACACGCCTATCATGCAAGATTCCTGCCTGACTTTCCAGACCCCGCCCCCCCCCCATCTACCCCTAATGATGACACCAGTTACGCACATTTCCACAGATGAGTGCCTTGACGTTTGATCATGAGAACCAAAGAACGTTTTTGCATACCATCACAGCCTAATTGCCCACACAGTACAACAACACAACACAGGCCGGAAAAAACACTGGATTTCAGACACAACCTGCATAACGAGTGAAGGGTGATCATTCTTGTGCTCCCTTCAAATTCGATTTCACTACCCCCCCCCATCTACCCCACGACGAACTCCTTCCATCTCCTCCCCCGTTGTCTCGCTGGAGGGGGGGGTGGGACGTATTGTTCCACCCTTTTTGATGCGGGATGCTTTTTTTTTGTTTTGTTCTCCATTTTTATTTGCTGTTTCAAATATGGGGGGGCTGCGCTGTGTTAGAGAGAATGGAAAAGAACCGGGGTGAATTTTGTACTTTTTTTCTGCGTGATTTGCATTCCAACAGAAGGGGGGGGGAAAACTTGCAGGTGCATCCCGATTTTTTTGCAGGGTAATCCGGTGATGTAGCGAGTGATTGGGAGAGATGCATGATCTCATACCACCACATCCCGAGCTCAGCGAAATCGCAAAAAAAAAAACAGATCCAGTTACCAAAGGGCAGAGCCCGGGCATCAAGCGGATGTCTCCGAGCCTCCGAGGAAGCGACATCCCCATTCCCTTCCCCCCCCACCCCACCGACCCCCCACCGACCAAGAGAATCACAGAGGTACTACAGTATGGAGTCAGAGAGGGACCTCCCTCCCCACCCCCTTCCCATCCCCACCCTTTTCCCGCCAGTGTGCAGTGCAGTGCCTCTGGGGGCTGTTGGGCCTGCACTATTGTCCAACACAATGATCGACACCTCCACCTCCACCACCATCACCACCATCCGACCCCCCCCCCCCATTCCCAGCCCTATCTCTCTGCCAAGTTAAGTGAATCGTGAAGCAATAGCAAATTCCCACCACCTCCTTCTCCACCACCACCACTACCCAGGAGACTGTGCCACATCGGCCTACCTCCACCCCCCACCCCCACCCCCCCCCCCCCCCCAGATGGCCGATGCCAGCGGGGCCTTCCCCTTGCTAGGGTTTGGCGGGGCTTCCAGTCTCGCCTTCTTCCTCCCACACGACACACCCGCAACCCTGCCAGTCACGCCTGACGCCGAGGCCGTCCAGCTGACATCCCACAGCGATGAAGACGACAATGGGGAGGCGTCGCTGCCGACACCACCACCACCGCAGACAGCTGCCTCCTCACCGCACCCCGTCACAGCCTATTTTGTGTCGGGGCCTCCCCTGAGGCTGCCCCACGAGGTGTATTGCGGGCCTTCCAACCTCACCCCTCTCGGCTCCGACACCGAGAGGCTTGCGAAGCGCTCCGCCGTCTTCCGCCTCCTCGCCCGCGACTCCTCCGGGATGCAGGCCTGGGACCCCACGGGGCTGGAGGGGTCCACCCTCAGAGGCTATCTCAGGCAGCGCTTCCCTGAGGGGGCTGAAGGGCCCAGCCGTGACACCGCCCTGGCCCAGCTGCTTCTCAAGTCCCTGCCTGTTGCAGAGGATGCAATGGCCTCTGTGAGGGAAGGGGGTGGGGGGGCTGCTGCAGCGGCGGGTGCCGCGCGCAGCTGCCTGCAGCTGCTCCCCCCGGGGTGCGAGCATCTCATCCCAAACCCGGATGCGCTGGGGTGCGGCACGGCGTGGCTGACCCTCCACCTCAAGGCGCTCCTCCTGAGGAGGAGGGAGCTTGCTGCCGAGGCCCACCTCCAGTTGGGGATCTTCGCGGATGCCACCGCCACCACCACCACCACCACCACACGCCCCGACCCTGCAATCGCTGTGGAGGGAAGTAGCTTCACAACCCTTCTCCCCCAGGGCGCAGCCGGGGGGAAACCCAGCAGAGGTGTTGGGATCGGCACCATCATCCACCTGCCCGATGGGCTCCTCGATGCAGCCGCCTCAGAGCTGGGAGGTGTGGCGCGCCGGAGCGGAGAGGAGGGGAGCCAGCAGGAGGGGGATGGGTGTTCGGACTCCGCTGCTGCTGCGGCGCCTGCCTGTGGGACGCCTCTGGAGGAATCGGGTTCCGAGGGGTTCCTCGTGGTGGAGGGAGGGGCTCCGGAGTCGCCAGGCGAGGGGGCGGGAGGGTCTCCCGGCGGTGCGGAGGCGGAGCAGGAGGGGGCGGAGGAGGCCTCAGGCAGCAGCCGCCCCTACCCAATCCACACCGCGGTGGGGGTGCTTTGCGCCGCAAGCCCCTGGATGACCCCCAGCGTCCTGCTGGAGGTTGCAGAGAGGCTGGTTGGGAGCCCAGGCATGGCGGAGCGGCTGCTCGCAGGAACCCCGCCTGCGGGGGACGATGCTGCTGGGTCCTCGCGGCATGCCGCTGAGACCCAGATGCTCTTCACGGCACTCCACAAGGTGGTGGCGGACACGCTCCGGCGGAAGGGGTCAGCCCCTGGAGCTGGGGCAGACGATGTGCACAGGGTATTCCCCGATGGCATTGCCTCCGCACTGCTGAAGCACAGCCCTCCCGGGGGGGCTGCAGCGGAGGTTGCCTGCAGCGTGCTGGCTGCGCGATACCTCGCGGAGCGTGGGGAGGCGCAGGGCGCAGCCCGGCAGCTCCCCGCGGTCTGGCAGGAGGCGCTGCTCCAGGCATTCCCGAGACACCCCGGGGCGGTCGCGCCTGTCTTCAACCAGGCTGTGCGGGTCGCCGTGACAACCCCCGGCGGAGCTGAGCAGCGGGTTTGCGAGGTGGGGGAGGAGGCTGGCCTGTCCAACCCGATCCTGCTGGCGGATGCCCCGACGGAGGGGGGGTTTGCCGCTCTCCGCGCAAGGGAGGAGGGCTCCACGGGGTGCCACGTTTCGGCTTGGGCATCACCTCTGATGGCACACATTGCCTCGGAGGCGGAGCGGCTAACACCGCTTGCCGGAGGTGGGTCCAACGGAAGCGATTTCACACCAGGCGCGGCGAGTTGTGCCCGTGGCGTTGCCTATGCGGTGCGTTGTGCAGAGGGTGGGCTCCCAGGGGGTCCACCCGGTGACTTCTGGCCCCTCCTCTCTAAGTTTTTTGTCGAATTCCTCGGGGGGTCAGGCCAGGATGCGGAGAGAATTGCAGAGGCCCTGCTGGGAGCTCAGGGCAGCACCGCGACAGACAGGCTCAGGCATATCGTCGCATGCCTTTTGGAAGCGGCGTCGCGGCATGCCGTGGCGGAGTGGGGGCGGGGTGGGGAGGAGGGTCGGGATGCCTTCCAGGTGGACAACGCCGCGATGCTTTCTGCGATGGGGTTTTGGGTTCGGCATGTCTTCTCTCACATCGCGGGGGCCAGCGCTGCGGAGTCCGCAGAGGCTTCGCGCCGCGCCGCCGCGCCCCCCTCCGGGGGGCAGAAGGCAGCGCAGGGCAGCGCCGCCACCTCCACCACCAACACATCCACACTCCACACCACCATGCCCATGCTGGACGCCGTGCTCCCGCTGATCTCTAACAAGAGCCTCTTCCTCAGCTGCTTCGTCACACCCGGGTGTGGCATCGCCCCTTCAGACCTCCGACACACTCTACTCTGCGCCGTGACAGCCCTGCCGCACAACAGGAGTGGCACCGCCTTCACCCTCAGCCTCCTGGGCGCTGCCGCTGCAGCCTCACAGCAGGGAGGGAGTGACTCCGACTCTGCCTCCGGAGGCTGTGTCACGCTGGATCATTTCAAGCCTCTCTTGGCAGGGCTGGGTGTTGGGGGGTCTGCGGAGATGCCCACAGCCTCTGAAGTGGAGGTGGCTCCGGTGGAGCCTCCCGCTGCGTTGCATCAGGGTGGATCCACGGGGGGGAGGAAGGCTGTCTTGAAGAAAATTGTGAAGAAGGGCCAGGCTCCACAGCAGCCCTCCGACCCGCCGCCGCAGCAGCGGAAGGTCGCATCACACCCCTCCGACGGGGCTGCGCTGTTCGGAACCCTGTTCACCCATTTGCTGCTGCTCCCTGCGGTGGAGCGGCTTGTGAGGGAGGCAGCCCAGCAGCACGCTGCAGCATCACCTGACACACCCCCTCCGGAGGCTGAGGGATGTGCCGTGGAGGGTGCTGTGGGAGGGGCTGCTCAAGACACTGCATCTGCCCCTGCCCCGCAGGGGCAAGATGACGAGGCGCAGGATGGGGGCAAAGGGGAGCAGGGGGACGCTGCCGCAGGGGCAGCGCCTGCCCCGGTGGCTGCGAAGAAGAAGCGGAAGAAGCCCGCGAAGGGTGGTGGGGCCTCTGCAGGGAGTGCGGTGGAGGAGGTGTTGTGGGAGGCTGTGCGCCACCCCACGGGGCTTCTGCTGTCGATGTCGGGGCTGCTGAGTTTCGACCTCCAGGGGCTCGGGTCTCCGGCACGGCTTGCCGGGCACATCGCGGAGCTCTGCATTGGGATGGAGGGGCGCCAGACACGCCAAAAACACGCCTTCTGCAACGCCATTGCACAGAACACCTCCAACGAGGCCCTCGCCTATCTGGTGTTGACACGGAGCTCTTTCCCAACAGGGGGTCCCCAGGGTGGAGCCTCCACCTGCCTGCAGCAGCGGCTCACTCAAGGTGTGGAGCAGGGGGCTTCCCTCCCGCCGCTGCAGCCGCTGCTGTGGGGGTATCTCTATGAAGCGGCGTCGGTGTGTCCGGTGGGGTCAGCCGGGTCCGCCGTGGGGTTTGTTGCGGCGTCGCTGCAAGGCGTGGTGGGTTCGCTGGGGGAGGCGCAGGATGCTGTTGAGGCAGCCCGCAAGGCGAAGGCGGCAGGGGCTTCGGGGGGCGGGAAGAAGAAGGGAGGCGGTGCGCAGCAGCAGCAGCACCACCACCACCACAGCCACCCCGACACCGATACCCTCCAGGAGAGGGTTGAAACCCTGGCTGCAGTGTTGGATATATCCCCAGCGATGTTCCCTCCGGACCTCACCTTCGCCTTGGCTCAGAGGGCGGCAGAAGGGGAGGGGGGGACGAGCAATCCCACCTCCTCTACCCCATCCACTGCAGAGGGATTCACCGCAACATTTGAAGCGCTGGGTGCCATAGCGTGGGAGATCTATGTCAGGAGATTCGCCAACCCACAGGCCATGCTGGAGGAGGACCCTGGCCTGAATAGCTTCGCCTTCGCCCCAGCCGCCCTCCGGGAGATAGGCGAATGGGCTGCGAATGGGAAGGAGGGGCTCGCCCTGATGTCGGACGCCGCGTCGTCTGCCTCCGAATCCTCCTCGCGGGGGGGTTACCCCAAGGGGGACAGCAGGTTTGAGGGGCTCATGGCATGCCCGGGGCTGGCCGCGATGGCTCTCGCTGCAGAGGCGTGCCCCCCACGGATCGCGTTTGCCGCGGCGGGGAATCTGATACAGGCATCGCCTGTGAAGACGATGCATCTCGTCAGCAGGTGCGTCAGGCGGATCTCCCCCACCTCCCCCGCGGTGGGGAGAGGGGTGCTCCCCCACGCCGTGGTGCGGAAGGCTTGCGGGTACTGCTTTGTCCCGGCGGATGAGGCCCCTTCTCCGCATGCCATCCATGCGACAGATGTCATGCTGTTCTACCTCAAGTCGGAGCTGGGGGGCGGGGTGGAGGATGCATCATCCGATTTCTTCGAAGATGAGTTTCTCTCCAGCATCCTCGTTAAAATCACGGGGGAGTTCTCCGGGGTGCTGCAGTCCCTCGGGAAGTATGGGACGTGCAAACTCCCGGAGTGGCATACCCCCGCGAGCGTCAGATCCGCCATCCTCTCATGCGTCTCCCTCACCCTGCAGCAGGAGTCCTCCCGGGAGGCCCTCCGCATCCCCTCCGACCCAAAGTTCTACAAAAAGGTGTTGAAGCTCGCAGCCCTCCCTCAACCGCAGGGCCCGGCCCCCGCCGCCACACCTCTAGACCCCGACACCTGCTGCCTCCTGCAGATCCTCGCGTCTCTCTGCTCCTCCGCGTCGGACGGGAAGGAGGTCTCCCGCCTGTCGGACCTCCTCCTCCCGACATTCATCTCAGCCCTCGCCTGCTGCGAGACACCCCAAGCAGGGGAGGTGACCCGCGCCTGCCTTTCGGCGATCCTCTCTTTGGGGTTCCGGTGTGCCGCAGGGAAGTCTATCCTCCTGAACGGCAGGGCGGAGCTCGCGCCTCTCCTGTCACACTATCGGGGCGGAGGGGGTGTCTGCACCGAGGTGCAGAGGGGGCAGATTGAGACGCTTTTTGAGGAGTTTGATGTGCAGCACGCAAAGGAGGAGGCGCAGAGGCTGCAGCATGAGGCGGAGGAGGCCGAGAGGCTGCGCCTGCAGATGGAGGAGGAGCAGCGCCTGGCGGAGGAGAGGGAGAAGCAGGGCGTTGCGGATATGGAGGAGAGGGAGAGGAAGGAGGCGGCGCAGCGGAAGCTGGAGGCCGAGGTGCAGGCGAAGATGGAGGCGGAGCGGAGAGCAAGCGAGGAGATCGAGAGGAAGAGGAGGGAGAAGGAGGCGGAGGCACTCCGGCAGGCCCAGAGGGAGGAGAAGGAGCGGCAGAAGAAGGAGGATGAGTCCCGCAGGGTCCGCGATAAGGAGCGTGCGGAGAGGGAGAAGGTTATGGCGCAGACGCGTGACACGCTGACTCGTCTCTCCTCTGTTGGCGTCCCTCTTGCAAAGGCTCGCCTGGCGATGCGGGAGTGCCAAGGCCATGACATCGACGTGATGCTTGAGTGGATCGTCCAGACAAGCGGGGATGAGATAGTCCAGGAGCAGGTGGAGCAGGTCGCCTCCTCCTCCTCCGCCGGGCAGATCCAGTCCATCCAGATCACCGGGACAGGCACTGTGAGGAATATTGTGAAGGCTCCCGTGGCACAGCCCAAACCGGTGAACACCCGAATCGCACCCCCGGTGGAGAAGGCGGTGATGCAGGCTGCTGAGGATGACGATGATGACGATTATGAGGACTTCTGGGTGATGGAGCCTGACCTCACGAAGAACCTGCAGCCGATCGATTTGGAGGTTGCAGCTGAGGGGGATGCCTGCGACACAGCGGAGAACGAGCAGTTCTTCGCCTCTGCCGAGAATGAAGAGGACGAGGAGAACCGCCAGCTGGTGATGAACCCCCACGTGCAGGTGGACTACCGGAAGAGGTTTGGGGACCGCATGGATGCCTACAGCAAGGCGCACCCCCTCCACGCCGACCGGAAGGCGATGCCGCCATGGCACCGCGAGCTTGCCTATGTGCTGGACCTGCTGGACTTCACGCAGAACCAGAGATGCCACTTCTCCGACATGAAATTCTTCCTCCAGAAAAACCTCGGCGTCCGCGGCTTCAACCACCTGGGGTATCAGAACGTCCGAGACTACCTCCATATGGCACAGTCCAAAGGGGTCATCAAACTCTCCTCTGAGGCTGGGAAGGAGCTTGTCTCCTTGACACGCTTCGGGAAGCGGTACCACGAGAAGTACTGGGAGAGCTCTTCATCTATCAAGGTCCGCAAGCCGATCGAAGAGGCGGCTCGCCTCCAGAGGAAGGAGCTCCGCAAGCAGCATGCCGCAGAGGCGAGGAAGCGGGCACTCGACGCACTGCTGCAGATGAATGCACAGGATGACGAGGAGGAGGCGGTTGATGTTGATGAGCTGGTCATCCCCGACTGGGCGTTGGATGCAGACATCGAGGACGAGGTGGAGGATGCCAGGCGTGAGATGACCCCGGAGGAGATCGAGCGTGCGAAGGAGCGTGCTATGGAGGCGCGGATCGCGCGTCTCAAGCGCATCATCCGGGAGATGGAGAACAAGGGGAAGCCTGTGATGAAGAAGAAGAAGCCCAGCAAGCAGCCCGCGCAGCCTGCTCAGCCCACCATCAGCGCTGCAGAGCTGGCGGCGCGCAACAGGGAGGGTGCTGAGCTGCGCCAGAGGCAGAGGCGTGAGGCGGAGGAGGCCAACCGCAAGCTGCAGGTGGAGGCGGACCGCATCAAGAAGCGTGCGGAGAAGAAGCGCCAGCAGGAGGGGCAGAAGTTTTTCACCCCCGGGATGAAGCTGGCGGCCTGGTGCATTGGCATCATGCTGGCCTTCGGGTGCATCCTCTATTTGGGCTGATCGCAGGATGTGGTTTCACTAACGATGACGAGGCACAGAGAGGGTCTCAAAAGGGAGTGGGTGGGGGTGAGGTTGGGTGGGAGCAGGAGGGGGGGGGGTTTAGGTAATCTCAATGTGATGGGGTGGGGTGGTGTGGGTGTGGGTGTGTTCTGGCCGGCTGGTTTCATTTTGGAGGTTGTTATTCTGTTTTTTGCTTGAGATGTATTTCCTTTATATTTTGATTTGCAGCAGATATTTCTGCCTGCTTTATTATGTTTTTTCCCTCACAGGCGTGTTTTTTTGGCACACGCGGCTTTCCCCTCCCCGCTGGCCCTGCCCGGATCAGCCGGACAACACGACACCGTCTCCGCCGGAAGGGGAAACCTCACGAAAGCCTCGCCACTCAGAAAACGATAACCAGTGTGCGGCAGATAAGACGAACCTAACCCAGCAGCCCTTCACCTCACAGAGGGCTGCTGAGAGCACCTGCTGATACATTCAGTTCAAAAACCAAACCTCCTGAGCCCCCTGTCAGTCCAGACCTGGTGGTGGTGGTAAGCCAGCTTTCAGAACCAGGAACCTTTTCGACAACGGACAACATTGGCCGCTGGGATGGGGGTGGGTGGGGTGGGGGTGCTGATGCTCGAATAGCAGCCCGGGCACTTGCCTTGCCCCCAGCCGAATAGGTTCAGGTGACATACACCGGCACAGCTTGGCACAGAAAGAGATAGAGAGAGAGCAAGCGGAAGATCGAAGAGCACCCGCCCACCCACCCCCCGCCTCGCCTGCTGTTCTCACCTTGTTGCCTGTTTGCCTGCCTCTCTCATACCAACGGCTTGTGAGGGGGGGTGTGTGTGCTGTGCTCTGTCGCATTGGATTGTTTGTTTCCCTATCCTTGCTGGGCATTGCTGTGCGCCCCTGTGTGTGTTGTCCCGACGAAACGCCCATCATCACGGCGATGCGGCAGCAGAACGCAGCAGAAACCCCGGGCCATATTCATAGAAATCATAATCCTTGCTGGCTGGGGGGGGGAGGGGAAGGGGGCACGACGCAGTAGTCGGTGGTCTGCGTGCCTTCCGAGTAGTCGGCCCGCTCGACAGAACTGACGAGTCGGAGCCCCGTCTACTGCGTCGTGGGGTTGTCGTATATTCTGGCTGTTCCTTGTGCCACACTCTCACTCACTCACTCACACTCTTTGTCTCCCCGTGAAAAACTAACAGAAACCAGCTGATGTCGTCTTTACTTCTCCGATTGGAGTTGGCTTTCGGCTTCCCTGTCTTGCCGATGCTCCCCCAAAGAAAGCGACAGTGTGACAGAAGCTGACGGGGGCCTTCGCTCAGACATGCAAGGAATATAGCGTGCCCCAGATCTCGTGCAGGGGTCTCTTGTGGACTTTTTGTTCGATTCCTGTGCACCTGACTCATCCAACATTTGCCTCCGCAGAATTGTGAGAGGGTATGAGCTGCGCGTGTGTGTGGCGTGCCTCACAAGACACACCCAAAAACTGGTTCCAAAGTGGCACAGTTTGACACGCAGTGTGGGCTCAGAGCGAAGGCCCCTCTCCCCCTCCCCGATACGACCATATCTTCCAAACTCCACCCGACTAGCCTGAAGACGCCACGCACAAGGATGCGACCTCCATGTCCGTGTTCCTTCGCCGCCATTTCACCCCCACCCTTGCCTGCCCCCAGGGCACAAACAGCTGCGCCCCTGGCCTGTTGTGATATTCAGCTGGAACAGAACTATTACAACAGCCCGGCTCGTGCAGTGGTCTTTCGTGGGACATCTGTTTGATGCTGGCCCGCTAATCCGACATTGCCAAAAATGCGGGCGTGTGCTATTTGGTTACCTGGTTGTTACCACCACCCCCCCTTACCTCTCGATGTATTCTAGCCGCACGGCCCCCAGTGCCGAGTTGATGCTGTTTGTGGCGTTGTTTCTTAAACCATGTAGTGGCCCTCTAAGCGAGGCCAGTGTGAGGCACCCGCGTTGCTGCCTTTTTTGAAGTCGCTGCCAGGCAGAGCAGCCCAGGAGAGGAGGTGGGTATTTTTTTTTGTCTTCACAGCATCTCCTCCCATTTAACAGCGTTGCCTCTTTACCCTCCTCGGAAATCTAGCACAGCGCGAGGAAAAAAAATATATGCCTTCTGGACCGGTGCCCTCCTGTGCTTTCATCGGAAAAGGTTGAAGGAAAGCGAGGGGGGTTGTATGAAACAGAGCCGGAGAAGGCCATGTGTTCAACTGCAACTGACAGCCCCACACCCCACACCTCCCCAAACATAACAAAGGCAATGCCCCTCCTGTTGTGGCGTCAGCCACTCGCGCGGAAGCTCTTCGCTGTGCTGCAAAGCTGGGAGTGTCTCTGCCATCCCCCCACCTCTCCTCCCCACCCCTTCTTTCCTTTGCCTCCTGTGTGTGTTTTGCAACGCGTGCTGTGTTGTAGCGCATGATATTCACCCCACCCCCACCCACTCCCACCACCCACCCCACGCACACACACCCAGAAACCGCTCGGCTTATCCAAACAAACCAACAATGTCTGTGATGAAGGTTGCTTTGATTGCCCTGCTCCTCGCAGTGGTGCCTTGCGCTGCCGATCTCCAGGAGGAACTCTACCAGGAAGCGGATGCGGAATTCCGTGTGGGGAATGACACCGACCTGCCGGGGAACAAGACCGACACGCCCATCACTGACATGCCCATCACCGACATGCCGACGAACGAGACCTCCAGCCCCGACACACCGATGAACGAGACCTCCATCCCCGATTCGCCGGCAACCGGGAGCACCGCCCCTGCGACCGCGGCGCCCGAGGAGGATGACGACAAGGACGAGACGGTGCCCATCATCATTGCCTGCGTGGGTGGTGCCGTGCTCCTGGGCCTTGCTGCCTACATCGTGATGCGCTGCCGCACCAAGCGTACCCCCGAGGAGGAGAACCTGCTTGAGGACCCTTCCATCAACGTCAGCCACACCCAGCCTGCCATCCGCCCTGAGGAGCTCCGCCGGTCTGTGTATGATCCGGAGAGCGAGACGAACCAGGTGAAGGACACCGAGATTCTCGCGGAGTGATGAGAGAGAGTGTCGCGTGCCCGTTCTGCCCCGTTCTGAGGGGTTGTGGACAAACGAGGATTGTTCAAATTATCCCTCAAAAAAAGGCGGGCTGGTGATGTTTTTTTCTAAAAGAATGTCAAAGGGGGAGGGGGAGGGGGAGGAACCGATGCAGAATGCTCGGTGGTGTGGATGCTCGTACTCATGCTGGCACCAAGGAACAAGAGAAAGAGAGTGAGACGGAGAGTGTTTTGCCCTGTGCGAGAGGGCGGCTATGTGTGGAATGGATCGGTCGCACCGACGGGTCCGTTCTTCGAACAAAACAGACACAGTGAAAATCAACGCCTTGTGGCGATGTTGTGGGGTGTGTGGTGTGTCAACTGGTGCCGGAGTGGGCTGTATCGTGGGCCGTGATGCGACCACGTTTTGTCGAGAAGGCACACACAATCAGAAACAAAAATGAACCGATACATCAATCAAAAAGAAAAAATCTGAAACAGATGGATGAGCAAGCGAGCTCGTCAGCGGCAAGCTCACTTCTGGCCCTGTACTTTGAGCACCCACCTCTGACGTTGGGTCGATCAAATCTCTATCTGTGACCGTGTGACAGTGTGATAATGACCCACTTCCCCCCCCCCCCCTCCATCCCCCTTAGCCCCCTTCCCCCCCTTCCCACGCCTTTCGAACATGAGCAACCCTAAAAAAATAGGCCAAAACTTGGCTCCAACGTGTGAGTGACTGTATTCCCCCCCCAATCGCACAATTTCCGGTTTGTGTTTCCCCCCCTCCCCCCCAGCAAGCGTGACTTTTCGGCGTGCGATACTTTTTTGACCCCGTCCCCTCCCCTCCCCCACCGGGTGATGGTATGCTGAAAATTTGAAAAAATATTCCGAGCCCCTCAGGCCCGAGTCTCACCTTTTCTCTGGTTGCTTGCTCTCCTCCGCAGACCACCGCCGCATCCGTGGCAGTCTCAGCAGAGGATTATGAGGTACCTTCGGAGAGCTGTGTGGATTGGACTGAATTCTCATGTGGCACAACACAGTCCTACACCATCTGGGACACTGGGGACTGGGTGCCTGGTGCTGGCCCTGTTAATCTGCACCCAAAATGCCTGGCACTGTTTTTTTTTTGCTGGACTGGAATGAAAGGTCCTCGAGAGTCTCTCCAACCATAGAGGGATTTTGAGGAGGCAGACAGTGTTCGTCGGAAGAATCTTTAGTGCCCAAACAGGGGGGGGGTTTTCCCCCTAAGTTGCAGAAAAGGCCGGGTTCATGGAGTCCAGGGTCCTGAGAAGTGGGCAGACTTATGGTCACTCCCTGACTCACAGCCCACACCACACACCCCACCGCCCCCCCTGCCCCACTTCCCTTCCCCCTTTCTCCCTCCACCGTTTCAGTGATTTTGTCTCTGCGGGATTACCCCGCACCTCACCAGTATGCGTATGTTCTTTGATCCAACACGGCAATAAGATTCAAGCGTCTTCCCCCCCCCCCTATACCCTCACTCCCCTCCCCTGAAGGGTTGTGCATCGCGCCATTTTTTTGGCAGTGCTCATTGTTAAGCCTGCCGCACACCACACACCCCACACACGGTGCAACCCCTCTTCCCCTCTTCTGTCGTTCCTTTACTCTTCATTACTACGGCACCCCCCCCCCATCTGCTTCGAGCCCGCTCTCCCTGCAAAACGAAATATTCACGTGTGTGCGTGTGTGATCACTTTTCGAGTGATGAACAGGGGTGGAAAAATGGCTGAAAGAGTGGGGGGGGGGCAGAACGGGATAGCCAAAGAGCGAATCACGTGGGGTTCCCGTCGCGTAGTTGCGCACGGCGGGGAAGGGGGGGGGGACAGAGAATTCAACAGGAGTGGTGATGATCTCGTGCAGCTGCATGCTGACCTTCGCAGCTGCCGGGATGTGATGTGATGTATTCTTGCCTCAGAGTGAAAACTGTCCGGTTTCTGCAACTGGAACAGATGAATAACAACCGGTTCTCGTACGCCAGGTCTTTCGCAGACTTTTCTGTTCGATGCCGGTTCGTGACCCTTACCCGATATTGTTTACGAACAGGTTCGATTGGCTGTGACACAAGCAACACCCCGACACGTACCTCCCCCATTTCTATCACAAGCCCGCTGTTGCATCGTGACAATTATTTCTTCATAATTCCAGATGTCGGTGTGTTGTTTTGGATAGGTTCATCTTCGGTTTCTATATTTTTTTACGCACACCTCCGCGTGGAGAGTGTCATTCAGGTCTGCCAGCCGTGCTCTGCCCACCACACCTCAGAGGGTTTGGAAGAAGTGGGTGTGTGTGTGGAAGCGTCAAAACTCATCAAACGAAAGTCCAAAGTTGCAGAGGAAGGGCGGAAGAAACTGAAGTGACACATTTGTTTTCAACTTTTCAAACCACACCTTCTCACTGCCTTCTGTGCAAACCCTTTTTATCATCTTCTGGGTGGAGTTGAAATGCCACTTGTAGCTGTGTGTGACCGGTACGGGATGAATAAAAAAATCAAGAAAAAAACTCAACTGTGGTTGGATCCGTTTCTCTTTGTTTGTCTTTGAGGTGAGCGTCTGCGTAGCATTCCCTTACAGCATAGGAGAACACGAATCAGCAACCCCTCTCAGACCAGCCGGACCCCGAAGCGGCGCTGCTCTCACCTGGCACGTGGCTGATACGAGGAGGGAGGGGAGGGAATGTAAGTGTGTGTGTGTGTGGAGTTTCGTGTTGTCGAATAGCCCCAATTTCTTTTTTGTGCGCGATCACGGTGGGATCTTGTAAATTTTACATGTATAACTACAAGTATATACATGTATTATACATGTATAATACTTGCATGTCAACTATTATACATGTATAATACATGTATATGCCTGAAATATACATGTAAAATACATGTATATCAAGTAAAAATACAAGTATAATACTTGCATGTCAACTATTATACTTGTATTTTACTTGATATACATGTATTTTACATGTATATTTCAGGCATTTACATGTATTTTACATGTATAATACTTGTCATGCAAGTATTATACATGTAAAATACTTGCATGACAAGTAAAATACTTGCATGCAAGTAAAATACATGTGTAAAAGACATGCAAGTATTATACTTGTATTTTTACTTGATATACATGTATTTTACATGTATATTTCAGGCATATACATGTATTATACATGTATAATAGTTGACATGCAAGTATTATACATGTATAATACATGTATATACTTGTAGTTATACATGTAAAATTTACAAGATCCCACCGTGATGCGGAGCATGGGTGGGGGGGGGGAGAGGAGAGGAGAGGAGAGGGTGTTGGGTACGATTCCCATCCCCCTCCCCCCCCCCTTCCTTTCCCATCCCATCTCCCCCCCCTTCTTTGCATCCCCCACATTTTTGGCTATTCCCTGTGACGCGTCTCCCCGACCTACTCACATCCCCGCGATCCACACCACTGTGACTCGTGCGTCGTCCGGCCATATTGTGGCCGGGCAGTGCACAGTCTTGCTCGTTATTCCGAATGGCAAGGCCATTCCGGTGTTTGAACCAAAAATAGTATGACAGCTGCATGCCTTTCTCCCTCTTCTCTGAAGAGGGGGATAGACAGGCAAACCACTCTCAAGGAGGGGGGGTGGTGGGTGAGTTCGCTTTTGTGTGCATCACGTTGGGCGCAGCGTTATTTTCCTCCCTTTTCGGGCGGAAAGCCATCTGCGGTTCTTCTTCGCACTAAACAAAGGGCCGTGGCTGGTGCCCCTGAAAACCTTCGAGGAACTACGTAGACAGGAAATGGAGGCGCCTCCTGCTATAAAGAGAAACTCCACGAAGCAAAATATCTGCGTAAATCGGCCTTATCAGGGGCACCAGTGGCAGTGTTTTGTTTGACACCCCTTCACACAGCACTGCAAGAGGGGGGGGGGACAGTGGAGTGCACCGATCGGGCTAAGCAAAATAGCACAAACCCATCCAAAGTCTTATTCTTTGAACGATTTTGGGGCAAAAAAAGTCGCTTTTTTCTCCGCCCCCCCCCCCCCTCCCACCAAAGATTAACACGATTCTCAGGGAACCAGCGACCCTGCCATGCATAGCTGACGGCGTAATGGCGTGCTTCTGTGCCCCCAAAGATTATACTTTGGCTATGCACTTAGTCACCATACGCTCAAAAACCCCCCCCCCCTGGACACCGTCTCCCCTGCCGCACTCCTAGACGCAATGTCCGATCCGGGAGGCATTTCATATGCTTCCCGTGGCCCGTGGAGTCGTGCTCCGATCCACACCTTCTTTTTCTTTTTTTATTCTTTTCTTTACTGCTTTCTCTCCTCCTTTTAATCATCACTTTTCTTTTTTCTTTTTCTCTAAAATCCACCCCCCTACCCCACCGCCCCTTTCATCTTTTGCCCTCTATCTGTCCCCACCCCTGACGCTGTGCATCTTGCCGATACCCACCTGATGAAAGGTACACCTCGTACCGGGCTGCCCCGGCATGTGTTCCGCGTCCTTATGGTACGGTCGTGGGTTGGCAGCCGAAACTGCTACCATAAGCAATTTTTTTGCGCCCCCCCCCCCCCGAACGTTCCTATGAACGTTCCTCTTATAACGAACAAGCTGACATGCAAATGGAATGACTGAAGACATCACTGCGGTCACATAGGCTACATGAACCTGACTACAATGATGACACCAGTTACGCACATTTCCACAGATGAGTGCCTTGACGTTTGATCATGAGAACCAAAGAACGTTTTTGCATACCATCACAGCCTAATTGCCCACACAGTACAACAACACAACACAGGCCGGAAAAAACACTGGATTTCAGACACAACCTGCATAACGAGTGAAGGGTGATCATTCTTGTGCTCCCTTCAAATTCGATTTCACTACCCCCCCTCCCACCAGGGGGTGGCCCCGAGACGCTCCTCCCACCCCACCGCCACCCCATCCCATGCCTCCCGTTGTGTCTGCCAAGTATGGCAGCCCAATACACGTTATGTCTGGCCCCTTTGACAGAAGTCTCTGGTGGGGTCAGACAAGATCCAGCCTCGCAGGGAGCATTCAGTTGGTGGTGGCAGAGTATTGTGGTGTGTGTCTGCGTGGGAGTGGGGGGGTGACCCAATCGCCGAACCCCCTGGCTGCCTTCTGTCCTCTTTCTCATTTCATGCGGTGATGGCCATCCCTGGTTGCGGCGGGCTTCCGCTGCGCTGCCCTTTGGGGCAGTGGTCAGTGCAACCCAGTTGCCGTGTTGGCACCTGTAACCTTTGGTGTCGATTCCTGCAGGAGGGGATTGGTGGATTAGTGGCGGTTGGTGGAGGGAGTGGAGAGAGAGAGAGAGAGAGAGAGAGAGAGAGAAGAGGACGAACCTGGGGAGGGGCGTGGGTAAATATAACCCACCCACCCCAACCCCAACCCCCCTCCCCCCTTCAGTGCACACCATCTCACCCACCCCCCACCCCGGAGGAGCTGCAAGGAGAAGTCGAAACCAAACCCCGAAATCCACCCCCACCCAGTGTCTCCTCCGTCGTGCACTCTGCATTCGGGCTGTCCCACGCGCACCGCACACACCACCTAACCCAGCAGGCCCTCCCCCACCTCGTGTTTTGTTTGCTGCCGTGTCGGCCGCAACACTGCGACACCCACACAACAGGGCAGTGGTGTGCGAGGGGAGCACACATACACAGGGCCTGCATATGGCGAAGCGCGGAGCGGTGTACGAGCGGCGCATGCATGGCGAGCCCCGATCCGATGAGAGCGCGCGGTACCTCGCTGCCGTGTCGCAGGATAGCCGGAGCAGTGTGATCACGTCGGTTGCGAGTGACTCATGTGCCACTGCCAAGCGGGGGCTCTCTGTGTCGAGTCAGGCATCCACACCCACACCCCACAAACGCAGGCGCAGGTGCGAGACGCCGAATGACGGGCGGTGCAGGTTTGAAGGCGGTGCGGGCAGCGTGCTGTTCGACGATGTGTCATCCCGGCAGTACCGCGTCGTGAAGAAGCTCGGCCAGGGCACCTTTGCTAAGGTGCTGCTGTGCACGCGCAACGACGACAGGCGGAACGAAGTCGCGATTAAAGTCGTGCATGCCATCCGGAGATACCGCGAGTCCACAGAGATAGAGGCCACCATGCTGCAGGACATCCACCGCAGCTGCCCTGGGGTGGGTGTTGTGCCTCTCCTCGGGCGCTTCGAGTATAACGGCCACGCTTGTCTGGTGTTCCCCAAGCTCGGACCCTCCCTGCTCCAGGTGATGGAGCGCAATGATTATGTTCCCTTCGATAACGCAGCGGTCCGTGGGATCGCATCCTGCCTTTTGCGCACTTTGCAGCATTTGAGCGATGCGAATGTCATCCACACAGACATCAAGCCAGAGAACGTGCTGTTCCGTTCCACAGGCTTCTACAGCGAGTACACACGAGGCGGGCGGGAGATTTTCCTCCCGACATCTTATGAGGTGGTGCTTATCGACTTCGGCAGCGCGCAGTACGATGATGAGTACAAAGGGCGCACGGTGCAGACGCGGAACTACCGCGCCCCCGAGGTGATCGCGACGAAGGGGAAGTGGTCTACACCGTCCGACATGTGGTCCGTCGGGTGCATGTTGCTGGAGCTGCTGGACGGTGCGCTCCTCTTCGCGACAGACGACGACTTGGACCACCTGCACTGCATGGAGGTCGCAACCGGGCAGAAGTGGCCTTCTTTCTACTGCAGGGAAGGGTCGTCGCAGTTCTTCGAGCGAGACGTGGCGGAGCTGCGGGCGCTGCACCCTCAGGACAGCCAGAAGCATCTCAACCAGCGCACGCTGCGGCATCTCTGCCAGCGCATCCCAGGCAGCCGTGTCGTGCAGGACGACGTTCTCGATATGCTGTACGGAATGCTGAATCTGCACCCGCACCACCGCCTCACGCCTTCCCAGGCCCTCGCCTGCCCCTTCCTCGCCGTGCAGCCGTGGTGAGGGTGGGAGAGGCGTTGCGTGTCCTCCCGCAGTGTGCACATCGCATCGAGTCAGAGGCGGGGTGCCTTTGGCGCGTTCTACACCACGCCGTGAACAATGACGTCTTCCGCTTGTACCGCATGGGTGGAGGTGCCATCAAAGGTTGCTTGGCGCTCCCTCATACTATTAAAAATAGTTTAACCGTGTGTGTGTGTGTGTAGAGCCCAAAAAGTATCGGGTGAGACCCACTCATCTCCTCATCCATTTTTTTTGGGCAGCACATCGCTTTTTGTGAACCCCGGCGAGCTCTTTTGGGTTCACCCAATGAAGTGCCACACCCCGTCACAGCTGTGTCGATGCGCTCTCCATCTGATTTCCAGCGACGAGCGCTGGGTCTGAGCCTTCGGGCGAAACCCTCAAGCAGAGCGGGGACAGTGGGGGGGGGGGGGGTGGGGGGGCGGTGGGCACCTGCACCTGCGCGGCATGGCAGAACAGCAGCACTACACGCCTTCCAGCCTTGCCACTCGCGCCCCTCCTCACAGTCTTGCTGGCCGCACCGGGTCGGAGGGGTGTATGCCTGCAGCCGAGGACGGCAACGCCACGGTGAGAGCGACCACCGTCATGTGTGTGACTGCGCGACCCTCCCTCACTGAGGCACGTGAAATGATCGATGCTCTGAGCCCCGCTCTGGGCCCCCTTTTCAGCCTTGTCAAGGCTGAAAAGGGGGCCGAGAGAGAAGGGAAGGCGGTCAGCCGGCGAAACAAAGGTTAGCGTCGCCCTGAAATCCGTTCGTCCACCGCAGCAGCAGGGGCTCCTGTCAGGAAAGGATGGGTGGTGTGGGTTTGATTTATGTTGTTCGAAGCCCTGTGGGATGTGTGTGTTTTTTTCTTGGCTCACAGGATGGTAGGACCCCGCCCAGAGCCCAGGGCCAGCCTTTGGTTTGTTCTGGCCGTTGGGGCAACGAAACAAGCTGCTTTGTGCGTGTCGGCAGTTGGGGATATCACGCCAAGAGCAGCGCATGCTCGGCAGGTTGTGTTCTCCCACAAAGCAACTCCGAAAAAAAACAAAGATTCACATGTGACTGTGGATACCGTTACCGACAGGAGAGAGTCATCACCGCATCAGGCCTTGCTACCTTGGTGAGACGATGTACTGAACCAGAATGACTGCCGAATACCATACCCCTGGAGGCGGGTTGGCCAAGGAGTTTAAGTCTTCTCCCCACCCCACTATCCCTGCCTGTCGTTTCGCCCCCCCCCCCCCCCCTTCTCCTTGCGCCTGCCATGGGGAATGCCAAAAAAATCAGTTGTTCTGTCCCCCACCCCCCACCGGATCAACACCACTTCGTCTTCCCTCCGTCTTCCCTGTGTGTGCCCCTCTCCCCCCCCTTCTCTCTTCGCTTGTTGCAGCAGAGGGCGGGGGTGGGGGGGGGGGTGGGGTATTTTATCATTTCTCTGTGTGTGCCTGATGTTTTGTGATTGCCTCTCCTCCACTACTATCCTGTATTGTTGTCATCAAAGAGGGATGTGGCCTTTGTGAGGGTGTGTGTGTGTGTGTGTCAGAGCGGTGTGATTGCCTGTGGGCTTAAAGGGGAGGTAACTGGCCTGCTCCTACCAGGAGCCACCGACGCTTTCCAACAAGACTCACGTGAGTGAGTTGAGTGTGTGAGTGTGCCTTCGTGGCAGTGGGTGTTGTATCAGAGCCCGCTGCGCCCATTCGACGCCTGTCCCAAGCAATATTTTTAAAATAAATATCGTCCTGCGTTGAGCTGCGGGAGCTTGGCTCTAAGATGCGAAGAGACACAGGGCTCTGGCGACAGCTGGGTGCCATGCTGGCACAGGTAGTGTACGAAGGCACCCTCTCTCACTCTCTCTCCACACCACCCGCCCCTCCCCTCACACCCGTGGCATTGCTCACTGCAAAGAAATGTTTGCAGAGAAGCTATGCAGTCTAGCAGGTGTGTTAAGCAGCCCCAAGCATATCATGGAGTCCAGGTGCTTCAGAGCAGCGACGGCAGATCACACACACACACACCCCTTCGTGGGGGGGTGGGGGGGTCGGCCTTTTGTGCCTTGACTCATTCACCCCTTCGATGTAAATTGCCTCACACACATACCCACTGTCCACCGCAGTTGGCCCCAAAAAGGGCAGGCCATCTAACACGCTTGCCTTCCAGCCACAATATTCCAGTTGGGGTGGGCTATCACATATCTCAATCCCTGTTTGGGAGTTCTAAGGTATGCGGGTATCTGGGTGTGATTCCAAGGTGTCTTTCGGGGGGAGAGACAACAGGGCGATTCGATCAAAGAAAATAATTGCTCGAAATAATGTTCGAGGGCGATTCGATATCGGAGGCGCTGTTCTTCGCGGTATTTCCGAGAGGGGGCAGTGCCTGCGGATGTAATGATTCCAGAGCTTTGTAGCAGGACTGCTTCTGTGTGATAATTCTGCTATGACATGACAAATTGAGGGTTAAAAAAAGAGCGGCCAGCCGCTGGGCTCATTTTGAGAAAATGGCCCCAATTCGTTGATTCAAAGTCCACCACCGGTGCTAATCCCGTGTTATGTTGAACGCGGCACGGGCAACATGCGTGCCCCCGCGCACCCCCCCCCCTTGCATCTGCAACTGCAGGATTGACATCCGTCACCATTCTGTTCTGTTTTTCAGTTCCGTATCCGTCTGATCAAACTCTCTCTCTCTCTCTATCTACCCGCCGCACAGGCACCGGGTCCTCGGCCGTCCGTCTCCCCCCACCCCATCTCTGGCCTGAGGCACCTATGGTAGTTATCAGCACCGCTGGTCGTGCCTCCCCCACACCCTCAGTTTGTCAGTGTCCGTGGGCGGAGGAGGTGCGTATTGTATGTGATTCGTCTGAGCGTTTAAAAGGGTGGCAGCCCACTGGCAGCTACACAACATGTGGCATCACACCAGGGGCAGTCGTTCGGTGTGTCTCCACTGTTGCGAGAGGATTCACGCGAGGGTGGGGTGGCTGGGGGTGGGGGTGGGGGGTGGGGGTCGCTTCTCTCGCGAGTGCATGAAAGCGTGCCACCCTCTAACAAAACCAGGTGGCGCACTTCGGCACACACAGCTTGGGTGCATCGGAGCCTAGGCCGGACACCCCCCCACCCCCGCCTGTAATGAATCCACCCCCAACCCCGTGGCAGGATGTGGCATGATCGTGTCGAACCTCTCAAAAGGCGATGCCGCCGTGAGGCCAGAAGAGGTCTCCTCCCCTCTCATGCGGGAGCCCCGTTAGAGACAGAATCGACAAATCTTCAAATCGTTGTGCTATACGGAGGGCCCATCCTCCGAGGCAACGCCTTTTTCCTCGGGTTTTTTGATTGAAATGGGGGTTGTGGGAGGGGGCCTTTACTGTTTGTGTGTGCACCCTGTGCGCGTATCTGATAGCCGATACCGTGCGCTTTTTTTTTGACCGTGGCCTGCGAGAGGTTACGGCAAAATACAATCCCAGCACAAAACGTGGGATGCTAGCATGCCGATGCTTGGTATTGTTGTGGGAACCCCCCCCCCCTAGGCATACTTGTACCCCCATATGGGGAAGGCCAAAAATATGGGGGGAATATGGGGGGTTTTTCAAGTCCTGTTCCCCCATATTTCCCCCATATGGGGGATATATGGGGGAAAACCCAGGGGTTCCTGTTCCTCAGGTGGAAGCAGTCAGCAAACAGTTCTCTTCGTTCTGCTTTTCACAGGGTGTGAAGTCAGCCACTGACAGGGGACGTCTAGCACCTTGCAGTGCCATCTCACCTCGTCGCTTTCTGCAGAGAGGAAACGCCCGGCTGAAGTGCTCGAGTCAGACCACAAAAGGTGCTGTGAGAGCGCCGACCGCCACTTTCTTCAAGTCTGAGTAGCGGTCATCAGAGCATGCTGTCCAGTAGTCCTGTCTTTGCTGGCAGAACAGTTGCGTCCTGCAGCCAGTCCTTGTACTGGCCTTCACAGGTCTCATTCCACCCGGCAGATGCAGCTTGAACATGTCAAGCACTGCCTGGTGACGAGCGTCGACTCCGACTTTTCGGCGCTCGGAGCGGTCAAAAGTGGCGGAAGCGCCTGACACCCCAGAATGCACTGCTTGTGAATTCTCTTATCTAATAAGGATCCCAGGGGGCAGTTCGCAATCGCAAACACACCAGAGGAGGAGGACAGCGAGTGTGAGAGTGACGTGCCAGACAGGACGTAAAAACACAAGAGTGTGTGTTGTGAGGAGCTGTTAACCCTGAACGCGCTCTGTGTGTCTGTGCGTATGTGTCCACCACCGCTGCCGCAGTCACTGCGGTGCCCCGCCAAACCGGGAAGCGTTCGCCCTCCGCTGCCGCTGTATCGGCGCAGGAGAGGAACAGGAGGTCGGTGCGACCCACCTGGGGGATCTTCCAGGGGGGGGCCAGACCTGGCCACACCTGAACGAGCGCGCACCCCCCAGGATCGGACTCCTGGAGGATCCCCAACAAGGCATGATGCCGGTTTCGACGCGCACTTCGTGTGTGTGTGTGCATGAGTGGTTTGATGTTCTCCCGTTGCAGCACGAATACCCCCATATCCCCCCATATGGGCCCCATATTTCCCCCATATTCCCCCATATTTTACCGGTTTTTCCCCATATTTTCAGCCTTTTTCCCCATATGGGGGCGGGGTTTTGCGACCCCCCATATTTCCCCCAGATTTAGGGGGTTCCCCATATGGGGGGACAAGTATGCCTAGGGAGGTCCACGAGGCCGTTTTTCCTGTCACAGAACACGATTTTTTTGATTTTCGGTCAAAAACTCCACCAAAATGGGCGTACCTGGCCAAAAATCTCGTGGGGGATCACTGAAAAAAATCGAGAAAATAGCAGACGCCCTCGGGGAAGTCCATCCATTCGAATTACTTGGCATTTTTCCCTGAAAAATGGCCGAAAATGTGGACCAAAAATGAACACTTTTCGGCCAAATTGTAACACTTATCAAAACCCCATCTGAGCGCCCAGGATACCACCTAAACACCCCAAAACCGCAAAAATACCCCTCCAGTGAGGTATCCGGGTGGGAAAAAATGGGGGTTGCACCTTTTTGAGACCCAGCTTTGGGTCCCAGCCGGGATTTTCTGGCTGAACCCCCATGGACCCTCCGGTTTCCCCCTCTTTTTCAGTATTTTCCAGACCCGCGGACCCAAAATATACCACCCAGAGGGCCACAACAGCCCCCAAAAACCCCCAGGAGTCACAGATGTGCCCTAAAAGGGGTGGGAAAAACCAGGGGCGACCACTTTGGTGGTCAGTTTTGACCCAGACTCCCGAAATTTCCTGCTGTAACACTTATGTGACACTTAGCGGTACAGAAGTTGGTGAAATTACACCACTTTTCGGGGTGGCTCTGGGTGCCCAGAATACCATCTGGACACCCCAAAACCATGATAACCTCATTCCAGTGAGGTATCCGGGTGGGAAAAAATGGGGGCTGCACCTCTTTGAAGCCACCTTTGGGGTTCCGGTGGGTGTTGAGTCCCCCACAAAACCCCCCAAACCCCAAAGTACCCTGCTGGAGGCACTCAAAACCTCCCACACCAACATCGACCCCACGAACCCGAATAGGGGCGACGGAGTGAAAGCCTTGTGTCGCCAGGAGGGAACAATGACACTTGTCGCGGGCTCCGAGTTGGTTGTCTCAGACTCAGAGTGACTTGGTGGTGAGAAGACCCCACGGCTCTGAGGATGTCCTCGATATGTCAGGTGAACATACACCTTTCCAGCACACAGACACAGTTTGGCTCCGAGAAGACCCCCGATGTCCAATTGTGTACCTACCATGACTCTCTCCAAAGGAAATGTCCTTGTTAGCTCCTGGCGACACAAGGCTTTCACTCCACCGCCCCTATTCGGGTTCGTGGGGTCGATGTTGGTGTGGGAGGTTTTGAGTGCCTCCAGCAGGGTACTTTGGGGGGTTTTGGGGGGGTTCCCGACTCAACACCCACCGGAACCCCAAAGGTTCCCTCAAAGAGGTGCAACCCCCATTTTTTCCCACCCGGATACCTCACTGGAATGAGGTTATCATGGTTTTGGGGTGTCCAGATGGTATTCTGGGCACCCAGAGCCACCCCGAAAAGTGGTGTAATTTCACCAACTTCTGTACCGCTAAGTGTTACATAAGTGTTACAGCAGGAAATTTCGGGAGTCTGGGTCAAAACTGACCACCAAAGTGGTCGCCCCTGGTTTTTCCCACCCCTTTTAGGACATGTCTGTGACTCCTGGCGGGTTTTGGGGACTTCTGTGGCCCTCTGGGTGGTATTTTTTGGGTCCGCGGGTCTGGAAAAGGCTGAAAAAGAGGGGAAAACCAGGGGGTTTATGGGGGTTCAGCCAGGAAATCCCGGCTGGGACCCAAAGTTGGGTCTCAAAAAGGTGCAACCCCCATTTTTTCCCACCCGTATACCTCACTGGAGGGGTATTTTTGCGGTTTTGGGGTGTTTAGATGGTATTCTGGGCGCTCAGATGGGGTTTTGATAAGTGTTACAATTTGGCCGAAAAGTGTTACATTTTTGTTACACATTTTCGGCCATTTTTCAGGAAAAAATGCCAAGTAATTCGAATGGATCGACTTTCCCGAGGGTGTCTGCTATTTTCTCGGATTTTTTCAGTGATCCCCCACGAGATTTTTGGCCAGGTACGCCCATTTTGGTGGAGTTTTTGACCGAAAATCAAAAAAATCGTGTTTGTGACAGGCCTAAACAGGGATTTTCCTACACGTGGACTTCCCTACCCCCCCCCCTCTCTCCCGCACACACATTGTGTGTTTGGAGAAGAGAGGCGATGCCTCCATGGACAGCCAGGGTTCCTGGCCTGCACCCCAAGCAAATGCCGCTGACACTTGCCAAATATATGATTCGCCGTCTAGGGAGAGGTGTTAGATTGGATCTTCAGATAATGCAACAGGGCGGGGAGGGGGGGGGGGGGTGGCCACCGCTGGTGCTGTTTTTGGAAGAACAGCTAGCTTTTCGCACTAAAAAGACTTGTGGCAGCGTTCGGTATCTGCACATATGCACGAGCAGGCACCCTTCGTGCAAACCACAAAGACCGCATCTCCAAGTCTTTTTTTGGGCGCAGAATGAAAGCCCGCGCATCTTCTCCGCACACAGTACAGAGTAATCCACGACTGCCAAACCTGAGGATGGGGAGGAGGTTGCAGCGTGGAACGGGAAAGCCCTCATCATCAGATGGATTGTGTCGGGCCCCATTCCCCACCCCCTCACCCCCCCCCCCCCCCACCCGCCAACTGTTTTGCTGCAGCAGGTGTGTGTCTCCTGCCAGGTGTCAATATGATGAGACCGGGGGAGGGGGCAGCAAAGTTGGGCGACAAAAATGTTCATCATTCTCCCCACCCTCCTCCTTGTGCCAACCAACCACACACACCGGACGCAAAAGAGCAGGCAGCAGCACCCAGCAGCAGCCCGCCCCCCTCCCCCCCAGCTTGATGGAGGCGTCGCCTCTCAAGCAGCTGCCGTCTGAGCTGGGAGATGACTTGGACAACCCGCATGTCGGCTGCATGTTCGAGCTGTGCAACCAGCTGGTGAAGCAGCTGGACCAGGTGTCGGGGGCGCTGGAGCAGGAGCAGGGCGCGCACGAGAGGACACGTGCGGAGCTCAGGAAGGCTTCGTCCGAACGAGACGAGCTTCTCGCGACATGCGAGCAGGCGAGAGAGCGGCTGGAGGAGAACAAGACGTTCATCCGTGACGCCATCCGCGACGCTGCCTCGAGAGAGGAGGTCATCGCCTCTCTCCGTGCCCGCCTCGCCCACCCACACGCCACGCAGGGCTACGGGGAGCCCTTCGCCCACCCCCAGCAGCGCGACGGCACGCCGCTGCGCGGCTCGCAGTCAGCCCCGGCTACCCTCCCGCACACCCGCAGGCGCTCCGGCTCGCAGTGCACCGGATCCTCCACACCCAGGGGCGGGTCGCGGAGCGCCAAATCTGGCGGAGACGCTGCGGCAGCAGCAGAGGCGTACCGCCAACGAGGAGGGGGTGGAGGGGTAGGGCATGCGGGCCACGTGGGCCATGCGGCTGCGGGTGCTGCGGTGCAGCGGAGCCCCTCTGCGTCCCTGCAGTGCCGCGGGGGGAGGCGGGTGTCGCGGAATACGCTTCGTGACATGCTGGTGCATATGCATCAGGTGCGGGAGGCGGTGCCCATTCCCTGAGAGAGCGGGGGGGCGGGGAGGACGGATGGTGTGCCCTGCTGTGCAGTGGAGGAGTGCATGTAGAGTTCGTTCGGTGCAACCTGTCGAGATAGGAAGGACCGGTGTGAAGATGAGGAGCCACGCACAGGCCAGAGCAGGCCCTGTCTGGCCCACCATGTGTGTGTGTGTGTGCCGGGCTCTGCTGTGCTGGGGAGCAAATGATATCCCGTGCGGAAGGAGATGGAGATGGCGTTGTCTCATGTCCAACAGCAATGCCAGTGCCGTGTTACCCGTCTTATTGAGGGTTGGGTGGTCACAACGCAGGAAACCGTGCCCCGTGATATTCCTTTGCAGGACATCACGTGTGGGGGTGTTTCCTCGAGCGACGAATGCCCTTCGGCTCTTGTCTTCTCTTCAGACTTGCTCCACGACAGTTTTTTTCAGTGGAGCACCATTGTGTTACACACACACAACAGCTGCGCGTGCGTAGTGTGAGGGATGTATTGGCGGGGGGAGGTTGTAGATTGCACAAGCCATGAATGTACCCTGCTGTCATGGAGAAGTGCACCCACGCGGCAAGTGCCGGTAGAGCTGGGGGAGGGGAGGGGAGGGGAGGGGGGTGGGGTGGTGTATTGTTCTGGCAAAGCACTTTTTGGGCACCTCAGCAGTAACATGAGGGGCTGCCAGTGGTGTCGGGGTGGGGGGTGGGGTGGGCAGGATATTCTAGATGCAGTCATTAAGTTACAGATCAGGCCCCCCGTTTCGGGGGGTGTGCTTTTAGATGTGTGTGTGTGTGTGGTGACCACGTTTTGTGTGGGGAGATCCTGCGCGGATCATTGCCCACCCCCGCCCATTTCTACGTCACAGCGGAGGCCCCACTCGGGTTAGAGTGTGGGGCCAACTCAGTGCCACTCCGGGGAGGAGGGCGTGCAGCATAGCCGGCGTGGTGTGCTTGGCAGCAATGTGGTAGTGTTTTGCCATCGCTGTAGCAGTCACCGCATCGTGTGTGTGTGTGTGTGTGTGTGTGTGTGTCAAAATCTGCCGGGAAACAACCCTCACCCCCACCCGCTGATGGGAGACTTGATTTTTTATTCACTCTCGACAATCAAAACCGTGTCGATTACAATCGTGCTGCCATGTGCACGCCACTTGAGCCACCCGTCTGTCGGGGTGCTCATTGTGTGTGTGTCGGGTGGGGCTCAGTCAGAAAACTCGGCAGAGCACATCACCCACGCCCCATCAGGCTGCCGGGCATCACATCAAGTGAGACCATGTCGATGGCGAAGCGCATGGTGGCGCGGAGAGCGTACTGCACGTTCCCCTATGACTACTGCGACATCCCGATGGACAAGGCGTACCCCTGCGCTGCGCAGAAGCGGTCTGCCCCTGCCGCAAGCACGGTGTCCGGCCAGCGTCTGTCGAACGGGACCCGTGTTGTGACGCAGGACCAGGGCCAGGCGACTTCGCTGGTCAGCCTGTACGTCGATGCTGGGTCCGTCTACGAGTCGTCGGAGAAGGCGGGTGTTGCCGACTTCCTGTCGAAGATGGTGTTCCGCTCCAACCTGCAGTCCTCCGACTTCCACGTCTACAAGACCTTCCAGCACGCTGGGGCGAACTACTGGTCGAACCAGGTGAACAGCACTCTGATCGGCGCGAAGGTGGAGTGCCGTCGTGACGTCGTGCCGGACGTGATGCGCCGTCTGGTGGAGTCTGCCTTCATCCCCCGTTTCCCCACGCACGAGATGAAGCTGGAGCGTGAGGTGCTGGATAACCAGGTGGCAACCCAGAAGCTGGACCCCAAGAAGATGGTCACGGACCTCTTCACCAAGTTCGCCTTCTACGGCTCCTCTCTCGCCAACAGCGACCAGTGCCCGGACTACAACGTCGACAGCCTGACGCACGATGTATGTCAGTGTGCCGCACACAGTGAGCCCCCCCCACCCACACGCGCCGCGCGACACAGGACCTGATCCAGCACTGGTCGACGTACTACGTCCCGAAGCGTGTGATCCTGGCGGGTGTGAACGTCTCGCAGGAGGAGCTGGTGGCTGCCTACAACAAGGCTGAGTGGAGCAGTGCCAACACCGACGAGCACCCCTCGCACAAGGGTATGGAATGACATCTCGTTGCGCTCTCTCTAGGTTCTTGTGTCGGTCGCAAACTGTGCCCTGCTTGCTGTGTTCGACACTGCCCCTGCATCTTCAATCTTGGCCAGTAGTTTACTGAAGCCTTGTGCCTTCCCATGACGACCACCCACTCTGCCCTCCACTCTGCACCCCCCCCTCTCTCTCATCCGCTCTTCAGAGGCGACCCCGGCCCTGTCCGTGGGGGAGACCGACCTGTACGTGGGTGGTCAGGACAGCGTGTTCTTCCGCCGCTCTGAGACCTTCGTCCGCCAGCAGTTCTACGACGACGTGTACGTCGCGTACGGGCGCAAGGGTCTGGGCTTCCAGAACACCGGTGACCTCGCGACCCAGCTGGTGGCTGCTGGCAGCATTGGTGGGGCCATCGGTGATGGCTTCGGCTTCGAGGGGCTGGTGCGTGCGTTCCCCAAGAACTCCGCTGTCGGTGGTCTGGTGCGTGTGCGCCCGGATGCTGCGGACGGTGCTGTCCGCTGCATGGCGGCTGCGGTGAACTCTGTGGGCGCACTGTCGGGCGCCAAGCTGGAGGACGCGAAGAAGGTCGCGGCAGTGACCTTCCTGAAGTCCATCAGCACCCGCGAAGGCCTGGTCGACTTCCTCGCCCTCCACTCGTCGGCGGACGGCGTGGGCAAGTATGGCACCATCCCCCACCTGCACCTGCCACCACCACATCCCCACAGGACCCCGGAGGACGTCCTTGCCGCCATCGCGAAGGTGTCCGAGGCGGACCTCAAGAAGGTATAGCCCTATGCACGTCATGCCCGCTCTGCCTACACTGTGCATGCTGCATGTGGTGCTCTTGCACCTCTCTTCCTGCCGATGCCCTTCTGACATCAAACCAGACCCCAAATGGATATTGGACTATCGGCCATCTGCTGCACTCTTTGCTTATTGCCCCGAGATAAGAGAACACCACACAAACGCCACACACACACACTCCACCCTCTCACAGCTGCACGAGGTCATGCAGTCGGCTGACCCGACCTACGTGTCCGTGGGTGACCTGAAGCAAGTCCCCAACGTGAAGGCCCTCTAGGCTACCACCTACACGAAGCCTTACCAGGCCGCATCTCTCAGCTTCAGACAGGGCAGGCGGTGCCGGTGGTGACGAGCGCAACCCGTTGTGCGGCTGAGCAGGAGGACAGTGCGCGGGGGACATATGCGTGCACAGCGCTGAGGTGCCAAGCGGCACACAGCTGCTCTGCCTGTGTGTGTGTGTGTCTGTGTATGTGGGTCGGGCGGGTGGAGGGTATGTTCCCAACGATTCGAGGGTGCCATCCTGCCTTGGGGGGGGTGGGTGTCTGTGTTGTTGGCGGTGGTCGTGGCGGCCCACCTGGCCCCAGCCATCCCCTCCCCTCCCCCCCCGTCCTGCTGTCTTCCCGATCCGTCCCCTCTCGCTCTCCGTGGCGTGTGTGCATCTGGGCCTTCTCCTTTTGTTCTGGATTTTTATTTGCAATGCCGTGTTCAGTCACATCCCCCCCCAAAAAAATGCCTTCTTTGCAATAAGCATTTTCCATGCTGTCTAAAAAAAAGCACCATACGTTACTGTTTGATCTGTTGTTGACGTTGTTTATTTTTTTGAATTATTTTATTTGGCTCTTCAGTTCACGTGCCGATCCTTACCATACGCAATAACGTGCGGCAGGTGTCACCCATTGATCAACAGAGTCAAACCTACTCAAAGGCTGATCAACAAACACGCGCTGACACAGGCACATACCTACGAATTCAGAAAACCCCCGTTCCATTTTGTCGTGAGTTGCCGTACACTAAACCAAGGCAGCGACAAGGAGGCGTGGGATTTTCTGTTCGAAACCAGTCAAGACTGCCTCGCAAAACACACGGAGTCGATACAGCTGGGAGAGAGAGAGCGAGTGAGGACGGAAGTGGCTGGTGGAGGGAAAGTGAGTGGGGCACACGAGGGCAAAAGAAAGCAATAATGTCGAAGTGAGGGGGGGAGGTTGTTTTTTTTCCACTACCACGGCCTGAACAAAAAAATACCCACTCGAGCACCCCACCCCACCGCCCCATTCTCTCTCTCTCTCTGTCTCGCCCTCGCCCTCTGAGCGTCTCCATCATTATCTTTCTGTCACCGCCTCACAGTTATCCGTGATTGTCGAGATCAAAAAATAAATGTCAAGACACGCACACACTTCTCGCGCGTGCTGCGATCCTCAAAAAAAAGGTTCTTCGACTCGACCAACCCCCCAAACATGCCGCCCAGTCCAGCCCACACGCACGCCCGTCACCCCCTTCCTCCCCCCTCGATCGACCCAGCGATGCGCACCGAAGTACGCTATTTATGTTGCGTCACAAAGCTGCCCCTCCGTGTATATGTCCTTAGCTTGGGAAGAACTCAGGACTTCTCTTTTTCGGGAAGGATGTAGAGATAGGGTGGGGAGGGGCGCGGGTGGGAGGGGGTGGGGGGTATGAGGGAAACAGAGAGATCGCACGCGTTGCCACACACACACTCGCATTGCCGTCGGAGCTTCAAGGAGGGGGCAGCATGACAAGCGGCACGATGTCAAAGCAGGAGTGGGACGAGAGTGAGGAAAATCAGTGAGTGTGATGGGGGGCGGGGGAGAGGGGCGGGTGTTACGACCCCCGGGAGTATTTGCTATCGACCGAGCTGCTTGGCGCTGCACAAAAAAATCAAATTTGGGAGTATTGTGGGAGGGGGATGGGGGGGGGGGGTGGGGGTCGGGGATGACCTGGAGGAAGTGGGAATCGGTAAAGCGGGATGTGTGCGCGCGCTGCATTTTTGTATGTTTTTTTCATGATCTATTTCCCGCCTCCATTTCCAAGGGGTGAAGACATGCGGTGCCCCAGCCCCTATTGGTGAGATACCATACCCACCTTCTCCGGGAATGACGATGTGCGGTGCGGGGAGAGGAGGACCGAGGGAACCAGAATCAAAAAAAAACCTGCCCGTGTGCACGCCGCCTGTCCCCTCCACCCCACCACTCCCCCCCCGCCCCCCATATTCCAAAGAAATTGGCCCCGCTTCCCCCCCCCCCCGCCCCGCCCCTCTTCCAACCCGCCGTTCATTTTGTTATTTGCCATTTTGATGTCCAAAAGCCATTTTTTGTCGTTTCGTTCGCCTGCAGGCTTATTGGCCGTTTGCAACAAAAAAAACCACATAAAAAATACGGGGGAAGGAGCAGGAGGTGTGTGGGGTTCAGGGTTCAGAAGCCACCCCTCTCCACCCCCTCCCCCCCCCCCCCTCGCGTGAAGAGTGCTGATATCCCCCTGGGATGTTCAACACTGCGAAAAAAATGGGATCATGTCTGACAAGCTTTGTGTGCGCGTGTGTATGTGGGGAGGGACGGGCGAAATCTCGCGGGAGTTTATCTGGGAGGGTGATTTTTTTTGTGCATCTGGGGCCGGCAAGACGTCAAGACCCAGCGCAGCTTCCAAATCCCCGCCCCCCCCCTCCCAATCCTCTCCAGTTCTCCCTCACGCTGGCTCACATCATCCACCCCACCCCCCCCCCTCCTCCACGCACACATCTCGACACCACCACCACCACCACCACCACCACCACCACCACCACCACCACCACCACCACCCCCCACAACCCACACAGGGATCTTACACACATAACTCACCTCTCTCTTGATCTTCCCTACCCCCACCCCCACACCCCCTCCCCCTCCCCCTCCCCAGTTACCCGTGCTTTCCTTCCTTTGTTCCTCTCCCCACCCCCATCCCCAGTTACACAGACTCAGAGGGGGTGGCGCGGATTGGCTTCTGTGCTCGAGGGTGTTCACCGAGGAGGTGAAGAGAAGGCGCAAAAGCCTGTGGGCTAGACTCCATCAGGTGAGGGGGTGTTGAGCTTCGTTCGGTCTGCGTGTCGGGTTAGGGAAGTGGAGACGCGATGGAAAGCCGGACTGGGTTTGAACAGCCCGAGGAGCTGATTATCCAGAGCGAGGTGGTTCTGCGTATTGTGAAGGAGGCGATCGAAGGGACCATCGGGCACTCCCAGCAGTACGACCACAAGCTGGTGGGGAAATGGGTCAACTCAATCAACGAGATCTGCATGAAGGAGCTGACGCGGCTCAACAAGCCCTTCAAGTTCGTCGTCTCCAGCTTCATCATGCGCCACACAGGCGCTGGTCTCCACCTCGCCGCCTCCGCCTATTGGGACAACGCACAGGACAACATGCTCTTGCATAAGGATGAGAACAACCGTCATCTCTACTGTATCGCATGTGTCTACTGGACAGCGCTATGACATCCCAGAAGAAGGGGTTTGGGCGGGGCGGTGGGGGTGGGGGCGAATCTTTGGGACAGCCCCCCCCACCCCCTCCCCGCAACACTGAGAGACGAGCTGGGGATGACTAACATTGCGAGAGAAGCGCTGGGATACTTGCCTTTTTTGCCCCCCACTCTCTCGGCAATCAACTCCCCTCCCCCTCCCCCGCAGCCCCGCCACAGCTATCGCCGCCTGGAACAAGGTGTGAGTGAGAAGCCCGGTGATGCGGTGGAGGGGGGGGGGATCCACTCCAGTGGGAATCGCATCAACCGCACGGGTGGGGATGGGGGGGGTGTGGGTACGCGAGAGGCGCAGTTCTTCTGGCGCTAATCGCCACCACAAAAGAAGAAAAAATCACCACTGTGTTGCAGTGGGCGCAGGTCTTTTGGCCTGTGCGTAGGTGGGGGGGGGGTGGGTGGGTGTGTGAAGGGGTTGATTCAGCAACACACTTATACCCTTCTCTGCAGAATCAGCAGTCTCTCTCCACCCCTCCACCCCCCCTCGTATCCCCGCCCCGTTGCCCGGTGTCTGGGAGGGGCATCTCCGAGGGCAGGGTGCGTGCGCCCAGTGTGGGGGGCACAATATGCAGTTATGTTTTGTGCCGAACTTAAAAGCAGATATGTCTTCCCCGTCACTTCCCCCGCCCTCCTCCGCGCCACCGCCACCGCCCCCCCCCCCCTCCGCCACTCCCAAAACGCCGATAAGCAGTCAATTTGTCTCTTTTTTGCTGGTATTTTCGCTGCACCCACCCCACCCCACCCCCCGACATAGCTTCATCACACATTCCTCATAACAGTATTACACAGCAGCAGCAAGCCTACTCCCCTTTTTTTTTGCAACCATGTCGTACTACTACGCACCCGCCACGCCTCTGGCCTACCCCACGCCGCTTGCCGTGCCCTCTGTGGATGTGGCCGTCGCACGCGCCAACGCCGACCTGGCCTACGCTGCCGCAGTGTCCCCCCGCGCCTACCTCCCGGGTGTGTCGCCCCTCGCTGTCCACTCCCTGGCAGCCCCTTCGCTGCTGGCCTCCGACATCGCTGTTGCCAACGCCAACGCCGCCGCTGCCGCAGCGGCTGGGTCGGTCGCTGCACGTGCCGCTACCGATGCGGCCATCTCCGCTTCTGTCCGGAGGGCGCACCTCACAGCGCTGAGCACCCCGTATGGCTACTACTGAGCCTGTGGTGTTGCGGCGGGCAGGGCAGGCCTCGCAAGGCAGGGGGTGAAATACCTCAGGAGGACAACCTAGGGGGGCTGCCAGATCCGCCCCGCCTCCCCAGTCGGCAGAGGCGATGTGTCTTTTCTCTCTCAAGTGATATTGGCAGTGAAAAGAGTGCTGTGGAGCGTTGTGTCCACCCCCCCCCCCTTATTGTCCTGCATTTGCTTCCTCATTGCCCAGCCAGAGCAATCCCCCCCCCCCTCCCTCCAACCCCCCCTGGCAGGCACTCATCAGCCCGGGTGTTGTTGCCAAGGGGCCTGTCTCCCTGACACTCCTCCCCCCCCCCCCCCCCCGAATCGCTTATTCTGTCTGTAGCCACCACCCCACCCCACCCCACCCCCCCCACATGTTCTGCACACACAGCGTATATAAACATGGCAAACCGTTGTACCTCCCCCCCGCCTGCCATGGTGTTCCTGCGCTTTCCCGCTTGCCACTCCCCTCTCTCTCTCACCACCGCACCGCCATACAACACTCTGTATGGACATGGGGTGGGTGTGTAAAGTAGGAGGGGAGGGACAGGGGTATGCTGCTTTTGTATCTCTCCCTCACTCTCCCCAGGAGTTAGTACTGACGTGCGGTCGCCCGCACTCCCGCATCCAATCCCCCTTCGCCTCTGTTTGTATATCTCCTTTTCACTTCTTCCTGCAGCTCGTATAGTTCAGGCTGATTCTGACATAGCTTCGGTTGGGACGGAATGGCGAGAAAGGGATTACCGATCTCTCTCTCTCTCTCTCTCTCTCTCTCTCTCTCGTATGCTTATAGTGTGAATATCCCCGAAACGAAAATACTCGCACCCCAAGGGTGTCGTCTACTTAACTACGCGGGCCCGCGGCCCGGTAGACTCCCCTTGTTTGAGAGAGGAGCTGCTCTGGTGGGGTGAGGGAAGTGACACAGGAGGAGGAGGAGGCGCAGGCGCCACACGGTCTGTAGCGCCCGGTGACGCGCTACGTGAGGAAGGAGGATTAAGGTAGGCCCGGAAGCCTGTAGGCGCGTGCGGTGACCGCGCACGGGCGGAGGAGGAAGAGGCACCAGAACGGGGCCTTTGGGGAAGGGCTGCGTCAACGGACACGCCGTCGGGAGGGGAGGTAGTAGGAGAAGGTGGGTCCGGATCTGCGGCGCCCACGTCAGCGTCAGCGTCAGCGGTGGGGATCACGTGGTCGACCCTAGGCCTTTGGGCAGGCAGTGCCGGGGTGGAACCGGTATGCGCCTCTAAGGCGGTGCGCTTCAGCTGCGCCACGGCGGGGATGGATGGCCTCACGCCGTCGGGTGAGAGCCTCCTACGAGGCTGCATCAGGTGGCGGTGGGGTGAGCCCGGGGAGCACACGGTATGGGCCAGCCTCTTCAGGATAACTGGAGGGGTGGCGGGCTCGGGAGTAGCGGGACACGGGGTCGCTTCAGGGGAGGGCTGAGGCGCAGGCACACGGGGTGGCGTGGTGGAGGGAAGATCCCCCACGGTAGGCGCAGTCGCCTCTGGGAAGGGCGGGGTTGGCGGCACATGGGGCGGCGGGGTGGGGGCGTCTGCCTCCACAGGCGTCGCAGGGGCGGGAGGGGCGTGGTGGCCCTTCTTGCAGCAAGCGGTGGGGGGTCTCTCTCTCTCTCTCTCCCCAGGCCATAGGGGGGATGTGTGGATTTCCCCAGGGGGGGCCTGTGTGCTTTCTCGAGCGGTGCCCGCGCACCGTGAGGTGGGGCTGGGCTCGACGTAGGGACAGAGAGAAAGAAAGGGGTGTTATGGCGGTGGTAAAAATATTATATCGGTAGGAAGAAGGGAGGGATGTGTTGCACACGCGTTTCAGAAGCGGGAAAGGCCGATGTGGCCGAAGGGACCCACCCCACCCCACCCCACCCACCGCCCCTTCTTTCTCTCAATCACACGACACATACCCGGAGGTTTGGAGCTCATGGCACAACACACGCGGACACCCCACAGCAGGTCCTTTTCTTGGGGGGGCGAAGTTGACACAGACAGCGACAGCAACAGCACACAGAATGCAGAGGTGCGGCGGGATGGGACGGGTGCGGATGCACATGCAGGCTGGGGCCGGGAAGGACGCGGGGCAGACGCAGTGTGTCCCGGGCTTCTGCAGGGGACACCGGCGGAGAACCGCGCACCGGTGCCTTCGCGGGAGGACTACAACAAGGCGCTGAAGGGGCTGTCTGTGGAGGCTGTGCTTGCAGACATTGTGGACCTGCTGACGCAGTCGGAGCGGTGCTGGCCTGCGGACAAGTTCCGTTCGTCTGTGATTGGGCAGTCGTACGGGGGGCTGTTTGTGCGCCTTGCGTGGCACTGCTCCGGGTCGTTCCGCAGCACGGACGGGGCGGGCGGGTGCGGCGGGGGCCGCCAGCGCTTCCAGCCGGAGAGCAGCTGGGAGGACAACACAAACCTGGACAAGGCACGCGCCCTCCTGTGGCCTGTGAAGCAGAAGTACGGGGACGCCCTGAGCTGGGGGGACCTGTTTGTCCTGGCCGGGACGGGGGCAATCCTGCACATGGGGGGCCCTGTGACGGAGGTGTGTGTGGGGCGCATTGACGAGGCAGACGGGAGTGCGAGTGCGCCGCTCGGGCCCGGGGCGGAGCAGCCGCCGTGCCCGACCCCGGGGAACTGCCCGGCCCCCATCGGGGCGGCGGTTGTGGGGCTGATCTACGTGAACCCGGAGGGGTTCCTGGGGGTGCCGGAGCCGGTGCGCACTGCGGACCACATCCGCGAGATCTTCTCCCGCATGGGGATGAACGACACGGAGACTGTGGCGCTGATTGGGGGCGGGCATGCGTTTGGGAAGTCGCACGGAGCATGCCCCCTCGGGGCCGGGCCCACGCCTGCGGAGCAGCCGCTGAACCCGTGGCCGGGGAACTGCGGGACCGGGAAGGGGAGGGACACCTTCACGAGCGGGATTGAGGGCCCGTGGACGACGGACCCGTTCAAGTGGGACAACGAGTTCTTCCAGCTTCTCGCCAGATACGGGCGCGACTACAGGGTGTACCGTGGGCCGGGTGGAAAGTGGCAGTGGCGCATCCCGCAAAGGCCTGACCTGATGATGCTGACGACGGACGTGGCGCTCACATACGACAGGAACTACAACAGCATTGTGCGTGCGTTTGCGAAGAACCTCGGCTACCTGGACGCACACTTCGCTGCGGCGTGGGAGAAGCTGACCACGAACGGCGGGTTCTGGGCAGAGGAGGCGAAGTGCTGGAAGGCGGACGGGCGGTTCACGGCCCCCGAGCTGCTTGAGAAGAAGACGCCGACCGGTCAACGCTAGGAGGAAACACATGCACACATGCATGTTGTGCTGCAGGGTTCGTTAGCTGTTGCATGACAATTGTTGTTGTTTTCTTGCTTTTCCGTATATATTATGCATGGAGGATGATGACAGGGGGGGCCCCTGCCTCTTTTTCACGTCCCTTGTTTTTTTGCGCCTTTTCCGCGACCCGACCCAGTCGTCCGGCTCTTCTGCTTTCGGTGTCTTCAGAGCACGCGCGGTTCGGCGAGCTTCTTTTCGTTCTTTCTCTTAGCTGTGCGTGGGGTCAAGGGAAGGGAAACGGGAACAGGGAAAAATGCACGCTGTGTCAGTAGGCTGCTGACTTGCTGGGTGTGTGTCATATGCGGCAGTTGTCGTTGCACACGAGGCGGCCCAGCCACAGCACAACGTGACATGCCATGTTCCCTCCCCGGCACTTGCCCCCAGCTCTCTCCCGCTCCCCTCTCCCCCTCTCTGGGGGCTCTTCTTCCGAGGGTGCAGGACGGGTCTTTACGCCTGCTAGCTTCTTAAATTAAAAATTAGTTTGATTAGTATTTTATAAAGTTTGTGCAAGGGTGTCTCTGAGCACGTGCGGCTCAGTGCATCTCATACCTTTTCTTTTTACGCACTCTACACACCACCACCCCCTTCTTCATCAGGCAAGTGGGTTTGTAAGTGTGTGTGTGGAAGCGTCAACGCATCAAACGAACGTATCAAGCAGTAGAGGAAGAGCGGCAGAGTTGAAGTGACACGTTTTCACCTTTCTTGCCGCTGTTGCAACAGGCGCAAAACAAGCAAGCAAACAAACAAACAAACACGAAAAGGTAGAAAGGGCAGGAAGCTCGAAGCAGAGCGAGCAACCCTGTTCCCTTCTGCTTTCCGCGAACCCTAACTTATGCGTGGGACAAACACACAGATTATTTAGCGACAACGACTCGACTTCCTGTGCAAACAGCTTTACGTTGTGAGCACCTCCCCTTCTTATTCTTTTATCTTACTCCACCACAATTTTCGTTACTCCTATTAATCTCCTACACCCCCACTTTTTTCTACTCCACCCCTACTTTTTTCTACTCCTCCCCCATTTTTTTTGACTGTAAAAAAAAGTTCGTCTCCGGGATTTTTTTTGAGAGGGTGTTCACAGGGTGCAGGAAACTTATTTTCCACTCAGAGGCACACCCTGGGACCCACTACCCCCCATCCAGGCCAAATAGCACCTAGTTACCACTACTGCCTATAAAGTGATTTTCACTGTTTTTTTCGACTGGGGGGTATTCTCGACCCGGGCGGAGTAACTCAAATTGTGGTGTTGTAAGATATAATCACGAATTACACTCCACAGTAGCCATTTTTGTACTCTCGTATGGGTTTTTTTGCACTCGTCGCCTTCGGCGACTCGTGCAAAAAAATCCCAAACTCGAGTAAAAAAATTGGCTACTTTAGTGTCGTGTAATTAATAACTAATGTCTTCTTGTTTCTGCTTCCCCCTTTTCCCCCTTGTCTTTTTTGGTGTGTGTTCCACCTGTGTTCCACCTGCCTCTCGCGGTTTTCCCGCTTGCTGGTTGCCACCTTTTCGTGCAGCAGTGGCGCGTGTGTTTTGCTCTGGAAAGTGCTTTTGTTGCGGTTGGTGGACAAAAGCAAACCAGGGGGCTTCTTCACACGCACGTGTTGCACACGCGCTTCAGAAGCGGGAAAGGCCGATGTGCGATGGTCGGTTCTTGTTGTGTGCCAGTGTTAGCAGTAGATAGCTTTTCTGGGAAGGGGGTAAAAAATACATAAAAGGCCGCGGCCGCCTCTGGCAGCAGCATTGCGGGAAAAAGAAACGCGCCGCGAAGGGACCCACCCCACCCCACCCCACCCCACCCCACCACAAACTTGTTTGAGCACCGTAGGTGCGTAGGGGGGAGTCGTGAGGTCGAGGAAGGACGGGCGATCTGACCTGTCGTGTTTTTCTTTTTACTACCACTTGCAATACGCAAGGTTGGAAGGGGGGCTGAGGGGAAACACCGCACAACTCACAGCAGGATTTGTGTCTCTTTGTTCCCCGCTCCAGCCCCTCCGCACGCGAACTGATACTACAAGCAGACCTGGATGAACTGACCTCCCCCTCCCCCTATCTCCTTTGTATCCTCTGACCGAGCAAGACTCCCCCCCACCCCACCCCATTCAGTAAACTTGTTTAAGCACCTTCGGTGCGACTAGGGAGTCAAGGGAGGACTAGAGAAGACGACTTCCCTGTGCGTATTTGTTTTTCTACCACTTGCAGCAACAGTTTTCTTGCAAGGTTGGAAGGGGGGCGAACGGAACAAACACCACCCTTCATCAGGCCAACGAGTGGTGTTTTGCTCCCTGCCTTCGCCCCTCCGTACGTCAGCTTTTGCACTGAACGGTGCCTAATGCAACGGAAAAGCGGTGGCTGAGTCACCCCCATCTCCCACGAGACGCGTTTTTGATATTGATGTTTTGTGTCTTATGTCCGACCGAAGACTCCCACCCCACCCCACCCCACCCCACCCACCGCCCCTTCTTTCTCTCAATCACACAACACATACCCGGAGGTTTGGAGCTCACGGCACAACACACGCGGACACCCCGCAGCAGGTCCTTTTCTTGGGGGGGCGAAGTTGACACAGACAGCAACAGCACCCCACAGCGGCTTCTCTCTAACACCACCACATGGTTTTTCAGTAACCACCGTATTGCCACACACACACACACACACACACACACACACACACACACACACACACACACACACACACACACACACACACACACACACACACACAGGGGCCACACACAAACACAACACCACATTCTCTCTCGCCGATATGCCCTCGATCTGTGTTTCCGCCCGCCGCATCCCGGCCTCCTCGCGGCTGGCCCTGGGCGACGCCTCTCCGGCGTCGGCCAACTGGGATGCCCCCTCCGCCTGCCCATGTGGGCTCCCTGGGTGGCAGTGTCTCTGCCCCTTCCGTGCGGGGTGCGGGGGTGCCGAACCCCCCGCGACCGTCTACGTAGCGGCGCATGAGCGCCAGTACGCTATGGCTGCGTACGTTGGGGATGAGGAGGTGTGGTCGACGTCTGCGGCCAACCCGCATGCCTCGCTGGCTGAGGTCCGTGTAGATGCGCTGCGGATTGCCCTGGAGTGGGCCGTCGGCCGCCCCCGTACCCAGGTCGCTCTCTGGGCCGACACCTCCTGCAAGACGCAGGTCGCGCAGGTGCTTGGCACCGCTGGGTGTTCAGCGGAACACCTGCGCCCCCTCGTCGCGCAGGCGAAGGAAGCCCTCCGGGAGCTGCAGCGGAGGAAGGGAGCCCCCGTGCTCCGTACATCCCACATCCGGGACTCGGTCCGCCTGCGTGAGGTCCACAACCTCGCCCAGGCCGCCACCGACAGCCTGGCCGAACCGTCGGCTCAGCACGTTGTGCACGGGCTCGTGCAGCAGGTGGAACGCCTGGGCTTCCGGGTCAGGGAGTGTGGGGGGGCAGGCGATTGCCTGTATAGGTCCCTCGCATACCTGATGCAGGGCAACGCGGGGAATCACTCCTCCGTGCGAAAGGCGGCCCACCAAGAGATGGCCGCCTTTGCGGGTCGCTACCGCGACCACGTATCCGGCGACTGGGAAGCCTATCTGTCGCAGGTGGGGACTGCGGGGGCATGGGGAGATCACCTCTCGCTGCAGGCTTGCTGCAGGGTTTTCGGGGTTCGCGTCGGCGTGTTGGACGTGGGTCCGGAGGGGCAGCTCCGCCTGACGACCATCGTGCATGATGGCGGGGAGCACGCCCTCGACCACACCTTCTTCCTGCTTGGGTACACCGGTACCCACTATTTTGCTGTAATTCGGGACCCCCAACTAGGTGGGGGCTACGAGGCGCTGATGGACGCCTGCACCTTCCCCGCGACGGAGCTCGCCACCGACGCCCCGCCCCCCTCCAACAAGCCGAAGCCTTCCCCGAAGGCGCCGGTACCACCGCCCAAGCTGGTCCCCGATTTTTGGGCTCTCCCCGTGGCGTCCCGGGAGGACGTTGTGAACGGGCCGGCAGTGATTGGTTGGGACGACAACCTTGCGACCGGGGTTCGCCGACTCCGGGAGAACGCCCAGCTGGTGCTCGTCGGGCCCTCCCCCATCCCGGGGTGCCCCCACCAGCGCCATTGGAATGTATTGGTTCGCCTCTCTGACGGGTCGACCCGCATGGAACGCCTGTGGGTATCCTCGATCGGGGATCCGTCGGATGCCCGCAGGAAGCTGGAGCCGGAATCCGGAGGTGTCGGCAGGTCGGTGTGCGTGGTGCTGCGGACCCGGGTACAGGGTGGTGAACGGCGGCACCAGGCGTTGCTCAGGATGCGTGGGGTGGTGGATACCCGGGCCACCAAAACCCGTGACCTCGATGGCAGTGTCGAGGCGATGTTCGACGTGCCAGCTGGTGAGCTGGAGGCAAGGCTGCGCGGATCCGGGAATGGTGGCGTATTTGTGCGGACGAAGCACGAGACGCCCGGGGATGCGCCGCCCCTGGCGCTGTTGTGGTCGGCCACGGAGGCGGAGGCCCGTGCCCAGATGGGGGTCCTCGGGGGTGCCTCCCTGCAGCATGGCGTCTTCGGACTGGCAGTTGGGGACCGCGGCTACGCCGTGCGGGTCCACAGGGACGACCGTGCAAGCGCACTGATGGCCCTCTCCACGGCCGAGGTGAGGCGAACCTTCCGGATTCGAAATGTTCCCTCGCATGTCGCCGCGTCAAGGTTGCGGGCAGTGCTGCTGGAGAAGCTGCACTGGCAGGTGGAGGTGAGCCCCGACACCCCCATCACGGCGGGCTACTTCCTCGTGACGTCGAGGTCACGCCCCTCCTCCTTCCACCCTGTAGTCTTCTCCCAGCTCCTAAGCATCGAAGAGGTAACGGGGAACCGCAACCTTCTCCCTCGAACCTTCCCAGCGAACCCGCCGGCCGCAGGCAGCTCCTATGCTTCTGCACTCCGCGGGGGGACCCGCCCGAGCGCTGGGCCCGCGCCCCCTCGGCTGCACAACCGCCGCCTCCACCCCCACAGCAGGATATCCTTGCGTGGATGCAGCAGCAGGCTGAACAACAGCGTCTCTGGCAGCAGCAGATGGCGAAGCAGCAGGCGGAGTTCCAGCAGACGGTGCTGGCCTCCATACAAGCCTTGCAGCAGGCAGCCGCGCGGCAACCTGCGCAGCAGCCAGCGCCAACCCCTGGAGCGGCAGCCACTGCGGCACCTGTGGAGTCCGACATGGGTCAGGGTCAGGAGGAGGTCCTTCAGCAGAATCTGGAAACAGCTGCGGGATTGATCAGCGAACTGAAGGCGGACCGAGACGGATTGGCACAGCAGGTGCAAACCCTCACAGCGCAGTTACAGCAGGTCACTGCAGCTCTTGGGCAGCAGAGTCCCAGCTACGGTGGAATGTGACGGGGTCCCTCGACACCGGGGGCCCCCTCTCTGCCCGCGCGGGCAGATGACCCCTACCGTGGTGGGGGCGACCCCGTGGGGACCCCGGCACAAGCTTTGGAGCGCACACAGCAACTCCGTGCGGTGGCGACCGCCGTCGGATGGGCCTACGTCGCTGTGCCGCGGGATGGGGCGTGTATGTTTGCAGCCATAGCCCACTTCACTCCCTATGAGAGTGCCCTCTCGCTCAGAGCTGCTGTGGTACGCAGCTTCCGTGCCTCCCCTCCGACGGAGATACCCCCTGCTGACCTTGCACAATACCTCAAAAACCTTGCCCGCCCCTCCACTTACGGGGATGGAGTGTCCCTTGTGCGCGCAGCTGTCTGTGCAAAAGCGGACAGCGTGTACGCGTACCGTTCGGGAATCGGGGAGACGCGACTGCAACGCCCCGACCTCCGCATGGAGGGACTCACCCGCTTAGGGGAAACCACCATCCGCCGACTCCGGGCCGACCACCACCGCCTGGTCTACGACCATGACATCCCGGGCACGGCACAACCACCTTGCCAACCCTGCCTGAAGCATGCGCCGGGCCACCCCCCGCCTGGGGTCTCACTGAAGCACCTCTTCTTCGGCTGCCCCGCGACAGCGTCGGCCCGACACCACCTCACAGCCACAAACGTGCACAACCTGCTGTTGCACAACTGCAAGGAGGCGCTGCGCTACCTGGCCGAGGCAGGGGTAACGGAGCACGGCGAGAAGGACTACCTGAACGCGTGAACCAAATAACATCATCAGAGAACAAGGGCTTCGGCCCGACCTCCCAGCACCCCCCCCCCATCCCAGCCCCACGTCACTTACCACAGGCCGCCAGGCGCGTCAGCGTCGGCGACCGCCCGCCCCCAGTCTGAGAGGCATCAGCCGAATCTCGGTGGAGGCGGGCACAAAACAAAAGGGAGAGTCGTCACTGTGCATATCAGCACGGTCCCGCCCTCTGTGCCAGACCAACACACCACCAAAGGAAAAGAGGAAGAGGCGACGTAAGGCAATGCCTCCGTGCGGCCAGGAGAACACGAAATAGCGACCCCCTCAACGGGGAATGCTACGAGCACGGCCAAAAATCGTTCAAAATCGTTCAAAGCCAGAGTCTTCGTTCTCCGCGCCGACAGCCCGGACATATGGCAATTGGTTGTGAAGCCGACGGGATATGTGCACACCGCGTTCCTTGTCCACCAACCCCACCACTACGACGCTGTACGCCCTCCCCGCTGGCTCTTCGACCTCGTACCTGATACCACCACTTCCCTGACTTGTGACGAGATCTGCGCCCTGCGGTCGCGGCGTCGCCCTGCTGTAATCCGACTGACGCCCCCCTCTCCGCCCGATACCCCCCGAAGTTCGCCACAGAGTCCGTCGCCGATCGCCCCTCTTCCCTCCCCAACACCGCATGCAAGGTCAACTCCTGCACACACGGACGTGAGTCGCACCCCTCCAGTCAGGGCGCGTGTCGTCGAGGTAGCCGACGATCCCCCACCGCAAGCTATAACCCTCTGCAGCGCCAACGTCACCTCCCTGCCGTCACACTACCTGGATGTGCTCGGCTTAGACTGCGATGTGATCTGTCTGCAAGAAACGCGTGTTGATGCTGTGTCCCAGAACACCCTGGACACCACCTTCTCTGCTCTGGGTTGGACGCTGCATTGGGGCGCCCTCCTGCCGCCTGTGAAGCATGCGCGCACTGGGTCGCAAACTGCCCCGGGGGGTGTCGCCATAGCTGTACGCTCCACGATGAGATCGACGACCATCACGGCCAAAGAGCGCTGGTGCCATGCCGGGGTAGCACTCGAGGATGGCTCCCGCCTGTTGCATGTCTTCTCGGTGTATGCGCCTGTCCGCGATGCCACTGCCAGGGAAGCGGTACTGCGTGAGGTGTTCGAAACAGCGGCGCAACTCGGGAATGTCCCGGTGGTGATCATGGGTGACTTCAACTGCAACGTCGCATCGAGCGCTACCCTTGCGGCTTCCCTAGCTACTGGTCGTTGGGTGGATGCTGCTGAGAAGTGTGCCCGGAGCTCAGGTGCCGAGCCCGCCCCTACTTGCTGGAAGAGCGCAAATGGTTCCAGAATAGACTTCTGCCTAGCGAATGAGGTCGCGTCGCATGCGGTGTTGTCCTCTAGAACCATGGATCGTGATGAATGTGGTATACCCACGCATGTTCCCCTATTCGTCGACCTTCAGGTACCGGCGTTCACTGCCCGCACGCTCAAGTGCATCAAGGCGCGGGCCTTCCCGACTGCTGGGGGCCAGGCCTGCGCAGAAACGAAGGACGCGGCGCTGACCGAAGCTGTGCGCCTACTTGGGGATCCCGCTGCGGCGACACCCACGGAGGAACGGTACCGCTCTTTTTGTCGCGCGGCTGAGGCCTGGCTGTCAGGGACACATGATCTTCCAGATAACCGCCAGGCTGGACGCTCTGGGGGGCCGTGCTTCCGGTGGGAACGGTGTGCCTCGCGGTATGCCGGCAGAGACGGTGCCCTCGACAAACGGAGCCGCCGCCTCAACCGCCTCCGGGGACATCTACGAACGTTGATCCGCCTCCGCGGTGCACATGACGGCATTGGGGCACCGTCCTACGACTTCACCCATGCGTGGGCTGCCTACCGTAGGCTTGCGAAACGTACGCCTGGCTCCCCCCCCAACGTTGACATGGAGAACCCCGACACCATCAGCCTGGCGGGCATGTTGTCATACATCGAGGGTTCGCAGAGACGTGCCTTGGAGTGTCCCTTCGGCAACGCAGGCTTGCAGAGTGGAAGGATACCCTTCAACGCAACCTGATGTCCCGCCCACACCTGGTATTTTGCTACCTCCGAGGGGTGCGGAGTCCCACGCAGGACTTTCTGCGACGCAGTGACGGACAGCTGACAGCTGCACAGGCCGAGATGGACGAGCTCCTCCGCGGGGCATGGGGTGAGGTGTTTGCGCGGTATTCTGCCGAAAACCCTGAACCGTCTTGGGAGACCTTCGAGGCGCGCTTTGAAGAGTATTTCCCCGACAGCACCCCCATGGAAGCTTCCCCCATCACTGCTGAGGATGTAGAACGGGTGCTCCGCCGCATGTCCGCCTCGAGTGCCCCTGGGTTAGATGGCTGGAGAGTGCACGAACTCAGACAGCTACCACCGACACTAACAAAAGCGCTCGCCGACCTCCTCAACGCGATTGAAGAAACGGGCACCTGGCCACCGCAGTTGCTCCACACTCTCGTATCCCTCATTCCGAAGGAGGGTGGTGACTCTGCGGACCCACTGCGCCAAAGGCCCATCAGCGTCACCTCGGTAGTGTACAGAGTCTGGGCCGGGGTCCGCTTACGCAGCGCTCTGCGGTGGATGGACTCATGGGTCCCGGACTCCCTGCACGGCGCACGCCCTGGTCATTCTGCGGAGGATCTGTACTGGACACTTGCGGCGCGCCTGGAGCTGGCTGAGATCACGCAGGAACCCCTATGTGGCATCTCCCTGGATCTGCAGAAGTGCTTTGACTCTGTGCCACAGGGTATTGCATTTGCGCTGCTCGACCGGCTGGGCTTCAACACCCGCGTGTCTGCTACCCTGCGAGCGGCATACGATGGCATGCAGCGCCGTTTTCGCGTGGGTGGTGGGGTTGGGGAACCCTTTGAAGTGACCAATGGAATCCTTCAAGGCTGCCCTCTCAGCGTTGTCCTCCTCAACGTCATTGTAGCGGTGTGGATGCGGGCGGTGAGCGATGTCAGTCCTTCCGTCTCGGCCAGCTCGTATGTTGATGACACATATGTGTTAGCGTCAGACACCGAAACGCTGCAGCGCTGCGCTGATGTCACCTCTGAATTCGCGGAGTGCACCGGTATCCACCCCAATCACGGTAAATGCCGTGCGTTCGCAACTGGCACCCAGCGCGTCCAAGTCATGCTGCCCACGACGAACGGACGCAGGCGTGTGAAGAAATGCATCTCCTTCGACTGCCTCGGAGCTATGGTACATGTAGGTCGGGCCCCTCGGCGACGACGGACCCGTGTTAAATCTGGCTTGTCGGGCCGCATCTGGGGGCGCATGTGCAAAGCCCGAGAAGTAGCACGCCTCCTGAAGAAGCTTCCAATTCCTCTCACTGCGAAAGAGCGCTTCCTCGTAGCAACGGCGGTGGCTCAGGCATATTATGGCTGTGCCATCACTCCGCTGTCCCCCGCACTGCTCCGTGACCTTGCCTCTGCGCTCGCCGGGGCGCTGTGGACAGGAGTTTCCCGCCGCGCGGTGGAAGCGGTGTTTCATGTCTTATCTCGGGGACATCTCATCGACCCGGCGATCGCCCCAGCATACCGCCGCATCTGCACATGGATACAACAAGCCGCGAAGTGGGCCCACGTGAGAGAAATGTCGGAGACCGCATGGGAGGCCCGCGACTCTCTCGGGGATGACACCATGGGCCCTTTCACCCTGCTCTGCGAGGCCCTAAATCTGGCGGGATGGACCTGGTCTGCCCCAACAACGCTGTCGTACTCCGATTCGGAGGGAATTGCTTGCGAGGTTGAGGTAGTAGGCGTGTTCGGCGAGAAGGCGCGGTGGGAAAAACTACGCCACGACCTCCGCTTCTCCCTCCGCCTTGCGCAGCTCAACAAACTGCAGTTGCGCCGACCTGCCTTTGCGGGCGTAGCTCAGGGGATTGACGGGCTCAGCACGAGATCTCTCCTCCTCGACGATACCGCTAACCTCACTGGGTACCAGCGGGGTCTGCTGCGTGCAGTGCTTACAGGTGCAGTGACCACAACAGGCCGGTCTGGGATTGCGCGCACGTCGTGCCCGTACTGTGACTCGGATACGGCCGAAACCGTCGAGCACATGTGGTGGGAATGCAGCAGATGGGATGACGTGCGGAGGCAGCATACCATAACTGCGGCATCTCCCTTGTGGCCGCCCTGCCTGCGCATCAACGGCATCATGCCCCTGCCACCCCGCTGCCCGGAGGAGGCCACCTGGTCCGAAGTGCCCTCATGCCCGATGGAGCGCCGCGATATCACAAGGCGCCTACACCTGTACTTCCTCGAGGTACTACGCTGCAGGCAGGTGCATGATGGCATCGCGCTCACCACCGGCACCAAGTTTACTTCGGGAACGTATCTTTGGGAACCACCAACGGTTACGGAGCCCCACATTCTCCGCTTACCTTCACCGCTCGATGTAGGAGCGGCATGGGTCTTTGGTCACGCCATGCTGCAGGCGTTCACGGCCTGGCTGTCTCAACTCTCCTGGAGTGTAAAGCGCGAGCCCATCACGTTTGCGGAACTTGCGATTGATTTCGAGCTCTTCGCCGGGCTGACCCTGCCCCTTGCTGGAACAATTCCCCCCCCTGGACAAGCGTTCACACCATCCGGATCGTCCCCCGCAGCTGATATCATCGATGAGGAAGACGCCACCCTCTTTTTCGATGGGGGTGCGAGGATGAACGGCACGCCGTATGCAGTGTCGGGGGCGGGAGCCGTCCTGTACGAGGGGGGTGAGAAGCTCGCGGAGTGCGCGATACCTCTTCCCCGCGTCAGGGCCAACAACGTTGCAGAGTTTGCAGCGCTCTACGTAGGCCTGCAGTTGCTGAAATCCTGTCGCGTCGAAGGCGATGTCCTTGTCTGTGGTGACAGCAAGACGGTCATCGACATCGTCTCTGGTGTGAAGCGGCCGCGCGCGAACCTGGAGCCGCATTACTCCAGGGTGAGACGACTCATCGCCGAAATGCCAAACCTGTCTTTACAGTTTGAGCATGTCCGGCGTGAGAATAACACCGATGCGGACGGCCTGTCGAACCAGGCAATGGATGAAGCGGCGTTGATCCTGCAGGCGGAATCCGGCAGCCGCTGCCCACGCGATGAGCACGCGGCTTACAACGCAAGCCTGCTGGGGAAGGCGGTATCCCTCAGACGGCTTGGAACCGCCCTCACGAAGGCCCTCGGCCATCCTGTATGGCCGTGTCACTGTGCGAAGGTAACTCCCCTCACAGCTCTGGGGGGTGGTGTCCTCCCTGGTCTCGTGTGTAGACCAAAGCTCTCCCCGTTAACTCTTAATGTCGTACGTGAATTGGAAGGGTATTTCCGTACTCCGGCTTCCAATGACAATGTAATTTCTCTGTACTTTCCCCAAGATGCCTCCTGGATTGCAGGCTTCTTGCCGCAGCGCTTCTACCCTGCGGACTGGCAGTCAGCGGCCTGCTGGGGGTCTGCTCCCGCAGCTCCCACAGTTGGCTCGCTATACTCACCGGCGCCTGGAGAACCCCTGATCCCTGTGCCTGCTGGTGTCGCTCGTGCAACAAATGGCAAAAGGCTAGTGTGCCCTGTACACAACAAACCGCGGTGTGTGCCTTGTAAAAAGGCCCGGACCCGACCATCTGTCTGCTGTGAGCGCCACCATAGGCCCGGGGACGGTCTCTCTCCAGAGGCTCAATTCTGTACTCTTCACAATCTCACACGTTGTGGTAACTGTGTAGCCTCCCATGAGACGGTACTGGCCTGCTGTCGCAAACACCACCCGACTCGGTCGGGTGGCGGTGCTGTGACCTAGTCATGGCACCGGCGTGGCCAGTACCCTATCAAGAGTACGCTACGCAAACTCTGGTTTCAAAACACACACACACACACACACACACACGGGGAGGAGCACGCCTGGAACGCCGCGAAGAAGCGCCTAAGGGAGGGCGGCCTCCCCCAGGGGCTGCAAGCGGCGCTGGCGAACACAACCTCGCAGCTGCCAGACCTGGAGATTCTGGAGCAGGCCCTCATCGTCTTGGAGGGGTCGCAGAGGGGCATGTTTGACAGGCTCCGCGAAGCGAGAATCCGCACCTGGAAGGCGAGGATGCAGAAGGCTTGGACATACGAGGCAGGGCAGGTGTTTGCGTACCTCGCAGATCGTTTCTGCGCCCCAGCCACCTTCATGCGGCGCGAAGATGGGTCCTTCACGGCCTGCCCCAAGGAGGCGGACGAGCTGCTGAGAAGCGACACGGCGTGGGGGGGATATTTCCGCAAGTACGCGACAACGCCCGAGCCCCGGTGGGACACCTTCCGCCAGAGATACCTCCGCTTTCTCCCCGAGACGGCTGACATGGAGTGCAAGACCATCACAGCAGAAGACGTCGGGAAGGCCCTGGCCAAGATGTCCACGTCCACCTCACCGGGCCTGCACGGCTGGAGGGTCCACGAACTGAGACAACTCCCACACGAACTCCTCAAGCTCTTTGCGGAGGTGTTCAACGAGGTCGAACGATCGGGCGAGTGGCCGGAACAGTTAATGCATGCCATGATCTGCCTCATCCCCAAGCCTGGCAGCTCAGGCGAGCCTCTATCGCAGCGCCCCATCAGTATCACCCCTGTGCTGTATAGAGTGTGGGCAGCGGTCCGGGTGAAACCGGCACTGAAGTGGTTGGAGACCATCGCACCGGAGGACCTGCACGGCTGCCGGCCTGGCCACGGTGCAGAGGACCTCATCTGGCACCTGGCGCCACGCATCGAAGAGGCCCACCTCACGGGGCGACCGCTGCACGGAGTCGCCCTTGACTTCAAGAAGTGCTTCGGCACGGTGCCTATCGACCTCACCTTCCGCCTGGCTGCGGAGCTCGGATTCGACACCCGTGTCCTGCGCACCCTGCGAGCAGCGTACAGGACGATGCAGCGGCACTTCCGGGCGAGTGGCACCATCGGAGAAGGCTTCCTGCCTACCAACGGCATCATGCAGGGCTGCCCCATCAGTGTCGTGCTGATTAACGTGCTGGTGGGTGTGTGGATGCGGATGGTCGAACACCGGCAGGACACGAGGGCGCTATCCTTCGTCGACGATGTGTACGCCACAGCCTCCAGTCCGGAGGTCCTACAAGAGGTGGTGAACGACTCTGCGGATTTCTCTCACGACACCGGGATGGCTATTTGCGCAGAAATTAAGTCCCACGTGTTCTCAACATCCCCCGGGCCGCTCCGGATCATGTACCGGGCGAGGGACGGCGAGGCCACTCCCCTCCGGCAACGCAACAGCTTTGACTGTCTCGGGGCCATGCTGCACGCGCGCCTGATCAGGGAAGGGCGCACAGCGCCCCAGTCCGAGCGCATCGCCCGTCGGAAAGAGGGGGCGCAGCAGAACCTCCGCAGAACCTCAGCGCTGCCCCTGCCGGTGCAATGGAAAGGGCAGGCGGCTGCGATGACGGCGGGGGCACGGCTGTATTACGATGCCCTCGTAACTCGTTGGGACAGCAAGGCCATCAGGCGATGGAGGGGCCTCTTCGTCGCCGCGCTCTGGTCTGGCCCACCACGCAGAGCGCAAGAGATCGTGCTGTGTGTCCTCCATCAGGCGCACCGGGTGGACCCCGCTATCGCTCCTCCCTACCGGCAGATCACCACGTGGGCCAAGCAGATCAAAAAGTGGGGCCACAGCAGGGTGCTGTCCGAGGAAGCATGGGGGAGCAAAGAGAGGCTTGAGGGGACAGGCCCCCTTGCGCTCTTCTGGGCTGCCCTGCAAGGGATAGGATGGCGCTGGAGTACGGCGACCACCCTGGCCTACACGGACGAGGCTGGTCGCGCTGTCACCTTCGACCCTGTTGCAGCAACGCCGAGCGCCTGGGCGATCTTCGCGCACGACCTCCGCCAAACCCTGCGAAACGCCACGGCGGGGAAGCTGGCTGAACGCAGAGAGGACTTCCAAGGAGCAGAGCACGGCATTGACGGAAGGGTGACACGTTGCGTCCTGGAGGGGGAGGGCGCCGCAATTACGGGATACCAGCGAGGCCTCCTCCGCTCTGTCATTGCAGGGGCGGTGCCTGCCCGAGGGCGCACGGGCCTGGGGGAGGTGTGCCGGTACTGCGCAGCTGGGGCCCCGGAGACGGTGTCGCACCTATGGTGGGACTGCGCGGCATGGGAGCCGGTCCGCCAGAAACACCCCGTAGCAGCGAGGGACCGAACTGCCTGGCCGGCATGCCTGGCGCAGTGTGGGGTAGCGCCCGTGTACAGATACGGCGTTCCGGAGAACGAGCAGCCGCTGCCCATGTCTTTTGCTGACAGAATCACCACCGTGGCGCAGCTGCACCGCTACTTCATCGCAGTCTTGGCGGCGCGACAGGAGAAGGACGGGCTGCTCGACCGCTCTGTACGCCACCACCGCACTACAGTCTACCCCTGGGAGTGGAGCACCCCCACCCCCGAGAGTGCCTGCATCCCTGCACTGGCGCCATCCGAAGTCAAGCAGACGTGGGGCAAGCGGCCCCCAGGCATGTGGGTGGCTCTCTGCGACTGGCTAAGGGGCCTGAAGTGGGGACCGCAGGGGGGTGAGCATACTGTGACCCTGATGGAGCTAGCCGTGGACTTCGAGCTGTCGACGGGCCTCACCCTCCCAGACACCGTGACACGCCGCATCCGCCCCCCTACTCACGTGGACCCGAATAAGAAGGGTGCGAGGGAGGCCCGCCCGCGCATTCCTGCAGACACGGCCCCGGGGCTCACCCTGTACTTTGACGGTGGCGCGCGCGACAACGGCACCCCCTTCGCTGTGGCGGGGGCAGGGGCGGTGCTGTACCAAGACGGCTGCAAGGTCTCAGAGAAAGTGCTCCCGCTGCTGAACGTGCGTAGCAACAACATTGCTGAGTACGAGGCGCTACGAGCAGGCCTGCGCCTCCTCGAGAGGGGCGATGCCCCTGAGGGCCCAGTCACAGTGCGAGGCGACTCCCAGGTGGTGCTGCGGCAGCTCCGAGGGGAATCCCTGTGCCGGGATGCCGCCCTCCGTCCTCTTTTCCTCAGCACGTCCGCGCTGGCTGCGGACCTCCAACCGAGGTTCACTCTCACGTATGAGCATGTGAAGAGGGAATCCAACACCGATGCTGACGCCCTCAGCAACGCCGCGATGGATGAGGCTGAAAGGCTGGGGGCCTCGCGGCAGAAGCTCCAGCAGGACCTCACGGTGTTCCAGAGCAGTATCCTAGGGAAAGCCGCCTCGCTGAAAGGACTCTGCAGTATGGTGACGAAAGTGGGCAAAGGGCCCTGGCATTGCGGTCATGCTGCCAACTCAACGGTCCTCACGGCTCTCGGCGGAACTGTGGCGGCGGGCCTGTCGAGGAGGGCCCAACTGAACCCTGCCACTGAATCGGTGATGCGCAGCCTCCAAGCACACCTGGCTGAGCCAGTCCACAGCCGGCAAGATACGGTATTCCATGACCGCGGAATGGCGTGGGCCGCCACCTTCGCCCCACAGCCGCACTACCCAGAGGGCTGGCAGCAGCCGGCCCAGCAGTGGGCGGCGCGCGGTCGGCAGGCCAACAGCCGGGTGGGACGCCCATGGGAGCGGAGGGGCGCTGCCCCCCGTACTGCCCCCCCTGGTGCCAGGAGGAACGCAAAGGTGCTTGCCTGCAAGTTGCATTGGAAGCCCCGTTGCTCGGCATGCCAAAAGCGACGCCTCCCAGAGGAGGTGTGCTGCCGCAACCACCACAAAGAGGGGGACGGGCTCCCGGTCACTATGGGCTTCTGCAAACGCCACAGCATGGACCGATGCGGTGACTGCTACAGCGATGGCAAATCACTAACACATTGCTGCCACACACACCACGCTGGCTATGCTGCACGCCCTCCTCCCCGGAGTGGCACTGAGTTGGCCCCACACTCTAACCCGAGTGGGGCCTCCGCTGTGACGTAGAAGTGGGCGGGGGTGGGCAATGATCCGCGCAGGATCTCCCCACACAAAACGTGGTCACCACACACACACACACACACACAGGAGGAGAGAGGGATACACGGGCAGGATGTCACAGGCCGACCTCCACGGGGTCTCCTCCGGGAACACCGGCTCCCAGGCCGGTGGCCAACAGGCCGCCCCCCTGCCCCCCCTCGAATTCACGGAACCTCGCAGATACGAGCTCCAACCCCTTCCCCCCCTCTATGGTGCCGCCCACGTGCGCACCATTCTCGACCACCTCCGGTGGGAGGCGGCGCTGGACAGCCTGGAGGGCGGCGTCGCCGTCCTCGCTGCCGAGCAACCCCCCACCCACGGCACCCCCCCCACATGGACTCTAGTAGTCAACGGGAAGGAGGTGGTCCTGACGGACACGCTGCTCCTCGAGGAGCAGAAGCAGAGGGAGGCGGCCGCGAAGAAGCAGGCCGAGGAGGTGCTCCGCCTGAAGCGGCGCTATGAGAGCGTCCGCGACAGGCTCCAGGAGGAGCGCGCCACGGCCGCGAAGGCGGGAAGGTCTGCGAAGTCGCAGGCCAGCGGCACGGTTGGGCGGACCGGGCGTGGTGGCGGAGCAGCAGCGGCGGCGAAGCAGCAGGCGCAGCAGGCACAGCAGAGAGCTGCCCAGCTCCAGAAGGATCTGGAGAAGCTCGCCGGGCGCCTGCGGGAGCTCGGGCATGACCCCGCACCTGCCGCCGCCGACTCCGCCACGCAGGGCGACGGCGCGGCTTGTCAAGCCGAGCTGCAGGGCCTGCGCCGCCTCCTGCAGGACCAGGACGGCCACCGCAAGCGGCTGGAGGCCCAGCTGCTGACCCAGCAGGCACGGCAGGGCGAGCTGGGGCAGCGGATGGAGGCGATGCAGGGGCACCCGGGCCTGTCAGAGCAGTGGCTCGAAGACCGCCTGCGCCGCCAGGGGGAGCAGCACGCCGAGCAGGTGGCGCTGCTCGAGGCCCGGCTGGACAGCCACGCCCAGCAGCACGAGCTGCAGATGCAGCGCATGGGGGACCGCCTCGGCCGCCAGGAGGAGCAGCTGCAGGCGCAAGGGGCCCTGCTGAAGAGCCTCCAGGAGCGCCCCACCACCACACCCCCCACCACTACAGCCACTACGTCCACACTGAAAACGGAGCGTGAACTAAAGGAGCACAAGGCCCAGCTCCTGGAGGTCGCGAAGCACCAGCAGTCGATGGGCGTGACGGTCTCCCGCCTCCGCGAGCATGTCGGAGGGCTGGGCAAGGCGGTGGGTGAGGCAGCAGCGAGCACGGATCTGCAGAAGCTGGCTGCTGGGCTCACCGCCTTGGAGGGGCAAGGCCGCGCGCATGCGACGGATCTGACTGCGTCGCGCAAGGGCTGGGAGGCCAGCCACAAGGCCCTCGAGGCCGACATGCAGGGCCAGCTTGCGCAGCGGGACCTCAAGCACCGGGCGCTTGAGGAGCGCCTCAGCGGCGCTTGCAAGGCCATGCTGAGCCTGCAAGCCGCGGAGGCGAGCGAGCAGACGCCCCTCTCCCACCACCAGGCGCAGCAGCTCCAGGCGGAGGTGGACGCGGTCAGGGCCGACCTGGAGGCGCAGCGCGGGCAGGAGCAGCAGCGCCTGGACGCGGCGGTGGCGGAGCTCCGCAGGGCGTGGGAGGCGCAGCAGGGGGAAGCCGCGGTGGGCGAGCTGCGGCGGCAGACGGAGCGCCTGGGGGTCACGGTGCGCGACCTGCGGGCCTCCTGCGAGGCTGACCGCAAGGACGCCACGGCCGCCCAGCAGCAGTCGGAGCGGGCGACCGGGGAGCAGGTGGCCCGCCTCCAGAGCCGCCTGGATGAGGTGTGTGGGGAGCTGCGGGGGACCTGCGAGGCGCAGATGGCGCGGCACGGGGCCCAGCAGCTCAAGGCCCTTGCCGAGAAGGCAACCCAGCTCGACACTACCCTTCGAGCTGACCTCCAACAGGCAGGGAAGGAGGAGGGCGAGAGGGTGCAGCGCCAGCTGACGCAGCAGGCCAGCGAGCTCGGGCAGAGCTGGCAGGGCCTGCTAGAGGGGGTGCGCGACGCGGAGGAGCAGCGCAAGCTGCAACACCAGGAGATGCTCATCTCCGTGAGGCGGGAGCTGAGCGCTGCCACAAAGGGGCTGGGTGCGTCCAAGGGGGCGAAGGGCAAACCGCCGGCGGGGCCCACGGCCGGGCCGGCTGCGGATGCCCTGCCAGCACCCACAAAACCCGCCCGCTCCTCCCCCAGCACCACCACCACCACCACCTCTGCCACCTCCGCCGCCTCTGACTCCTCCGCCCCTGCCCCGCCCAGTGATTCGAGCAGTAAACCCGTGACACCTATGGCACCCGGGGCACCAACAACGTCGAGCGCCGCCCCGACCCCAGCGCAGCCAGCAGCAGTGCCGCCGGCAGCACCGGCGCCGCCTGCCCAGCCTGCCCCGCCTGCCCCGCCGGCCCCACCCCTCCTCGAAGCCCTGACGCCCACGGCAGTTGGCGGGGATGAGGCCCCACCCTGTAGGGTGCCGGGAGCCAGCAGGAACGGGAGGACCAGGCAGGCCTCCATCACGGCGTACCTGAAGCCTCGTTCCAACCGCCTTACCCCCTACCCGCAGAAGCCGGATGAGGAATAGGGGGGCGGGCGCTCCGGCCAGCGGGGGGGACCCGCGCAGGAGATTAACGTTCCCCCTGGCCGGGGTGCCGACCACGTCTGGGGACAAATCACGTTCGCCGTCGGGCCCCCAGCCGCACCCCACCCCGAGAAACAGGAGGTCTCGGGGCGTATACAAACACCTCCACACACCCCAAGTAGAACCCCAACCCCAACATCACCCCTAACCCCACCTAGACCCAGCCGAGCCGCTGTACGGGCAGGAGATACCCGGGCAACGGCCCCGTGCTGGGACCCCGTAGATTTGGCGACAGGGGCAGGAGAACCCCGGCGCCTCCGTGGGGGGGGACAGGAGTACTCCCCCTCCACCATAGAGCAAGACGAGCAGTGGTTGACGCATGCTGCAAGGAGACTGATGGCGCTCCGGGTACCAGTGCCGAAGGACGGCAACTGCCAGTACGCCGGCCTTGCAGAGCAGTGCGCGGAGTGGACAGCAGGCGGGTTGCGTGCAGCGGTGGCGTCGTCCATGCGGCAAAACGCAGAGCGCAGGGCCTCGTACGTGCCCGACCACGATGACCCGCAGGCCCCTACATCCTACGACGACTACGTCGAGAAGCAGACGCGCCCGGGGACATACGGAGACGCGGCTACCCTCCGGGTTGCGGCAGAAGTTCTGGATGCCCAGGTGTGGCTGCTCGCCTCCAACAGCAAGCAATGCATGACCCGGTGTGGGGAGGGAGCCAAGGTGCTGGGCCTTACGTGGAGGCCCTTCCACTACGATGTGCTCCGTTTCCCCCTTAGCCTGGCCCGGGAGCTAGCTGTGACGCCGACGAACCAGTGGGACATCCCTGCAGCCCTTCCTATGCCCACCCCGGCCACAGCGGACGGGACGCGAGTGCCTACGCCCGTCCAGGGGTCCACAGCGTCACCGCCCCCGCGGCGATTGCGGCATCCTGCATATCAACTAACAACACCGGGAGTGATCAGGCTGGCGACAGCGAACGTAACGTCACTGCAGACGCACCTAGGCGACGTGGCGGGCCTGAAGGCGGATGTTGTGGCCCTGCAGGAAACCCGAGTCCCGGACCCGAGCAAGGGCACGCACAACGGCTACTTCGCAGCCCACGGCTGGGCTATGCACTGGGGCAAGGGCATGCCCAGGGTCGCAGGCGCGAACGGCCGCGAACAAACAAGGCCCGGAGGTGTGGCTGTCATGGCGAAGGAGGGCCTTGTCGCGCAAGTGGTGCAGCCGAAGACCGCGCAGGAGCAGAAGTTGTACGACAGTACCCGCATGGTGCACGTAGTGCTAGCGATTGGAGACGGGAAAACGGCGCTTCATATCCTGAGCGTGTACGGCCACTCGGGGACCGAAGTGGGTGAGCAGCGGGAAGCCCTCCTGCAAGAGACGCTCGACCTCGCAGCTGGGTTGGGGCAGGTGCCCGTGCTACTGATGGGGGACCTCAACACCAACCCGGAAACCAGCGCCACGCTGTCCCAGGCGTGCCGGGTGGGCGGCTGGGTCGACGTGGCGACGACGCATGCGGAGCTCGCACAACAGAGCGTGCAGAACACGTGCTGGGCGTCGGAGAACGGCACTCGGCTGGACATCTGCCTGATGAACTCCTGCGCAGCGCCGGCCCTGCGTCGCGTTGAGGTGGCGAAGCGGGGGGACTACGACATACCCACGCACTGCCCGCTTTTTGTAGACCTAGACCTCACTGCCTTCCGCCGCCCCAAAAAGATCTGCATTCTTCCCACCCCTTTCCCTGCGGGTAAGCCCAAGCTGGGAGACGCTGCGGCGAGAGGGATAATGCAGGACGTGCTTGCAGAGGGGGAACTGCGCCACGGAGCAACGGCCGCGCAGCTCCTCCACCGAGCCTCCACCTGCGGCGAGCGTTTCCTAAAGCGTGTCCATGTAGGCCACCTGGAGAGGCAGGAAGCGGCCTACACAGGCAGAGCGGAGGGCTACCACATGCAGTGGTCGCGGGCGGCCACCAAGCACCACCCCGCCTCTGCACGGGGGGCCGGTGACACGAACACCCGGGCGAAGGACGGACTGTTGGGGAACCTCCGATGCCTCGTCCAAGAGGGTCTCAAGCGACTGCAAGCCGATGCACCGTACGGCCTCACGAATGGGGAGAAGCACGCCTGGAACGCCGCAAAGAAACGCCTGAGGGAGGGGGGCCTCCCCCAGGGGCTGCAAGCAGCGCTGACGAACACAACCTCGCAGTTGCCGGACCTGGAGATCCTGGAGCAGGCCCTCATTGCCTTGGAGGGGTCGCAGAGGGGCATGTTCGACAGGCTCCGCGACGCGAGGATCCGCACGTGGAAGGCGAGGATGCAGAAAGCTTGGACATACGAGGCAGGGCAGGTGTTCGCGTACCTCGCAGATCGCTTCTGCGCTCCAGCCACCTTCATGCGGCGCGAAGACGGCTCTTTCACGGCCTGCCCCAAGGAGGCGGACGAGCTGCTGAGGAGCGACACGGCGTGGGGAGGGTACTTCCGTAAGTACGCAACGACGCCAGAGCCCCGGTGGGACACCTTCCGCCAAAAGTACCTCCGCTTTCTCCCCGAGGTGGCTGACATGGAGTGCAAGACCATCACGGCAGAAGACGTTGGGAAGGCCTTGGCCAAGATGTCCACGTCCACCTCGCCGGGCCTGCACGGTTGGCGGGTCCACGAACTGAGACAACTCCCGCACGAACTCCTCAGGCTCTTCGCGGAGGTGTTCAACGAAGTTGAACGGTCGGGCGAGTGGCCGGAGCAGCTGATGCACGCCATGATCTGCCTCATCCCCAAGCCTGGCAGCTCAGGAGAGCCACTGTCGCAGCGCCCCATCAGTATCACCCCCGTGCTGTACAGAGTGTGGGCAGCTATCCGGGTGAAACCGGCACTGAAGTGGTTGGAGATCATCGCGCCCGAAGACCTGCACGGCTGCCGGCCTGGCCACGGTGCGGAGGACCTCATCTGGCACCTGGCGGCACGTATTGAAGAAGCCCACCTCACAGGGCGACCGCTGCACGGAGTCGCCCTCGACTTCAAGAAGTGCTTCGACACGGTGCCAATCGACCTCACCTTCCGCCTGGCTGCGGAGCTCGGTTTCGACGCCCGTGTCCTGCGCACCCTGCGAGCAGCGTACAGGACGATGCAGCGGCACTTCCGGGCGAGCGGCACCATCGGGGAAGGCTTCCTGCCAACTAACGGCATCATGCAGGGTTGCCCCATCAGTGTCGTGCTGATTAACGTGCTGGTGGGTGTGTGGATGAGGATGGTCGAGCACCGGCAGGACACAAGGGCGCTGTCTTTCGTTGACGACGTATACGCCACAGCCCCCAGCCCGGAGATCCTGCAAGACGTTGTAGACGACTCTGCGGGTTTCTCCCACGACACCGGGATGGCTATTTGTGCAGAAATCAAGTCTCACGTTTTCTCGACATCCCCCGGGCCGCTCCGGATTATGTACCGGGCAAGGGATGGCGAGGCCACTCCCCTCCGGCAGCGCAACAGCTTCGACTGTCTCGGGGCCATGCTACACGCGCGCCTGATCAGGGAAGGGCGCACAGCGCCCCAGTCCGAGCGCATCGCCCGCCGGAAGGAAGGTGCGCAGCAGAACCTCCGCAGAACCTCAGCGCTGCCCCTGCCGGTGCAATGGAAAGGGCAGGCGGCGGCGATGACGGCAGGGGCTCGACTATATTACGATGCCCTCGTAACTCGTTGGGACAGCAAGGACATCAGGCGATGGAGGGGCCTCTTCGTCGCCGCGCTCTGGTCTGGCCCACCTCGCAGAGCACAGGAGATTGTGCTGTGTGTCCTCCATCAGGCGCACCGGGTGGACCCCGCTGTCGCCCCCCCCTACCGGCAGATCACCACATGGGCCAAGCAGATCAAAAAGTGGAGTCACAGCAGGGTGCTGTCCGAGGCAGCCTGGGGGAGCAAAGAGAGGCTTGAGGGGACAGGCCCCCTTGCGCTCTTCTGGGCTGCCCTGCAGGGGATTGAATGGCGCTGGAGTGCTGCGACCACCCTGGCTTACACTGACGAAGCTGGTCGCGATGTCACCTTCGACCCTGTTGCTGCAACACCGAGCGCCTGGGCTATCTTTGCACACGACCTCCGCCAATCCCTGCGTAACGCAACGGCGAAGAAGCTGGCCGAACGCAGAGACGACTTCCAAGGAGCAGAGCACGGCATTGACGGGAGGGTGACACGTTGCGTCCTGGAGGGAGAGGGCGCTGCAATCACGGGGTACCAGCGAGGCCTCCTCCGCTCCGTTGTTGCAGGGGCGGTGCCTGCTCGTGGGCGCACAGGTCTGGGGGAGGTGTGCCGATACTGCACATCTGGGACCCCGGAGACGGTATCACACCTGTGGTGGGACTGCGCGGCATGGGAGCCAGTCCGCCAGAAGCACCCCATAGCAGCGAGGGACCGGACGGCCTGGCCGGCATGCCTGGCCCAGTGCGGGGTGGCGCCCATTTACAGATACAGCGTCCCGGAGAACGAGCAGCCGCTGCCCATGTCCTTTGCGGACAGGATCACCACCGTGGCACAGCTCCACCGCTACTTCATCGCAGTCCTGGCGGCGCGACAGGAGAAGGACGGGCTGCTCGACCGCTCTGTGCGCCATCACCGTACTACCGTCTACCCCTGGGAGTGGAGCACCCCTAACCCCGAGAGTGCCTCCATCCCTGCACTGGCGCCTTCCGAAGTCAAGCAGACGTGGGGCAAGCGGCCCCCAGGCATGTGGGTGGCCCTCTGCGACTGGCTAAGGGGCCTAAAGTGGGGACCGCAGGGGAGTGAGCATACTGTGACCCTGATGGAGCTGGCCGTGGACTTCGAGCTATCAACTGGCCTTACCCTCCCAGACACCGTGACGCGCCGCATCCGCCCCCCCGCCCACGTGGACCCGAATAGGAAGGGCGCGAGGGAGGCCCGCTCGCGCATCCCTGCAGACACAGCCCCAGGGCTCACCCTGTACTTTGACGGTGGTGGGCGCGACAATGGCACCCCCTTCGCCGTGGCGGGGGCAGGGGCGGTGCTATACCAAGACGGTTGCAAGGTTTCAGAGAAAGTACTCCCGCTGCTGAACGTGCGTAGCAACAACATTGCTGAGTACGAGGCGCTCCGTGCAGGTCTGCGCCTCCTCGAGAGGGGTGATGCCCCTGAGGGCCCAGTCACAGTGCGGGGCGACTCCCAGGTGGTGCTGCGCCAGCTCCAAGGGGACTCATTGTGCCGGGATGCCGCCCTCCGTCCTCTGTTCCTCAGCACGTCCCGGCTAGCTGCGGACCTCCAACCGAGGTTCACTCTCACATACGAGCATGTGAAGAGGGAATCCAACACAGATGCTGATGCCCTCAGTAACGCCGCGATGGACGAGGCTGAAAGGCTGGGGGCCTCACGGCAGCAGCTCCAGCAGGACCTCACGGTGTTCCAGAGCAGTATCCTGGGGAAGGCTGCCTCGCTGAAGGGGCTCTGCAGCATGGTGACGAAAGTAGGCACTGGGCCCTGGCATTGCGGCCATGCTGCCAACTCAACAGTCCTCACGGCGATCGGTGGATCTGTGGCGGCGGGCCTGTCGAGGAGGGCCCAGCTGAACCCTGCCACTGAGTCGGTGATGCGCAGCCTCCAAGCGCACCTGGCTGTGCCAGCCCCCAGCCGGACGGATACAGTGTTCCATGATCGCGGAATGGCGTGGGCCGCTACCTTCGCTCCGCAGCCGCACTACCCTGAGGGTTGGCAGCAATCGGCCCAGCAGTGGGCGGCGCGTGGTCGGCAGGCCAACAGCCGGGTAGGGCGCCCATGGGAGCGGAGGGGCGCTGCCCCCCGAACTGCTCCCCCTGGTGCCAGGAGGAACGCAAAGGTGCTTGCCTGCAAGTTGCATTGGAAGCCCCGTTGCTCGGCATGCCAGAAGCGGCGCCTCCCGGAGGAGGTGTGCTGCCGCAACCACCACAAGGAGGGGGACGGGCTCCCGGTCACTATGGGCTTCTGCAAACGCCACAGCATGGACCGATGCGGTGACTGCTACAGCGATGGCAAAACACTACCACATTGCTGCCAAGCACACCACGCCGGCTATGCTGCACGCCCTCCTCCCCGGAGTGGCACTGAGTTGGCCCCACACTCTAACCCGAGTGGGGCCTCCGCTGTGACGTAGAAATGGGCGGGGGTGGGCAATGATCCGCGCAGGATCTCCCCACACAAAACGTGGTCACCACACACACACACACCCTACCACTAGGCAAGCCAGCCCCCCCCCCCCCCCCACCCGGCGGGGTTGCAAACCGAAAAACACACACACACACCTCCCTCCCTCCCACTCCCTCGTGAGGCAGTGGCAGGGGTGGGGGGGGGAGGGTCTGGTTTTCGGGCCCACCAACACCCACACGCCCCACCTCGCCCCCCTTTTGCCGCAAACCATGCAGCCCATCGCCCATCCGGGGAGCCTGCTTCTGATCCTCGCCGAGTCAGGCAGGGGTGTTACACAGAGGTGCCGCAGCCGCGCTGCCGCCCTCAGGAGGCAACCGCTCACCCCGATAACGTCGTCTGCTCTCACATCCCCTCCCCTTGGGGTGTCTCTGAGATGCTCCTCAGCAGCAGCGCGGCTCGCCAGCAGTGCTCCGCAGAGGGGGGCATCGCAGGCGCAGCGCAGCAACCGGCAATACCAGGCGTATGATTCCCCGCTGGCGCTGAGGAATCTTGCAGAGTCCCTGAGGCGCGGCGCCCGCACCGCAGAGGAGCTGCAGGGGGTAGCCATGGGGGATTCCGATGCGCTGCTGGAGGACCCGAAGGTGAGGGGGAGGGTCGGGTCCCTTCTCAGCCAGCTCTCCACACAGCAGCACCACATGGAGATGGGGTTTGTGGGGCATGTCGGGTCGCGGAGAGCGACCGGGCTTGCCGAGGAGGTGAGGTCTGCCGATGCGCTGGAGGGGATTCTCGCATCGAAGAGCAGGATGGTCGCCTCGCCTATCTACATCGACCCCAAGGCGAAGGGTGCCCGGTTTGCGCAGCAGGTTTCTATCCGCCGCGACGCGTCGAAGCTCTGCAACGCGCAGACCGTTCTCCGCAGCGGCAGGCCTGGGGAACCCCAGAGCCCCGTTAGGGCATCGGTCGAGCCACGCCCCATCCCCTCTGTGGACCGCGCGCATAACCTCGGGGATCGGTTTGTCGTCTTCACCCCCGATTTCTTCAACGGGGTGCAGGGGTGTGGCGGCGGTGGGGCCGGGGCCTCCCCCGGCAGGAGAGGCGGCGAGGATCTCGCGATGCTCGCCCCTGTCATGCATTCGCATGGGTTTGCCTCTGCGGTGTTTCCGGAGGGGGCTCCGGTGCAGGAGATGGGTGCGACGGCGCGCTCGGCGCAGCTCAGCGGAGGTGTTCTGGACAAGCTGTCGCTCTGCACAACACCCAGCCTGCGCGCATTCGTCGCCTCCCTGAGGGATGGAGGGTACCGCATGCTTCTGACTGCCCCCCATCTCAGAGACACGCATCTCCCCGCAAGGCTGAGGGGCTCTGTCTTCAGCGCCTCCACAATCCCCTTCATCGGGGCGAACGAGAGGATCGCCGTGGTGGCCTGCGGGGGGGCCCCGCCTCCCTCCCTGCTGCGCTACGCTGATGCGGTTCTCTGCAGCGAAGGGGTTGCATCACCAGAGGGGATTGCGGCGCTGCCGGTGCCCCTGGATCCCTCCCTTTTGCTGATCTCCGCCCTGTCGCGTGTCAGGTGGGATATGTCGCAGGTGTCGCAGGCAGACGCGGATGTCCTCTTCAGGCAACGCCGCCATCCGTGAGGGGGAGTCGAGCGATCTCGGAGGAAGGCGAGCGTGTCATGATGGGCGGTGGGGGTGTGAGTGATGACGGACTCCCACAAGCAAAGCGACGTGCGCTTACCTATGGGCCTGAAGGGCAGGTTACCTGGCTTGCCCCCCCCTGGAGATCAGGTGCCACCAAAGGTGCTTTCCAAAAAAAACATTCATGTGACAGGGTGGGTGGGGGGAGGGTGTGTAGTGATAGTGGTTTTAAGTGGGTAACCCTGCGCGGATTTGTGCTCACTCAGAGGGTGTGTGTGTGTGTTAGGTGGGAGGCGGTGTCGTGAGGGTTCGCTTCGAATGAGACACTTCCGCTGATCAGAAGTTAGGAAGGCTTAATGCGTGGGGTTTTGTGTCGTATTTCGGGGCTGGGGGTGGTGGTGGTGGTGTGGGTGTGGCACTGGAGGTCGCATCGCATCAAGGTTCGATCGAGCGCCTGTCGCTAGCCTAGTCAGGTCGCGGTGTTGTCTGTCAAGGTGTACTCTGCCAACGGTGGCGGTTCAGGGCTGCTGCCCGAGGAATGGAATCGTGAAAAGGTTGGCAAAGGTTATGAGCGAGCATGCCCCACCACAGCCACACCCCATTTCTAACGCGGCAGTCAGAGGAGTGGTGTGTTGCAATGTGCATCAGAGAGTGTTCACGGAATGGTTGGCAAAAGTTGACCCCACAACCAGCCCGTAGCACTGACACCCACCCACATGGCAGTGAATTGGATGCTGGTTACACAAAACTTGCCATGGTGTTGATCATCGGCACAGCTGGCTCAAAACCCTCTGCAATGCTGACTGCCGTGCATCACAGCTGGTCTGCAGGGGTGAGGCCTCTAGCGATCGCAACGACTGCTTCTGCAAACACTGGTGCTGTGGGCTGCACCTTGAAGCCGTGATGTCTGAGGCAACGGGCTTCTCGACACCGTGCCCCAGCAAGACCTGGCACGGGCTCTAACGACTGCAACCTCTGCCCTGCGCGGCGACGGCATCTCGGCTGCACCCCTCAGCAATGTGACTCCAGGGCTGCACTATGCAGTGCGGGCTCAGAGACGGCATCTCCGGCAACCGGGAGAAGGGGGACCACTGCAGCACCTGCGTCGGCCTTGCCTGCACTCTGACGGCGTGCACCCCGAACAGCTGCCCTGCCTCTCAGGCCCTCTGGTAAGTACACCCCCTCCTGCACCCTCACCCGACCCCCGCCCCCCCACCACCGGCCCGATTGCCAATGTGAGGGATTGGTTGTGGCTGTTTTGTTATAGGAGCTGCCCGTGTTTCGGACCTCGGTGCACCTGCTTCGGCATTCCTGCACACAGAAAATCACCCAGCAACCCACACCAGTGTGGCGTGGGGCTGTCTCCTGGCAGGAGATGCGCTGTGTGTGTGCTTGGTTTCATTGGCATGATTCTTCATGCAGACACCACCCCCAGGCATGTCACCCATCCAGGCCTGCTCGCCTCCCTGATGTCAGCCCGACCCTCAGCAGCCCGCATTCCTGCACTGCTTAGCTGCCTTCCTCGAGAGGCATTGGCATACGGACCGCACAACGCAGCGCTGCAGCAATCTGCACACAGGCCATCGCACTGGATCTCCGACCAACCTGCGTAACGAGTGAATGGAGGTCATCCTTGTGTCTTCCCCTTACTTCTACTTCACTATCCCCTCCCTCTGTCCCGTCTATGAGGTCACTGTATTCTCTAGCAGCGTCCTTTCTTGCCGTATGATCTCTATCATCGTTCAGGCGTGGCGCTCATTCGGGCGGGACCTGCGGTGTGATTTTTTCATGCATGGTGGGATGGAGGCAATTCATAAAAGGTGCCGTATTTTCCGTCCAAACCACCTGATTTGATTCGAGTTTGGCGGAGTTGGGCGGTCTGATTTGCCAAAAATTCCACGATTTGCCAAATCAGCTGGCCAAACTATAGCGCGCCACACGGCATGTTTCGTTTCGATCTCTCGACCCCCCCCCCCCACTTCGCTTGTACAACATATCTGGTGTAGTGACTACAAAAAGGACTAACATTGCGAGAAGGTGCTGGGAGATTTACTTTTCCATTCCCTCTCGACGATCAAACCCCCCCCACTTCGCACGGCACTTCCCCTTTATTCCTAAAGGCGGTTCTGCCATCGGCATCCCACAGCCCCTCTTTCTTCCTGCCCTACCTACAGCCGGTCCCATCGTCGGGCCTGGCTCCCTACTGCCGCTGGCGTGAATGTGAGCCGATTGTCGGCCACCACCTATCGCGCAACGGGTGATTTTTGCATGCATGCCACGAGGGGGCAGGGGTGGGGCTGGGTGAGGGGGCACAGGCGCATACCCTCCAGGTGTGCGCTCTCCGCCACAGCAGCCCGGAAGGCGTGCCGCGTCTCCACAGATACGCAAAGTTGCAACCCATTCCAGCATCGTTTCTACCCCGTATCCTTCGCTTCCCCAGCACCCCCATTGATACCCCCGGGCTTCTGCATGTTCCTTCCAGCAGGCTAGCTGGTCGGAAAGGCTCGCGGTTTGTCGAGAAGGAGAACAGATGCGTGCGAGTAGCAATGCCCATGTCCCCCGCGCTCCCCGCCCCGCCCCCCTCCCCGCCTCCAGGCCTACAGCACGGGTTATTCGCCTGCCTGTGCATTCTCGTTTGTCTTCTGAATGAGGGAATGTCTTCTTCTCGTGCTCCAATATGTGACTCATACATCGACGCATGTAATCCGGGGAACCCTGCACCGCCCGAATATCGCCCCCACCCTCAATGGGCGAGAAGGAGGGCGATGCTACTCGGGAGTTGGGTGTTAAAACGGCGGTTCGCCAGCAAGGTATGTGCCCTCCCCGTCCCGCTACCCTTCCCCCCCTCTCTCCCCGGTTCCAGCCGTGCTCACGATTGCAACCCCTGTGTCAATGTTGTGACTTTTCCTCTGATGGGGGAGGAGGGATCTTCGTTGTCGGCGAGTTCAGTTATATTCGCACAGTGAAGAAGCGGAGGCCTATGCCAGCGCTTTGGATGCCAAGACCCAGCAACATACCTTTGCCTCTGTTGCTACGATGCGCCGCACAGACAACACCCAACCTTTGCATCTTCTCATCGGGCAAAAAAAATGTCCCCACCACCCTTTCTGTTTAGTTCCCGGGGGGGAGGCCACACCGAACACAAACTCTCTACACTACTAAACACCCTCCACTTACACCTCCCCCCCCAGGCCCACCCCCCTCCGGCTTAGTTGCTGCTGCTGCCCCCCCCCCCCCTCTCTCTTCTCTCTCTGCCGCAGACCCCTCCTGCGGACTCACCCACCCCGCCAGCACTCCACCCCACGCCCCCCCCCCCCCCCCCCACTCCATGCCAGTCGGTTCATTTCCATGCCTGCCCTCCCTTGCCCGCTCCCCGCTGCTGTCATGTTCGACTGTTGTCTATCTTCTCCTCCTGGGCCTTCTGCCGTGCTGCACCCCGTCCTCCCTCTCTGATGGCCGCACCGCCGGCACGCTGGCCAACACGGTCAGCAAGGACCCTTCCCGCTTCTGGCCGCGAGGGATAATTCCTTATAAGATGGACCCCCAGCTTGTGGAGCTGTACCGCGACGCTTCGGAGAACGTGTCGATTGTCGCCCGGATCCACAAGGCGATTGCACACTGGGAGGACAGGACCTGCATCCGCTTCCGCGACTGCGGGGACAGCTGCACCATACCCTACCTCAAGTTCGTCACACATGGAGGGTGCTCCTCCTTTGTCGGCATAGCCTACAGCGGGGAGAATCTGGTGAAACTCGCGGGGTACTGCACCTTCGGCACGATTGTGCATGAGCTCGGGCATACAATTGGTCTGGGTCACGAGCATTCCAGGAGGGACCGCGATAACTACATTGCGATTGATGACTACCAGGTCGGGTCGCGCACGCATTACTTTACGAAGCAGCTTGTCGGGCGTGATGTCGGTCCCTACGACTACGACTCCATCATGCACTATGGGGAGTACGACTTCACCACCAAGGGGGGCCGCACCATCATCTCGCCGAAGCCCATCGGGCAGCGCGTAGGCCTCTCTGCTGGAGACATCGAGTCCATCGGCTTCCTCTACAACAACTGCGCAGCAGTGTATGCCGCGCCCACCTGTCTCCCCAATGTGCGCACCCCCCCTGGCCAGCCACGCGCCTATATCTACACCGACGGCTTCCGGGGAACCGTCGTGGATCCCCTGGGGAAGGGCAGCGCATATATGGCAGCCTACTCCTTCAACGGGAGTGTCCACCTGGAGTTCAACGTGCAGTACTCCTCTGACGTGCAGGTCGCCTTCCTCTTCGAGGGTGGTGTGGAGGGGAGGGTGAACACGTCGGTTGCCTCTGGGGATTCCGTCCCCCACGCGGGCTACGTCGCTGTGGACTTCGAAGCGGATGCGGCGCTGGATGCGGGGCGGGAGTTCTCCCTCTCTGTGACCTACAGCGACCCGCTTGATGCGGGGAAGGCGGTGACGTGCGGGGTGGCGTTTGCTGTCAACCCGAGGCTTGAGACCCCTCTTCCCGACACGCCTGCGCCACGCACGGCAGCTCCGGACACGCCTGTGCCGCAGACGGACGCCCCGCAGCCAGCCTCATCCCCACGGCCTGCGGCGAGCGAGGCCCCCGGCAGCACAGCGGCGCCGCAGACAGCGCGGCCCCTACCACCACCGGTGGTGGAGGTTCGTTCCACGCCAGCGCCGACAGACTCCCCGGAGGGCAGTCCTGTGCTGAGCCCTCAGTTCTGGCTCCTGTCGGCTGCCCTTCTCAGCTTCGGCGTTGTTCTGTTGTAGGGAGGGGTGGGAGGTGGGTGGGCAGGGCCTTCCCGAGGGTAGCCGTCTGTGGGCGGTTGTCTGTGTCTCGTTGCTATTCTGCGGCAAGGAGAACGGAGAGTGAGGCGCTTAGCGGTGTGCAAAAAAAAATGTGTTGTGGGGTAGCATGGAACCCGAGAGGTGTGGGTGCAGCTCATTCGTCTCCATGCACCGCGCTCGTGTTTCTCATCAGTTGCTTTTCGATTCTTTCGCGCTTTTCGATTTGTTCATTGTAGCATCCACATAAAAAGGTGGCTTTTGCCGCCCCATTCTGTTTGCCGAAGGGGTCACCCCGACACCCTTCCATCAACGGGACTGAAAGAACAGAAAACAACGGCGGTCTTCGCCGCTACTCTCGAGGAACCTCTCAGAGTGACAGCTTCCAAACAACCCGACACTACGCTGATACGCTGAGTCCACCACCTTCGGGTGTGTTGCACAAGTGAGAAGGCTTCTCAGGAAGGAGAAGTGTCGGGTTGTGGTGTCCACAGCCCTCGGGGCGGGATCTGCACTGTTGTGGGAGACAGCCGAAGCAAAAGGCAGCCAATCCTTCACGTGCTTTGTAGCAGGCGGCACCTTTGCTGGTGCTTGCAGGTGGGTGTGGTAGCCAGTCGGCAGCAGAATAGACGAGGAATACGAGGCCTCGGGCGAGCAGCGGGACAAACTCGCCAGATAACCTAGGCAGCAAAAAGAGGCGCGTGGACGACAACGTGCACGAGTAGGGCGGTGTTGAGAACATACGGAACGAGAGGTCAGACCTGGAAGAATACAGAAGTACGGTAACAACTCGTTGAACAGACTTGGGTGACGCTACGTCCCGGCAGGCTGCGACAGTTGAGGGAATGCCAAAGGCATCGGAGCCGGTTGTTCCATCCGTCGGTGTAGGTGTGCCACCTGTCAGTCGTGGGAGGAGATTCCCGCAGGAGTGAGGTGACCTCAGCATCTCAAGAGACGGCACAGCGGAGCATCACGCTCAAAACCATCCTGTGTGATGATGCCCTCCTCCACATCCCCTACATCCCGCTTGCATGCCGCATGCTTTTCTATTGCTGTGTGTCAGACACACGAACACGAACACAACCACACAACCACACAACCACAACAGATATTCTGACCTGTTCAGATCTGGGAGAAAATTCCAATGATGCGTAGTTTCGGAGCACTGCTGCTGGTGGCAGCTGCAGGTGTGACTGCAGAGACGCTGAACCCGGAGGTGGTCGGCTGCGCCGGGGAGGGCGACCTGGCGGTGTGTCTGGCGGCGGAGCAGCAGCTGCGGGTCCACATCGGGTCGTGTGTGGAGGGGAGCGCTGCGTTCCCTGCCGCTGGGGTGTCCGGGCGTGTGGAGATCCGCGGGGCGGTGGAGGCGGGCAACCGGACCATCCTGCAGGCGACGGCGTACGGCGGGGCGGCGGTGAACGTGACGTGCGCAAACCGCGTGGCGACGCTGGAGCTGGCGGCAGCGGGCACGGTGTCGGGAGGGGCCGTGGCCGTGGTGTCGGCGGTGACGGACCTGCGGGTGCAGATCGGGGCGGGGTTCTCCATCACATGGGAGGGGACGCTGCTGCGCGCGGACGTGGGGCGGTTCGACGGGGTGTCTGTCGGGTTCAGTGTTGCGAAGGCGGGTTTTGCGGCGAAGCTGCAGACAGCGCTGACGCTGGACATCGGCGACCTCGGGGTGCACCTGGGGCTGCCGTCGCAGATTGTGCTGAACCGCGACGGGCTCTTCTTCTTCGACTTTGACGGTGCCGTGAACGTGACGTGCCCGCTTGCAGCGGTGGCGGCGGAGGCATCGGCCGAGGTGTACGTGTCGGCCCTGGGGCGGGCGCTCGCGGCGTCGCGTGTGGAGGTGGATGTGTGCGCGCTCGTGTCGGCCCAGCGGGTGGGGCAGCCGTTCGTGACGATCGAGGCGTCGGCGGAGCACGCGGTGACGGTGCTGAACATGTCGATGTCGTCTGCGTCGGTGCGGCTTACGGGTGCGCTCGCGGGCGTGGCACCTGTGAAGGTGGAGTGGCAGACGGAGCTGACGGGGGCCGTGGCGCTGTTCGGGCAGGGGGTGCTGATGCCGGCACGCGCGGTGTTCTCGTCGGCGGAGGGGCTGGAGGTGCTGGATGTTGAGGTGCGGCTGGAGCTGCCGGGGTTCACGCTGCTCGGGGGCGTGGGGATCTACACCACGGAGTGCGGGGCGCCGAACGGCGGGCACCTGCAGGTGACGGTGTCCGGGCTGGGGGACCACCACTTCCAGGCGGATGCGACGCAGACGGCGCAGTGCGGGTGGGACGTGCACTTCTTGACTGCGACAGACATGGACATCGGGGGGCTGGTGTGGTCGGGCGGGTCCCACGGCCTCGTCGCGCTGGATGGCACCACCGGTGTGTGGTCTGGCTGGCTTATCGGGAGCATCATCTTCCCCGGTGTGGGCGGGGAGGTGAGTGCGACCGCTGGGTTCGACGCGGGGGCGGGCGTGCGCAGCATTTCTGTCGACGGGGCGTTCAGCATCGGTGCGGTGAGCGGGAACCTGTCGCTGACGTCGGCGCTGCCCGGCCGCCTTCTGCCGCTGCAGGGTGGCGGTGCGGTGGAGTACGCAGGGCTGCACGGGGTGGCGTTCTCCGCACAGGTCGCCTTCAGCGGGTCCGAGTGGGACGTGCGTGTGCACGGGGCAAAGGCGCTTGTGCATGGGCTGTGGGTGCAGGACATGTCGCTGGATCTGCAGGGGCGTGTGGTGATCGGGGCAAAGGTGGACGTGGCGTGGGCCGGGAGCATCAGCGGGCAGACGGCGTTTGCCGGGTTCGGGGTGTCGGTGTCGGCAGACATCGACGGGCTGAACATCGCGGCACTGAGCGGGGGTGTGGATCTGTCGGCCGGCGGGGTGCGCTTCAACGGCAGCGTGGGCCTCAGCGCGGGGGTGCGCGGCGGGAAGCGGTGCGTGTCGGCTGTCGGGGAGGGTGAGGTGGCCCTGGCGGCGACGGGGCACGTGCTTGCCGGGTCGCTCGAGGTGTCGCGGTGCGCGTTCGAGCTCCCGAAGTACACGCTGGCGGCGACGTGGGACGGGCTGCTGCGCTACCAGGCGCTGGAGCTGCGCGACGGTGTGCTGGAGCTTTCGGGCTTCCCGAAGCCGGAGGTGGACTTTGCCGTCGACCTCGGGGCGAGCGTGGACCTCGGTGTGGCGCTCGCGTGGAACGGGAAGCTCGTGTCGGCGGTGCAGCTGTTCGGCGGGTCGGCGAGCGCGTCCATCGACTTCACGGGCGGGGCGCTCGGGGCCGTGCGCGTGTCCACGATCTTCACGGCAGGGAACGGGCTGCTGCTGTCGCACCTGGAGCTGGCGTACGTGAACAGCTGCACGGAGGCGTCGTTCGGGACGGCGGCGACGACGGTGCGGCTTGCCGGGGCGGCTGCCCTCGCCTTCAACGCGACGGCGGAGTACCACAGCTGCAGCGGGGCGGTTGTGCTGCGCGGGGAGTACGACGCGAGTTGGACCGGCCCCGGGGCGCTCGGGTTTGAGGCCGGGGTGGCGATCGAGATCCGCGGCGGGGCACACGGCGGCGCTCGGCACGCGCACGTGGACGGGGGTGATCACGGGGGCGAAGGAGGCGTCGCTGTCGGGCGGTGTGCTGGGCGCGTCGGTGAGCTTCAACACGAGCAGCGCTGCGGAGTCTGCGTTCGACGCGTCGCTTTCCTTCAAGAACCGTTTTGTGACGCTGGACGTTGCGCTGGACGGGGCGAACTGCACCGGGTCGGGGCTGCTGGCGGTGCAGAACGTCCCGCACCTGCCTGCGCTGGAGCTGGAGGTCGGCGTCACGGCGGGGTGCGGTCTCGGGTTCGGTGTGGACGCGGACTGGACGGTGAGCGGGCCGCTGCTGTCCGGGGAGCTGCGCATCCCGTACTTCGGGAAGATGCTGCGTCTGGAGCTGCCGACGGTGACACTGCAGTCGCTGGGGGGCGTGAAGAAGCTGACAATCAGCGGGGCGTTCCTGGGGGCGTTCCAGGCGGATCTGGAGGTGGTGCTGCCTGCGCTGGACCTGGACCTGGGCCTGGAGCTGCCGAGCGTGTCGCTGACGGGGCACCTGCTGGACCTGAGCGGGGAGCTGTCGCTGACGCCCGAGGGGTTCGTGGCGGCGTGGGAGGGGTCGCTGCAGCCGTTCGACGTGTCTCTGGGGGCGGCGCTGCCGGAGCTGTTCAACGGGCTGAAGGGGCTGCTCCTGCGCGACGTGGCGCTGAACGTGTCGTTCGACAGCGGGCTGCAGCTGTCCGGGAAGGGCGTGCAGTTCGGGCTCGACTTCGACGTGTCGCTGGCGCTGGCGCGCGGGGCCACGGGCGCCTGGGACTTTGGGGTGTCGTTCGCCAGCGCGCCGGGGCTGTCTGGCGGGCTGCTCGCCGTGGCAGGGCTGCCGGAGGGCGTGGTGCGCGACGTGCTGCTGCACCTTGCGCCGGCGGGTCTGGAGTTCACGATTGCGCGGTCGTGGAACGTGACGGTCGGCGGGCTGGTGCTGCCGCGCGGGCTGTCGCTCGCCGCATTTGTCGGGGCAAACAGCCACCTGCTGGCAACGGCGAAGGGGCTGGTGCCGGCGGCGCTGCAGGCGAAGCTTGCGGGGGCGGAGATGGCGCTGGAGACGGTGGGGAACGTGACGGCGCGCGGTCTGAAGCTGGTGGCACACATCACGTCGGCCGCGGCGGTGAACCTGTACGCACAGCTGGGTGCGGAGCTGCGCCTGCCGGGGCTGGACGTGGTGCTGCGCGACGTGGCGCTTGCGTTTGAGCTGCAGCACGGGGCGGCCTTCCCGCGCATCGGGCTGAACGCGGCGCTCGACGTGACGCTGGGCGGGTCGGTGCACTTCAGCACGGCCGGTTTCGCGCACCTGTCGGCCGGCGGGCTGCTGGACGTGGCGCTGCCGGTGCCGTCGGTGTCGGTTGCGGGGCTGCTGGACCTGCAGGCGTGGGCCAACCCGTTCGGGGTGCGCGGGGTCGAGGTGGTGCTGCCCGGGCTGGTGCGGCTGACGATCAACACGCAGGGGCTGTTCGCCACGCAGTTTGCGCTCGACACGTCGTTCCAGGTCGGCGGGGCGACAGGTGCGCTGCAGATCGGGGCGGACCTGCACAACTTCGGGCGCATCGGGATGAAGGGGTCGATCCACAACCTCTCGCTGCCGGCGGTGGTGTCTGAGCTTTCCGGGTGCACTGGCTGCCTCGGGCACGTCGGGAAGGTGGTGGCGGACGTGTCGCTGGGCAACCTCATCACGTGGTTCAACCCGGACCTGGTGAACGCGGTGTCGGTCACGGTGGGCGGGGTGACTGTGGAGGTGCCTGCGGGGGTGAACATCGAGGTGGACGAGCTGAACCTGTGGTCTGTGGTGCGCGTGGTGCAGGCGAAGCTGCACGTGTCGGCATCCGGCGGGATCGTGGCGCAGCTGCAGGCCGGGAAGGTGGAGTGGGACGCCATCGAGATCACGAACGCGGACGGGACGGCGGGTCCTCTGTTCTCGCTCGTGCTGACGCATGCGGTGCAGCGCCTGGTGCTCGACGGGCGTGCCCAGGTGCTCGGGCAGAACGTGGCGCTGCAGCTGGACCTGAACGACGCGGGTGCGGCGGGGACCTTCAACTACGACTTCGGGGCGGCGGGTCTGTTTGTGGAGGTGGCGCTGCTGACACACGGGACCCCGCTGCGCGCGAACTTCTCGAGCACGCTGTCCGGGAGCCTGCAGACGGAGGTGCTGGACAACATCGTGGACGCACTGACGGGGCTCGTGCTGGCGGCGAAGGACGCGGCTGACCGCGAGCTCGCCGACGCAAACGGCCTGCTCGGGAAGGCGTACGCCAAGCTGGAGGAGGCGGAGGCGGGGCTGGAGGGGGCACGCCAGACGGCGGCGGGGATCCTGGCGGGCCCGCAGGGTGTCGTGGACCGCGCGTTTGCGGCGTCAGCGGAGAAGCTGGCATCGTGCCGGGAGAAGGAGAGCCGTTGCAAGGACGGCAACCTGTGGGCCTGCGCGCAGGTCCCCGGGTGCTACACGCAGCACGTGGCCGCACAGGGGGTTCTGCGCACGGCGGAGCTCGCTCTGGACGCGGCGAACGCCACGGCGAACGGCGTGCTCGACGTCGCCGTCGGGGTGGTGAACACGCAGCAGGCGGCGCTCGGGGCTGTGATGGCGGTTGTCAACGCTGCGCGCGGTGTTGTCGACGCCTTCGGCCGTCTGACGATGGCGGTCGGCGGCGTCCTGAAGAAGGTGCTGAACCTGCACTCTGTGACCTTCACCAGCCCGCTGACGCGCACGTCTGGTGCCGTCGCCTTCACGGCGGACATGACGGTTGCGGGTGGCCGTTTCACCGTCGCCTTCGACTCGCAGCTGCAGTACACGCTTGTGAAGCAGCAGCTGGAGGTGGAGTTCCGCAAGAGCCTGAGTGCGTCGTGGGGTGGAGAGATCCCGCAGCTGAAGGTGGATGCGTGAGCTGTTCGTGATGGTTGTGGACAACGAAAACATGCTAATGAATTTGGGGGGGAAAAACGAACCCCTGAAATGATGGAACCAAGTGGAACTCTCTTTATGACCACAGGCCCGTTTTTTTATGAACAATACCTTTTCCCTCTCCCCCACCCCCCACCCCCCCATCGAATCCCAACATTTCAGTGCGAAGTGCGCAGTACGAAGGCATGACGTGCCGAGTACCAACCACCGACCACTTGGGGAACGTGGAAATATGCGGGTGGGAAAACAATGGCAACTCAAAAAAAAGCCACCACCTGACCACACCCCACCCCACCCCAGCACCCGCCCATTCCGCTCGAGTCCAGCAGGGCCTCGCCCGAGTGCCCTGCTGCGACTGTGGTTCGGGTTGCACGTCGTGCCTCACGGCACCGATACTGAAAAAAACTTTAATAAGGAGAAGGGATCAAAGGGGAGGCGGCACCGTGCGCCCCACAGTGATGTGTCTGCCGTGCAGTACGCACGGGGGTCACCGCTGTGGGTGTGTGTGTGCCCCCTGCAACGGCCCGCCTAACGATCCGAGTTGGTGTGGCCAGTTGATCACCTGGGTGTCCGCCTTTGCAGCTGTATGCGGTATTCAATAGCCGTGTGCGCGCCCGGCAGCCCAGGGGATCCCTCACACACGTACACGTGATGGTGTGCTATCACGACAGTGTGGAAAGAAATCGCGCGAGAATGATGATGATGATGATCAAGACATTTGTGTCTTTTGCATGTCTTTTCCCTCAGCAGATGCGACTGGGGACCAAACAGGGGCCCAGACACCGTCCATCTGTCTGTGTGGTTCGTAATGTTGGTTTCTATGTGAATGAACCTTTTACCTTTTCCTTTACCTTTACCTTTACCTTTTCCCCCTGGGGACGAGCACTGCGCGCGTTACAGGCAGGGGCATGCTGGAGCCATGGAGCTGTCCGCGCTGCGCTTTGGCATGCGTGTGAGTGCGCGTGTGTGCGGTGCACACAAGGCCGCAGACACACAGTTTGTGTGGTTGCGGGCCGCGACCACCACGCACGTACGCACATACGTCCACACGCATGCACAGCGCTGCGCACGCAGCGGCCCTTTGTGCCGCCTGCCTGCTGCAGTGTGGGTCCCCCACACTCTCCCCGCCCCCCCCCCCCCCATTTCGTATTTATCGCTTGAATCCCATCCCACCAAAATAACAACAAACCCACTGTTGGTGCCCCTGACGACCCCATATTGCGTAGTTTGTGCGTAGTGAAAAGGGGGGGGGGTCTCATTTTTTGATTTACTCAGCCATTCTCTGTCTCTATGCCGGGACCCCAAACTCAAGGAGTTCTTGCTGTTCCGGGGTCAGTGAGGGTGCAGGCGCTTCAGGTGCTGCAGGTTCTTCAGGTGCTGCAGCGCTGGCAGCCTTCGGTGCGGGTTTCGACGCAGTCTTTGCAGGTCTCTTTGGGGGTGCCCTTTGGCGCGGTGCCTGCTTCAGCTCGTCGGGTGGAAGCATCAACGCATCATTAAGGAAGAAGGAAGCACAGTTGCTACGCTTTTTTGCAGCTGCAGGAAACGACACCATACCCAACAACAATCCCCAGACCGTCGAGGGAGAGTGGGCGCCTGGATCCCGTGACACAGATCTCTAGTGCCGTTGTGATCCCCTCGGATAACGTCTCCTGGACGTTGTCAGCGGAGGTTGCCTGTGTGGCGGTGACCTCCGTATACCCCGCGGGATCCAGTGCCAGTAGCGCCTTCTTCAGCTTTTCGTCGACCCCTCGGCCGACGCTCTCCTTGATGTCAAGGGCCACCTTCAGGGTGGCACCTCGCAGCGCCCTGAAGGCTGTGATCGTATCATCATTCACAATCTCGAGGGTGTTCTACGCGGCTCCTGGAACTCACTTCCTTCTCAGGTGTTTCTGGGCATGGGGCAACCTTGCCCAGGTGTTTCTGGAGTCCCGCCCCACATGTCGTGCGTTCTTTCGTACGGTGTATAGTGAGTTCTGGCAATAATTTTTTGCTCGGTCAGCGCAGTGCCTCCAGTCCTGTCTCAGTAGCCACACAGAAAGGGGGACCAAAAAAAACTGGGGGGGGGACCAAAAAGCGAGACCCCCCCCCCAGATTGCGTAGTTTGTGCGTAGTGAAAAAGGGGTAAATCAGGGGCACCAGTGACTGTTTTTTTTTTTGCATACACGTTAAGTGTTCTAAGAAACCAGACATAACCAGAAGACCAACATCATGTTCGTGCTAGCACTTTTCCCTTTTGTCATCACACCCGTGCGCCAAAACAGGTTAGGCCTTATATTTGGCTGCGTTCAACGAAAAAAGACACTTCTTTCCGGAGTTTAGCTAGCACGATTCAGTTGGGCGATTCATTTGTCTGGTTTCTTTTTTTGCCGGAACAGAAGCGGGACCAGAGACGATGCACGGGCGGGAGGGTGCATCCCCAGCTGCCGGCTGTTTTTATGGAGAAGAACATCACCCTCGTTGATGATTTGTGCTGAACCCACGGGTGTTTTTTTCCCGCTGGTGTGCGTGCATATTTGTGTGTGGTCACAACGTGGTCCTGTGGTCCTTTTGCTTTTCCCTCCCCTGCTGCCCCTTTATCCGGCGCACATGGTCATCTCTGTTTCCTCCCGCGTGCAGGGGGGAACAGAGATGTGGATACTTGGGTGCCTGCCTGTGCTGCGGTCTGGTGTGTGTGGCGGGGCTATGCGTGCGGAAGCCTCGTCGGGCGGGTGTGGGGCGAGATGACCCTGTATGGGTCGTGTCCCCACAGCCTGTGTTGGCGGGAGTGCACATGCTGGTCCTTGTCCACGTATCTGGTACCGAAATATACGGGGGGCACCCTAATATGATCTGCGCCACGCTTCATCCCTCTCTTCTTTGACGTGACGACATTTTCAGGCCGTTTTTTTTCTTTAGCTTCTTTAGCGCTTCTTTTGGGCCGACGATGATGATGTCCCGTTCTTTTGTTTGAACATTGCGCACAGGTGCGCACAAACATGCACCTGCGCCTCTGCAACGTTTTCTTTATTTCTTATTTCTTATTTTCCCTTCTTCCTCGGCGTCTTCTTTTATCGCTGATCCTCCCAGCGCTGCCCACACATTGCACGCGTGCGTGCAAGGGCAGCGCTTTGTGTGCTTCCTGTGATCTGCAGTGTGAGTGTCCCAACTCTCTCTCCGTGCCCTTCTCGCCGTCTGTGTGCGCTCTGCCCGATTTGCCAAGGCACAGGCCCATACACAGATGCATGACAAAGCCGCGCACACGCGGCGGCGACACGGGACAACAACAACAACACAATTTCTCCTTTGTGTCTCCATTTCCTTTTCCATTTCCCTTTTTACTCTCGCTTCTCTATCCATCGATCGCTGTGATGGTGTTTGATGGTGTTTGTGGTTGTGTTCTGCGGCTCCTCGTATCGTACCGCATTGCTCCTTCTTCATTTATCTCTCCCTCTCCCCCTCCCGCCACAGCAGGCTGGGCGTGTGTCTGCCGCGGGGAATTTCAGCCCCCGGTGACTGCGTCCTTGCCCCCCCGCCCCCCTCTCCCCCCCCTCCCCTCCCTTCCCCCTCCCCCACTCTCACCCTCGCTCTCGCTCTCATCCGCCCCTGTGTCCTGTTCGCCTTCAGCGGGGCTCCGCTGAACTGAACTGAACTGAAGGTGTCTGTCTCCCCAACGCAAAGAGCTGTCACCGACCTCCCGACGCGGCCGTTGGCACGGAAGTCGAAGAACAATGTTGGGTGGGAACAAGACAGCCAGCCAGGCAACCGACCACGCAGGGGAAAAAGGAAAGGGGGAAGGGCAAGGCTGAGGAAGGGGGAGGGGGTGGGGGGAAAAGCAAACCAAATAACCAGATAAGGCCCCCACCCCTCAATGAACTCCATAACATATGACAGAGTCCGGGCAAGCAAAACAAATACCGGCAGGCAGAAATGCTGAACGCTCAAAACCATCCTGTGTGATGATGCCGCTCCCCCGACTACCCCTGCGTCACCGCTCCTCACTCTCTCCACCCACCCGTTGCCCTTTGTCGTGTTCGTCGTCTGTCTGTCCGCCTCTCTCCGTATGCTGTTCTTCCACCCTCTTGCGCCGCACCTTGTGAATGTCTTGTTACTTTTGTTGGTCACCCCCCTCTGCCCGTGTTCCTCAAACACCTCTACTTTTGTCTTGTCTCCCCACCAACCTTCATGACACACCCCATCTCACCACACCCAGACACCCTGCAGGCACCTTCGGAGCCCCTCTTCTCTTGCCCTTTCTTTCGCAACATCCCTACACAACCGAGTCTCAACACGCTTCGCTGCCTCCCGCGCACTCCCTTCCTCGTTCCGCGTTCCGTCTCTAGGAAGTCTATCTTTCGTTGAGGATTTTCTTTTTGTTATTCACTGCAACAGGTCTCCTGTCTGTGTCAAGAAGATAGTTGGCACCGCTTTTCGGCAACATATACAACGTCCTCATTAGACCTGCGGAGTTGACCTTGTTGCTGTTTCCTCCCGGATTTGGCGCACAAACTTTCGCCGTTTCCTTTTTTGCTTCCCTTCCACTACACATTTTTTGCTTTATTACACTTATCGTATCGCCGAGTCTCTTCGTGACACCCCCCACACCGACTCACCCCCTCCCACACCCTCAATGGACCTCCCCGCCCGACTCGACGCGCTGTCCTGCCACCCCACCTGCCGTCTCATCCTCTCCGACCTCGCCTCCGCCGCACAGATCTCACGCGACGCCCTGCACCTCCGACACCACGCCCACCCCCCTACCACCCCTAAGCCCCACTCCGCCACCACACCCACCTCCACCTCCACCCTCTCCTCCTCCGATGCCTCTGCCTCAGAACCTCCACGCCACAGCGACACCCTAACGCCTGGCGCTGTGCAGAACACTGTGCCTCACGCTGCACCTCAAGGGGGTTTGCGGAGCTCTCTGAAGGGAGGATACTACAGCAGGTGTTCTTCTCCGCCAGCAGCTCCGGAGGTGGTGCTGTGTGTTCACAGCGTTGCGTCGGGGGAGACGTTTGTCTCGGTGTCCGGGGCTGCCGACCGGCGGGTCGTCGGAGGGGGGTCTGCCGTGTCGTGCTGCATCTCCGCCGCAGAGGTTGCGGCAGAGGCGTTGGGGTGCGCCTTGTCGCTGCGCTGTTCCGGAGGGGCGGATCCGCAGTATCATCTCCCCAACAGGATGGAGGGGCCGCCACCCCCACTCCACTTCCACAGGAGGGGCGGGGTTGCGGCGAGCGTCTCTGCTGTGGAGCGTTGTGGTGCAGCCTCTTCGCCTGCTTCTCCCTCCTCCTCCTCCCATTCCCCAACAGCACGCCCCCCCAGGGGGAGGATCGTGGTGCAGCTCCTCGCCACCCTCCACAACCCTGTGGGGGTGACAGGTGTGGATGCTGCGTCTGAGGCAGCAGGGACCTCCCCCATCGGCGGGGTGAGGCACGCGCTGCTCCTCCCCCCCGGTCCCGGCGCCCCCCAGCACCTCCAGGAGGTCTGGAGTGGCTGGGTGTCCGCTGTCTCCCAGATTCTCGACGCCATCCCCTTCCCACACCTCCCCGGGGGGATGCGGGAGCTGGGCTGCGGCGCGTTCCGACCCCACGGGGGGGGAGACACCGCGGCCGCCACCACCACAACCCTGGAGCCCCACCGGGACACACCACCACCACCACCTCCTCCTCCTCCTCCGCCCCAGACCCCCTTTGAAAGTGGGGAAGGGGAAGCGGGGCAGATACATCATAGCACTGTCACGTCTCGCCCTGAGGGAGCCTCTCTTAGTCAGGTGGGGCGCTGCAGCCTCTGGGCAGACTGTGGCGGCGGGGTGGATCTGCGTGCCTCAGTCGTGCTTCCCGCGGAGGTGGTGGGGTGGGGGGTCGGGTCGTCTTCTCCTGAGCCTCCCGGGCACCCCGCGGCTGTCGCCCTGCCTCAAAGCGTTGTGGAATCGCCTGGCGATCTGCGCAGCTGCCTCCTGGAGTGCGTCTATGCCGCCATGGGCCCTCCACAAGAGGTGGGGCAGATGCCTGCCCCACCAACCCCTGCTGGCACCTCTCTGCAGCACGGCGGCAGGGAACCCCGCTCCGGATGCTATGCCGGGATCGCCGCCAGCATCGCGCGGATCTATTCGGCAGGCTCCCCTGAATTCCGAGGGAGATGCGACGCGGCTCTCAACGCCCCTCTGACAGAGGCGCTGCTCCGGCAGAGGCTCCAGGGCGGTGGCCCGCCTGTGCCGCCTGTGGGGCGGGGTGGTGGTGGTGGTGGCACCGCCACCGCCACCGCCTCCTCCTCTACCTCCTCCGCCGCTGCCATGCCTTACCCGTGTGCTGGAGGGCGTGGGGGTGCAGGTGGGATGCGTCGAGGCAGGGGTGGTGGTGGTGGTAGTGGTTGCACCGCCCAGGGTCTGGGTGCCGAGGCGCGGCTGGCGGGTTCGTCTCAAGGATCCTGAACTGGCGTGGGGTGGGGGGGTGGGGGTGTGTGTGTGGGTCAGGCAAGGCGTGGTGCGCGCTGCGTGATCTGAAAAGTGGCTTCGGCGTTGTGGGGGGGGCAAGTCGCGGCGCACCGCATCCCGAGGGTTCCTCTCTGCCGTCTCATACTGGGGGAGGACAGGGTTTCTCATGGAGGGCGGCCTCACCCCAGGTGACAGGGTAAGCAAGTGGCAGGCCGCATCCCCCCGGTGTCGCCCCAGCACGGACATTATTTGCACCAGGATTACATGCACGGTTCCATGCGACATCATCTGACACACACCCTTGTCAGGAGTATACACACAGTTGTCGGAAGACAAGAATACACAACACAGGAAGATGCAGATCTTCGTGAAGACCCTGACGGGCAAGACCATCACCCTCGAGGTTGAGTCGAACGACACGATCGAGAACGTGAAGGCCAAGATCTAGGACAAGGAGGGTATTCCTCCGGACCAGCAGCGTCTGATCTTCGCTGGGAAGCAGCTGGAGGACGGGCGCACGCTCGCTGACTACAACATCCAGAAGGAGAGCACGCTGCACCTGGTGCTGCGTCTGCGTGGTGGGATGCAGATCTTTGTGAAGACCCTGACGGGCAAGACCATCACACTCGAGGTGGAGTCGAACGACACGATTGAGAACGTGAAGGCCAAGATCCAGGACAAGGAGGGCATCCCTCCGGACCAGCAGCGTCTTATCTTCGCTGGGAAGCAGCTTGAGGACGGGCGCACGCTCGCTGACTACAACATCCAGAAGGAGAGCACTCTGCACCTGGTGCTGCGTCTGCGTGGTGGGCAGTGAGGCTGCCTGCAGGACGTTGCGATGCGTGCTTGTCCTTTTCCGGGAGGAGTCTCTCGTGCTGCACCGTGCGTGGCACCGTCGCCCTACGGCAGGATGTGCCACTTTTGGCACCTCTGTGCCCTGTGCACTAGATTGCCGTTGACTTTTCCCATTTCCATTGCCTTTTCTCCTCACGGTGCTCCACCAGAGCACCGTCGGCCTAACTCTTCTTTTCCGTGACCCTCTCCCCCTTTCCCTTACCCTGTGCCGCACACCCCTCGACGTTGCTGTGCCCCACAACATTCATGGTGTTGTGCCGTGCCGAGCACAGCACAGCCCGCCACTCTACCTAGCTCTGTGGCTGAGTGTTGGGACCAGCGACTGCACGGAAGTGATGTCTGCACTGGTTGTTGCCGGACTGTAGCTGAGCACACGGTGCCTGATTGACAAGATACCGGAGGAGTGTACCCCCCCCCCCATGGTGCATTGCGTTCTCCCAGGCATGTCGCTAAGCGTCGACCGTCGACCCAGTGATTTTGGGTTTCCCCCCCCATAAAAAAGCGTCGACCCAGCGTCGACCCAGTGGACTGGGTTGACGCTTGGTCGAGGCTTGGAGCGTCGACCTAGTGGAACTGGGTTGCCATTCAAGCCTGGACCAAGCGTCAACCCATTTATTACACTGGGTCGACGCTAACCTAGCGTTGGCCCGGTTACACTGGGTCGACGCTCACCAAGCGTCGACCAAGCGTCAACCCACTTTCACTGGGTCGATGTCGAAGAGAGTATGGTTTTGCAGGAACAGATGCTCACTACCGTGGCCTCCGGCGGCTGGGGGGCTCCGCCCCCCAGACCCCCCTGTGGCGTATGTCTCGTACTCAAGTCATTCGATTCCCACCGGGTCAGGGAATCCACCCACTCCAGTAGCCTCAGGAGGACGCAGCCAACTCACACAGAATCTGTACGCCCACAATGAACAGATGCTCACTACCGTGGCCTCCGGCGGCTGGGGGGCCCTGCCCCCCAGACCCCCCATCTCGCGTGCCCGTCTAGTAACCAAGTCCTTGCGCTTTGACGGCCGTGACATATCAGGGGGCAGCGTCGAAATCATGGTCCCGAAAGCCATTTTTTGGTTTCCTCCGGCACCCGACGGCGCGAGCGGGAGAGGAACCACGGAAGGAACCCAGCGCCTCACACCGTGCCCACCTAGTGGTCCACCGATGGGAAAATTTGGCAACAACACGAGCGCGCGCGAAGCGCGCGCGAGAAAAATTGACCCCTAGTGTTTTCCCCCCTGATCCCCCCCCAAAACAGGAGCGTCAACCCACCAAATCTCCAAAATCGAAAAGTTAGCGACAGGCCTGGCGTTCTCCCTTCCCTTTTGATCCCTGAAGCTGATCTCTGTTTACATGCCCCACGACACCCTCCGGCAGTTACACCCGGGGTGTCCGATGCGTACGCTGTTCTTCAGGGCCGGGACGGGCTACCGTACGTCGAGCGCGCAGCGCGGGGTGAACTGGCGCACTGTGCGCCATGCGACCACCGCCGCCGCCGACGCGCCGCTTCGCTACAGCTCACCACTGCAGCTGCTGCACTGGCTCGTGGGTGCCGGGATGGTGACGCGACCGTCAAGCTGTCGCAGTGGACGCCGAAGGATGAACCTAAGAAGTTCGGCTGGACGAAGGGCGAGTTCATGCTCGTCCACAAGTCGTCGGCGCTGATCGTCGCGGCGCTGGTCGTGCCGCGGCTCGCGGCACGGCTGCTGCAGCGCCAGCCGAAGCTCCCCGAGGGGTCGATGATCGAGAAGGCGGCCGCCACCGGCGCGCACCTGTTCCTCTACGGAGCAATGGTGGCGATGCCGGGGTCCGGCATCGCGATGGGGTACTTCGGCGGGAAGGGCGTCCCGTTCTTCGACTACTTCCACCTCAAGGGCATCGCGGAGCCGACGGCGGAGGACAAGGCCACGGCGGGGTTGGCGTTCGAGAAGCACAAGCAGTTCGGGCAGATCTTGACGTACGTCGCGCCCCTGCACATGGGTGCGCCGGCGGTGCACGCGCTGAAGGGGCAGAACGTGCTGGCGCGGATGCTCCCCTTCGGCACACCGTAGCGCGCTGCGCCGTCGCCGTGGGGGCTGAGAAACCAGCAGGCGGGGTTGCTGTGTGTTTGTTGAGGTGATGTTTTCTTGACGAAAACGATCCCATCCCCTTTTTTTCAGGACGTTGTGTGAGCGGCAACAAGAAAACGTGAGGCTCCGACCATCGTGCCTCCCGCGGCCCTCGCAGAGCGACGCTGGGGTGCCTATTTGTATTGGCCGGCACAACTGCCAGCAAACCATGGCTTTCTAAGAATTTTGGGGGTGACGTACCGACAACCCTGGACTGGACAAACCGCTTCTCTCTTTTTTTCGTTTCCGCGGAGGGTGGTGTGTGTGTGTGTGTGGTCTTCGTGAGTGTCGAAGGCGCACAGCTCACCTGCTGTGTGCCCGGCTGTGTCGGGTGCCATGTGTGTGTGTGTTGTGTTCGCAGCGTGGTGTGTTCTCTGCTCTGATCTCTCTTGCTCCCTCCGGCCTATTCCGCGGGCAGGGTTCGAAAGAAGAAAGAGCCGCCTGCAGCGGGCACCGCGGCCTTGCGGCGTCCTAGCGCCCTGCGGGGCCGGTGCCGCTGCACTGCATGCCACCATAGAGGGGCGGCGGGCTCGACCCGTGCGGCTGGGCTAACGTTGCAAACCAGAGGGCCGACACTTCTCCCCCCCCGTTGGGCAGGGCCTGCGCGAAAGTCCCTCTCCCGACCCGCTTTTTCGCAAATGGGGTCGCGAAGGGGATGCGTGTGTGGGGGAGGGGGGCACGCGGTGCCGACTCATCCCAGTGATGCAAAAAGACAATACCCCCTGGCAAAAAAGACCAAACAAGACAAAAAAAACCTCTGCTACCAAACGCCTGCGAGATGTCCACCGCATGGCAGCCCTGATCATCACGGGCTGTATGAAGAACACCAGCACGGCAAAGCTCCTCTGGGAATCACACCTGCGAGACCTCGACCTCGACTTCAAGGTCGCGGTGTGCACAGACCACGAACGCTTCCGCCGCGTGCCCCACTCCCCAGGATACCGGGCGCAACTAAACACCGGGAACACGGGAGGCAGCTGGCTACATCAGGCACGGAGTCTGGTGAAATACTCGAAGGTCGACGGGCGCACCCCCCTGCTGGCCCCCCTGCATGCAGCACACCCCATCCCCCCCTGGGAATGGAACCTGGTGCTGCCACGAGTACACATCCTGGCGACGCTGCCGGGGCTCACCGCCCCAAAGGCCGCCACCCCGAAAGACACCCTCCGGGACCTGGCAGAGCAGACCATCCAGGCCCTCCCGACATGCGCCTGGCATGTGTACACCGACGGGTCAGTCTCCAACTCCACATCGCGGCAACAGCAGGGCGGCGCAGGAGCAGCGGTGTACAGCATGCCGGAGGGCCGCCTCAGGAAAAAGCTCGCCTGGCCGGCAGGACTCCGCTGCATCAGCTACCAGGCGGAGCTGGTGGCCATCAGAGAATCCCTCGCTCACCTATGCACCCTGGTATCCCCAGGCGAAACGATCGCCATCCTCACAGACTCGCAGAGCGCACTGAACGCGCTGCTGAGCGGCCCGCAGCGAGCGAGAGGATCCACCGAATGGGACATCTGGAGGTGGTTGAACGAGCTCGCCCAAACCCACGATGTCACCACCCACCTCCGCTACATCCCGTCACACGTTGGGGTAGCAGGGAACGAACTCGCTGACAAACAGGCGCAAATCGGTGCCTTCCGGCCGCAGATGGAACCGGTTAGCCTCGCGTCGGCTCGTGTCGTCCTCCGCCGACACATCTACAACGACGCAACGGTGCCCCGCACGGACAGCGTGTACGCGTACCGTTCGGGAATCGGGGAGACGCGACTGCAACGCCCCGACCTCCGCATGGAGGGACTCACCCGCTTAGGGGAAACCACCATCCGCCGACTCCGGGCCGACCACCACCGCCTGGTCTACGACCATGACATCCCGGGCACGGCACAACCACCTTGCCAACCCTGCCTGAAGCATGCGCCGGGCCACCCCCCGCCTGGGGTCTCACTGAAGCACCTCTTCTTCGGCTGCCCCGCGACAGCGTCGGCCCGACACCACCTCACAGCCACAAACGTGCACAACCTGCTGTTGCACAACTGCAAGGAGGCGCTGCGCTACCTGGCCGAGGCAGGGGTAACGGAGCACGGCGAGAAGGACTACCTGAACGCGTGAACCAAATAACATCATCAGAGAACAAGGGCTTCGGCCCGACCTCCCAGCACCCCCCCCCCCCATCCCAGCCCCACGTCACTTACCACAGGCCGCCAGGCGCGTCAGCGTCGGCGACCGCCCGCCCCCAGTCTGAGAGGCATCAGCCGAATCTCGGTGGAGGCGGGCACAAAACAAAAGGGAGAGTCGTCACTGTGCATATCAGCACGGTCCCGCCCTCTGTGCCAGACCAACACACCACCAAAGGAAAAGAGGAAGAGGCGACGTAAGGCAATGCCTCCGTGCGGCCAGGAGAACACGAAATAGCGACCCCCTCAACGGGGAATGCTACGAGCACGGCCAAAAATCGTTCAAATCGTTCAAAAATACACAAAAAGACAGCATGCGACTAGTACCCGGCGTCAAGCCGCAACGTAAACAGACCCGACTGTGTCACCGCACATGGAGGATCCCCATCTTTATTTTTGCTTGTCCGTCGTGAACACCAGTCAGTGGAGTGACGGTGTGGGGCACTTGATTCATTCAGATGCAGGAACCTGGGGGCCCTGGGGTGCCTCAAAACTTTACTTTCCGCCTACTCTACACACCCAACCTCCCACAACCCGTCCGCAGACTCAGAGGTGCAAAAGCTCGCTGAGCCTGCTGGCACCGCGCCTCAAGATGCGAGGGCCAAACTCTAAGTATTTACCGTATACGTAAATATTATGGAACGGGCCCATTTTTGGCCGGTCCGTTCCATAATATTTACGTTCCAAAATATTTACAGGGCCAGTTGGGGACTCGGTGGTGAGGACGGCTTGCGTCAGGAATCGCGCGAAAAGTGTACGAGTAGGTCCCGTCAGGGACTCTGTACGCCGTCCGATCACCTGGTCCAAGTCCCCGAGTCGCAGAAAGCCCTGTAAATATTATGGAACGAAAAAAATCTGGAACGCCAACCCACCAGCGTTCCATAATATTTACGTTCCAAAATATTTACGTATACGGTATATGAAAAGCAAAAGGAAAGGGGTGGGGGTGGGGGTGGGGCATATTCACCAGTCAACGGGTTCGTCGCTGTCGTCGCTGTGGTCGGTGGTGGTTGCTCAGCTTGAGGTTCTGCCATATCACAGTCGATCACCTCTGCGTCACTTTCCTCCTTCAGCAGGGCCTCATCAAACCACTTGTTGATGTTGCCTTTGCGGAGGCATGTGTGGATCTGTGTCAGCTTTGCGACCCGAACTGACATGAGCCGGTTCCTCTTGACCTGTGAACATCCAGCCCACAGAATTCAAGCAGCTTCTCATTTTTCTGGTCAGAGTACTCCGCCTCTGCTTTGCAGATACGCCACCACTCCTCCGGTGTCTTGCTCGGGGCAAGTTCCCGCAGGCCCTCATCCTCGAACTGCCACCACTGATGAGGTGACACGAACCCGCGCTAGCTTCGCCTCTCGCCTTTCGTTCTTCGTTTGGGCTGGCGGAGAGGCCTCGTGGCTGTGACACCACAGCCCGGGGCAAGCCCCGCTAGTAAGTACAAGTAGGATGAATCCCCCGACAACCCCCCCTTTCTTTATGCGAGGGCTTGTGCGAGGACTTGATGCACTGTCAAGCTCTTGCGACCAAGCCATTCCCCTCGCAGAACTGGGTTCCGACCTGATGTCGGAGCGATCCACACCGAATTCAGCTCGGAAGACACACACGAACCCCCTTGCCAGGCGAATACACACGTTGTGGAAGACAAGAATACACAACACGGGATGCAGATCTTCGTGAAGACCCTGACGGGCAAGACTATCACCCTCGAAGTGGAGTCGAACGACACGATTGAGAACGTGAAGGCCAAGATCCAGGACAAGGAGGGCATCCCTCCGGACCAGCAGCGTCTGATCTTCGCCGGGAAACAGCTGGAGGATGGGCGTACGCTTGCTGACTACAACATCCAGAAGGAAAGCACGCTGCACCTGGTGCTGCGTCTGCGTGGTGGGATGCAGATCTTCGTGAAGACCTTGACGGGCAAGACCATCACCCTCGAGGTCGAGTCGAACGACACGATTGAGAACGTGAAGGCCAAGATCCAGGACAAGGAGGGCATCCCTCCGGACCAGCAGCGTCTCATCTTCGCTGGGAAGCAGCTGGAGGATGGGCGTACGCTTGCTGACTACAACATCCAGAAGGAAAGCACGCTGCACTTGGTGCTGCGTCTGCGTGGTGGGATGCAGATCTTCGTGAAGACCTTGACCGGCAAGACCATCACCCTCGAGGTCGAGTCGAACGACACGATTGAGAACGTGAAGGCCAAGATCCAGGACAAGGAGGGCATTCCTCCGGACCAGCAGCGTCTGATCTTCGCCGGGAAGCAGCTGGAGGACGGGCGTACGCTCGCTGACTACAACATCCAGAAGGAGAGCACTCTGCACCTGGTGCTGCGTCTGCGTGGTGGGCAGTGAGGCTGCCTGCAGGACGTTGCGGTGCGTGCTTGTCCTTTTCCGCGAGTAGTCTCTCGTGCTGCACCGTGCGTGGCACCGTCGCCCTACGGCAGGATGTGCCACTTTTGGCACCTCTGCCCTGTGCACTAGATTGCCGTTGACTTTTCCCATTTCCATTGCCTTTTCTCCTCACGGTGCTCCACCAGAGCACCGTCGGCCTAACTCTTCTTTTCCGTGACCCTCTCCCCCTTTCCCTTACCCTGTGCCGCACACCCCTCGACGTTGCTGTGCCCCACAACATTCATGGTGCTGTGCCGTGCCGAGCACAGCACAGCCCGCCACTCTACCTAGCTCTGTGGCTGAGTGTTGGGACCAGCGACTGCTTGATTCAGTTTTTCGGCGCATTGTAGCTGAGCACGGTGACGCTTCCTGAGTGACAAGACCCCATCCCTCCAGTGGACATGCCCGGGCACGCCCTCTCCTCTGGGCATTCTCGCCCACCCACTGCACTGCACTCGGGCCCTTTGCACTCAGCCTGACGCATTCGTTGCTGTCCCGCGCCACACACCACACATCACATCACATCACACAATACAGACCTGTTCTCACACCCCCGAACACACCTCGCCACACTCATCCCCGCAAGATGATGATGCGCATGCTTCTGGTTGCCGGGCTGCTTGTTGCGGCTGACGCTAGCGCGTGTGAGGTTGTGAGGTCGACGTACGCGGCGGAGTTGACCCGCATCCGGTCGTGCACTGTGGCTAGCGAGTGCGGGCAGGTTCTGCCTCTGGGCTGCGGCTGCACCCGCAACCCTGTGGCGCGTACCGACGCCAAGACCGTCCTCCTGGACTTCCTGCGCTCCCTCGGCGGCAAGCTGGGCTGCGACATCCCCAGCACCGGGTCGACCTGCGACTGCCCCCCTGCCGACGGGTTTGCCTGCGTGGAGGGCCAGTGCCAGTGGAACCTGCTGCCGCTCCCTCCCCTGGTGCCGGTGCCGGTGCCGCAGCCTCCCGTCACGCACACGTGCCTGGGGAAGGCTGTGTGCGGTGGCGCCAACGGCGGCCGGTGCGAGGAGGGGCTTTACTGCATCCGCGACCCCGAGGCCCAGTGCAGCGGGGACGACATCAACTGCCCGTCGTGCTGCGTTGCTCTGAGCCTGCGCATGTTCACAAAGTGCGAGACGATGGATGAGATGTGCAAGCTGGACAGCCAGGGCAAGCCGCTGTGCGTGAAGCGTGAGTGAGTTGTTCGGGGTGCCGGTGTGGGGTGGTGCTGGTGGTGATGACCGTGCCGCCTTTACGGACTGAGAGACTGTAAAAGCGACTACAGGGAAGCCGATGGAAGGAAGAACAACCAAACCCACTGCCCGGGTGTTCGATGCATTGCATTCTTTTTCTGCTGGGCAGGGACAGGGTGCGTCGATCATAAAGCGCAGTGTGGTTGCGATCTGCACTCTCCCTCCTCTCCTTGTCTCCGTGTCTTCCTCACCCTGATTCCCTTGATGGTTTCCCTCCTGCCCCAGCCTCTCCCACTTGCTGGTTCCAAGGCATCCCTGTGGCAGAAGAGAATTAAAAATGGGTAGCGGAATCGGCCGCCTTTCTTGCAACCTGCATACATCGGGTGCAAAGGTGGTAGCAATCCCTACCCGCTTCTGTTGCAGCACAAATTCTCATCTGCATCTAATCCTGATCCTGATCCTCCTCCTCATCCTCAAACACCCCCCAGCACAATTGCTTTGCCATTGTGTGTGCTTGTGCTCATACTTACTTGTCATACTTATGGAACGCCCGTCACCCCGCCGGGATATGGGTGGGGATCAGAAACTGAAAACCGCGAATGATGTGAATTCGTTTTGCGGTAGGTTTTCTGGTTTGTCTGAAACCACGAACCACGAGGCGCATGGAGTAAACGGGTTGCTCATCCAACTGGGTCACCGCTGTTGCCTGCCCTCGTATCCGGACTTCGCTTGCGTTGAGGTCTCAGACCCCCGTCTCGCCTGAGGCCCCTACCCCCCCCCAAGGGGAGTGGGAGCGTCAGGTGGTTTTTCTTTTTGATTCCGGTAACGGGTGTTCCATCAGTATGTTTGCTGTTTATCGCCTGCCCCACACCCCTCCGTGTTTTCACGCTGGGGTGACGGGGTCGGGTTCGCATACCATCATATCTAGACCACCCTCCAAAGAATATACACCTCGTTCGTTAGGGCGAGGGGGTGGGGTACTTCTGCTTAGAAGTGCAAACACTGAGTTCAGTTCTTGCGCTGAGGGAGCGGAGTCCCCGATGCATTTTATTTTGGAGGCGGTATCATATCGCTTTGAGTGAATTGTGTCGTTGGCGGTTGGCGGGGTGACCCCAAATGCAAAATCATCACAAAACACAGATACGAAGATACAAGGTCGCAAACAGAAATTGCGCGTTCCAGCTGATGTGAGCTGCGACCTGCCCTCGATGAATGGCCCTCACACTGATGGGGAGGGTGCACGGGTGAAGCCAGCATCCAGCAACAGTCTGATATCTGATATTTGAAATGCCCCACCCACCCATCCTCCCCCACTCGCACCCCTTTGTCTTTTTGCTGAGGCTCAGCGTCGCCGCTGAGCCTCAGCAAAAAGGAGTCGGAACTGTTCTCCCACACGCAGGAGGGTGTCGATGGGTGACCGCTGCTGAGTGTCAGGAGCCCCTCCCCCACCACGCACATTGATTTTACCCTGCATGCATGCACGGTTACATCCGACAACATCTGACACACACCCTTGTCAGGAGTATACACACAGTTGTCGGGAGACAAGAGTACACAACACAGGAATATGCAGATCTTCGTCAAGACCTTGACGGGCAAGACCATCACCCTGGAGGTGGAGTCGAACGACACGATTGAGAATGTGAAGGCCAAGATCCAGGACAAGGAGGGCATCCCTCCGGACCAGCAGCGTCTGATCTTCGCTGGGAAGCAGCTGGAGGACGGGCGTACGCTTGCTGACTACAACATCCAGAAGGAGAGCACTCTGCACCTGGTGCTGCGCCTGCGTGGTGGGATGCAGATCTTCGTGAAGACCTTGACGGGCAAGACCATCACCCTCGAGGTGGAGTCGAACGACACGATTGAGAATGTGAAGGCCAAGATCCAGGACAAGGAGGGCATCCCTCCGGACCAGCAGCGTCTGATCTTCGCCGGAAAGCAGCTTGAGGACGGGCGCACGCTTGCTGACTACAACATCCAGAAGGAGAGCACTCTGCACCTGGTGCTGCGCCTGCGTGGTGGGATGCAGATCTTCGTGAAGACCTTGACCGGCAAGACCATCACCCTCGAGGTCGAGTCGAACGACACGATTGAGAACGTGAAGGCCAAGATCCAGGACAAGGAGGGTATTCCTCCGGACCAGCAGCGTCTCATCTTCGCTGGGAAGCAGCTGGAGGACGGGCGTACGCTTGCTGACTACAACATCCAGAAGGAGAGCACTCTGCACCTGGTGCTGCGCCTGCGTGGTGGGATGCAGATCTTCGTGAAGACCTTGACCGGCAAGACCATTACACTCGAGGTCGAGTCGAACGACACGATTGAGAACGTGAAGGCCAAGATCCAGGACAAGGAGGGCATTCCTCCGGACCAGCAGCGTCTGATCTTCGCTGGGAAGCAGCTTGAGGACGGGCGCACGCTCGCTGACTACAACATCCAGAAGGAGAGCACGCTGCACCTGGTGCTGCGTCTGCGTGGTGGGCAGTGAGGCTGCCTGCAGGACGTTGCGGTGCGTGCTTGTCCTTTTCCGCGAGGAGTCTCTCGTGCTGCACCGTGCGTGGCACCGTCGCCCTACGGCAGGGTGTGCCACTTTTGGCAGCTCTGCTCTGTGCACTAGATTGCCGTTGACTTTTCCCATTTCCATTGCCTTTTCTCCTCACGGTGCTCCACCGGAGCGCCGTCTAACTCTCCTGTTCTTCTTTTCCACCCCCCTTCCTCCTCCCCCCACGGCCCTCCGCCACCATGTCCTACATTCCTTGTCCCGTTCACATCCCGCCACTCTACCTATCTCTTGGCCGGTGTTGGGACCCGCGACTCGTTGGGTGCTGTCCACACGTTTGATTGAACTACTCACGGAGTGTCGTTCTCCACGGTGACGTTGACAGGCTGAGAACACCCTATCCCACCACCCGCACTGGTGCAGCCTGCACCCTCCCTTTTGGGAGTTTGACCCATCCTCGCGCATTGGGGCCCGTGTGTTGTGACACATATCCTGAGTGACTCTGCCGATGTTGGAGAACCCTGTTCCCTTCAGGAGTACGATCCTCCTGAACGGTACAGGTGCGACAGTCCATTCTGGACCTTTACATTTTTTTCAGGGACACCACCCTTAAACTTTGCCCCACACTCTACCAGACGGACACACGCACACGCCCCACTCTTCACTCCCTGCAGGAACACCCCCCCTCCCCCACACCTCAGAGAGTACCGCTGCCTTCCTTCGTCCCCATCTTTCTCCTGGCCTCTGTCCAGGGCCGTCCCCACCAACCACACACCCACCCGCACCACCCTCTCTCTGACCCCTCCTTCGCCTCGAACCAACCGGGACAGGGGGGTTTATTTTGCATGGAAGTCCAGCGGCGGCGCCGAGCCCTGGCTGTTGTTGCACCGACTGCTGCTCCGCTCTGCACGCCCCTCCTGGCCTGATATGGGCTGCGGAGCTTCGCGGGAGTCTTCGCCTGCAGAGGCGCCGGCCGGCAGCCGGAAGAACCCTGGGGATTCCAAGAAGAAATACCGCTGCCGTGACAGCTCCGCAGCCACCCCCGCCGGATCGCCGCCCCGCAACAAGGCGAACAACAAGGTGCAGCCGGAAGCGGCTGACCCGGCGCCTCACAGAACATCCTCCCTGAAGGGGACGCCAGCAAACCCCGCTGCCGAGGTGGAGCTGTGCGGCGCTGCGCAGGACAACGCGGTGTCAGCAGAGAACAGTGCAAACCAGCTGGTGGGGTCCCCAGACGTCGAAATCTCAGGGCTAGTCTCCTCTGTGAAAGGCGGGATGCCGCAGCTTGTGCTGGACAAGCTGCAGGAGCTGCACGACTGCATCGTTGCGCACAATCTGCAGGGAGATGCGGATTGCATCGCCGCCTTCGCGGAAGGCGTTGCCAAACTGCCGCAGGGGTTCCGGCGTGCCGTGCCGGGCACCCCGCAGACGGATCTCTTCCTTTCCCAGCAGAGCATGCAGTCCGAATCCATCCGATCCGTCTCCTCACTCGAGGGGCTTTGCCACGACGCCAACCCAGGGAGGGTCCTGCGCCGCTCTTCCAGGGGGGCCGGCCCGCCTGTCACCCGGCTCCGCGTGACCGCTCAGGAGGAGCCGGGGCTTGCGTCACCTGTTGTGTCGGCTGAAGGGGATGGTGATACCAACCTGAGGCGTCTCAGCCTCGTGTCCTCGGGGTCTGTTGCGTCGAAGCAGAGCGTTACATCGCATGTGCTGTCGGAGATAGTGAAAGGGAGGCCGAGGTCCAGCCCGAGGGCGATGGGGGGGCCGGTGCAGATTCTGGCAAACCCTGTTGGGCCGAAGGAGGATCAGTCGGCTGTGGAGGGCGTCGACGAGGCGGATGGGCCGAAAATGCTGCAGGCGCTGCTTCTCTCGGCGGCGGAAATTTCGCGCGTGTCGACGGATGGGCTGATGCAGCTCACCGTCGCTGTGGCGAATGAGGCAAAACAGCTTCTGAATTCCGAGTCCTGCACCGTGTGGATAGTGCAGGGCAGTGCGATTATGGCTTACGTCTCGCCCGACACAGGGTCCTCCTGTGGGATCCAGGAGGAGCAAGAGCCATCTCTGCAGGAGCTCCCAATCGACAGCCTCTGCTCTAGCTCTCCTGAGAGTGAAGTGTTGACCTCACGGCAGCCGGTGCACTACCGCAAGGAAATGTCGCCGACTACAACCTGTCACCACACGGAGAAGCACGACGTTAGCGAGGTGCTGTATTACCCGATTACCTCGTCGGAAGGTACGTTGCTGGGGTTCTGCAAATGCACCAATAAGAACAGGATGCACGACATCGACTTCACAGAGGATAGTGAGAATCTGCTGGGTTCGCTCCTGGTGTTTGTTGCGGTTTCCCTTCAGAACTGCCTGCTGTGCACGGAGCTGAAGGGGTCCATTGAGGACACCCAGCACCTGGTCTCCATGACTCAGAGCGTGACGCGGTGCACCGACACGGAGATGCTGTGCAACCAGATCATCACAACGGCGCGCCAGCTTGCAAACGCGGAGGCGTGCCGGCTGTTCCTCGTCGATCTGGATAAGAAACATCTCACCACCAACACGGGCCTGCAGAACAGCGGGTCTCCCCGAGCCATTGAGCTGACTGCGCAGCCCCCACCCGCTGCCAAGGCGGACATCAAGGTGCCTGTCGGGTCTGGTATCGAAGGGCTTGTCTACCGCACGGGAGGCAAGGTTAACCTCGCGCGGGCTTCAGAGCACGAGGCGTTTGACAAAACCGTGGACGTGCTGCTGGGGGTCACCACAGAGAGCCTGCTGTGCGTCCCGATCCGGTGTGACGAGGAGGTCGTCGCGGTGGCACAGCTGGTGAACAAACGCACGGAGAAGGCCTTCTCAGAGAAGGATGAGAAGCTGTTTGAGGAGTTTGCGGATTTCTGCGGCAGCTCCATACGCAACGTGCAGAACCACGAGAATGTGATGAGGGAGCAGCAGACGACCCGGATGTTTTTGAAAACTATCGAGGACCTGCAGCACGTCGATCTCACGGACATCCCGAAGATCTGCGAGGCTATCATCGTCAACGCAGAGAAGCTGGTTCCCTGCGAGAGGACAGACGTGTGGCTCGTGGATAAGGAGCACGCCACGCTCCACAGCATCATGCGTGACATCAGTGCTCCCATCGACGCGACTGTCGCAGGGCACACCGTGCTTTCTGGGAGCATCCAGAACTACTGCGACGTGCGGTCGGAGTCGGACAAGGCGAAGGGCGACCCCCTCATATGCGTCGAGAAGCCGATGACGTATCTCTGCATCCCGATGCACTCTCTGGACCAGGAGGTCCTGGGGGTGGCCCAGCTGGTGAACCGGCAAGGCGGGATGTTCAGCAAGGCGGATCTGGACGGGATGCTGCTCTTCAGCAGCTTCGCGGCGATGTGCCTGCGGAACGCATCGCTGATTGATTTCATGAAGAAGGCGAGCCAGGCGCACTCCAACCTTGTGAAGGTCATGAGCAGTGCTCCGCGCATGTCTCAGTCGCGCAGGCAGTCGTCCACCGGGATGATCGTGATGAGCCCTTACATGTCGGTGACCCTGACGGAGGATGAGGAGCGCACTGCAGCTGACTGGGGGTTCGACGTACACAATTACACCATCAAGACGCCCGGGCATGTGCGGTTGCCGCGCCTCGCAGTGCATCTGTTTGAGCGGTACAACATCTCGACCACGTTCCGCACCAACCCGGACCGTATCCTGCGGTTTGTTGTTGCGGTGAAGAAAAAGTACCGCAATGTGTCCTACCACAACTTCTCACACGCGTTCGATGTGATGCAGGCGATTGTCTGTTATATGGACCACCTTCCGCCAGGGAAGTACCTCACAGATCTGGATCAGTTTGCGCTCATTGTGACGGGTATGTGTCCTGGGGGAGCTGTGTGTGTGTGTGGTGATCACGTTTTGTGTGGGGAGATCCTGCGCGGAGCATTGCCCACCTGTGTGTGACGTTGGAGGTCTCGTCACAGCTCGGTTCGGTGCGACCTCGACTAAACAGAGATGGTAACGTGTGTGGGTGTGGCAGGGCAGCGGGTGGATCCTCGGTGAGTAAAAGAACGGCGAAATATGAATGGGGGTCCTCCGCCGTTCGCTCCAACCACCTCCCCACCACCACCACCACCACCACAGCGCTGTGCCACGACATCGATCACATGGGGCTGAACAACTCCTTCCAGATGAAGGCAGAGACGCCGCTTGGAGTGCTGTCCAGGTATCGCTTGCCTCCTGAGGCCTATTTTTTGAAACGACAGTTCATACCAACTATTTTGAATATAGTGCACGGCAACACTGTGAAGCCACCCCTCTGTAGTTTGACACCGCTGTGCTGCAGCGCGAGTCTTTGTGTTCATTATTCCCACCCCACCCGTGCCGCAGCAATGCTGGGAGCAAGAGTATCTTGGAAGTCCACCACTGCAACCTTGCCATCGACATCCTGAGGTATGCACAGCTTTTCCGCCCTTGATGAGATGAGACCTCGCTATTGATATGATCCACAAGGCCGTGTGTGGATGAGCTAGACATGTGCTGCGCACCATCAGGTGTGACACAGCAGAGCACCGCATCGTCGTCCGGGCCAGGTCACAGCATCTTGTTGCCATCGCCATCCAGCCAGGCAAAGGGGATGTGTGTGTGGCGTGTGGCGTGTGAAGTCTCACCCCAGCCCTATTCCCCCCCCCCCCCACCATCGCAGCGACCCCTCGACAAATGTGTTTGAAGGCCTGGACCAGACGCAGATGAAAGACGTGTGGCGGGGTGTGATCGAGTGCATCCTTGGCACCGACATGGCAAGGTATGGCTTACCGATGATTGCTGAAGGCATTGATTACGCTCGCCTCGGGCAGGATAACCCTTCACATAAGGCTCCCTTCTCCATAATCACAATCATACCGTGTTGGGTGGGATGTTGGGAGGGTCTACCCACACACCCATTCATGCCTCTTGGATCACTTTGCAGGCACAACGAGCTCCTGACGCAGTTCCAGGAGACCATGCCTCAATACGATGTGACGCAGAGTGCGCATCGAAGGGTGTTTATGACTATGTTGCTGAAGTCTGCAGACATCTCCAACGTGAGCCGCCCGTTCGACATCAGCAAGGGTTGGGGCCAGATGATCACGCGGGAGTTCATCTCCCAGGGGGATACGGAGCGAGCGGCAGGCATCGATGTGAGCATCAAAGCGGATGCAGAGCTTGCCGAGTCGCAGCTCGGGTTCATGCGTGCTGTGGTGCTGCCGATGTATGAGATCCTGACAGAGCATATCCCGGAGCTCCACCACCTGATCGATTACCTCGCTGAGAACAAGACAAAGTGGGAAACCGAGCTCGCGCAGAAGCGAGGCGCGACAGAGGCTCAAAACTGATGGCGGGTGAGTTAAACCTGCTACGGAGGTCTCTCAAAGGCAGCACTTTCAAGATACAGCCACACACCGCCGTGTGGGTCACCGTGCCCAATCCTCCATTGGCTAGGTTCGGCAAGATGACTGCTATCTGCGTGGTCTGCCGTGCCACCTTTGGACGATTTTCCCTGCTTTATTGTACCTCTGAGCCTCTTGGCACCCGTGCGTGGGTGTCTCTCCAAACATGCTGCATGCCTGTGGCAAAAAGGGGGGGGTGAGTCGGGTTACAAGTGTACCATGCACCGGCCCTGACACCACCACCCAGCAGATAAAACACACACCTGCACACACCAAGGCCATGGGGGCTGTATTTAGTGCCCAGACGTTTGAGAGGGGGTGGGGGTGGGGGTGGGGGTGCCGTTCTTTTGGCACGCAGTGCTATATTTTTTGCCAACTGTATTGTTTTGGAGTTGTGCTGACAACGCAGGAAACTTTGCTATGCAGATCATGCAGGACACACCACACCCGCAGCAGGCGTGTGGGGTGTTCTCGCGATCGACGAATACCCGCTGGTTCTTCTCTCCCCGTTCTGATTTGAAGACACAAAGTTTCTGACCCCTTACTCCCGTGAGGGGTCAGAAGGTGTGGTTTGCCAGGGTGTGTGCAGAGATGTAGTGACAGTGCAGAGTGATGCCAGAGTTGGTTTGTCCTGCCTGGAACAAAGAAAACGAAGTGCTGCATGCTCCAACACGTTGTTCCTCGACAGCTTTCCTGCATAGTATTGCGTGCGAATGTGTTGTTTTACAGATATGTTTCGGGCATCAGTCGTATTTTTGTCCGTCAAAGCGGTATTGAATTGGGGCAGGCTGTCGTTGGCCTCTGCACGCACGCAGCCCTTATTTTCACTGCACGCTCGCCCCATATCCCATTTTTTTGTGTAGCCTCATGCAATGAAGGAGGAAATGGAACACAGAGAACGCAGGTCCGATTTGAGTTGGGGGTTGGGTGTGTGCGTTTCACCACAGCCTCTCCCCTCCCCATCCCCCCGTGTTGAGTGACATGTGTCGATAGTGTTCCATTTCAATGTTTTGAACCAATTTGACCCGTACCGCGGCCCATTCGTGGGGGGCTCTGCAAAATTTCCCCAAACATTGCTGGTTATCGCGAAAGGGTCAGTGGGAGGAACGTACGGCGTGATGTTCTGATATACCGCCAAGCCACCTCTCCACACCAACTCCTTCCGCAGGGAGATGCACACACAGTTTCTTATCGTTCACATTCCCGCGTCATGATGTTTGATCTGGTTCTTCAAAACCCCCCCTCGGCCAAGCCTGCGAAGCCCCCACTTTCAGAACATATATTTTGGTGGTGACGCGCCATGGCATGCCTTCCGGTATGCCAACTGACTGTCATGCGGATAACCATTTCTTCATTTCTGAAGCACTTCGTCAAAATCAAATGCACGGCTACGATCGTACCCCGCCGAGGAATCGAATTTTCAAACGGCATGTCTTCCCACCCATGGCATGTTCATTGTCGCGTGTGATGCGACATGGGTGCAGAGCACGCCGACTGATTCGACCGATGGCTGCGCTTTTGGTTATAAGAGCGGGAGAAGACCCGGAGCAGGAAAATATCTCCCGACCGATCGGGACGGTTCTACCGGCCGACCTCCTCTCCTTTCTGCGAAGCGCTTATCAGCAGTTTCGCTTCTTCTGGTGAGAAAATAAACCGCAAACCCACATGACGACTAGTCGACCCTGCCCCCACCCCACCCCCCTCCCCCACAAAAACAACGATACAGGGGCACAAAGTATATGGTGTCAAGGAGAGACTACGTATTACGTACAGACACCTGGTTGTGTTTTAGTGATACTGTATTGCGGTCCAACCACCAAGCCACTGACAGACAACTGCTACACACCCTCCCGTTGTGCATTGATCTGCCTTGTACAGCATATCTGGTGTAGTGACTACAAAAAGGACTAACATTGCGAGAAGGTGCTGGGAGATTTACTTTTCCATTCCCTCTCGACGATCAAAACCCCCCTCCCCCGGTGCACCCCAGGACCTCAAGCACACCACCTGCATGCCGAGTCAACGGTGAAAGCTCTCCCTCTCCCTCTCCACTTTACTTCACACCCCACACCCACCCCACAGGCCCGGCGCCCACACACACACACACACAGGGTGGGCTAGGATCCGTGCAGGGTTACCCCACCTAAAAAGTGATCAACATAGCCCCCTCCGCCCCCCCTCCCCTCCCCCGCTTCCACCCTGGCCTGCTGCAGCGAGAGGGTTCCTGCCGGGCCCAGGGGCGCAAGGCCTGTCCGGGCAGAGGCAGCCTCGGGAGGAGCGCAGCCCGCCACCACCACCCCGGAGCGCGGCGGCAAGATGGAGGCGGATAAGCTGGATGATTTTGGGTTTTACTACGCGGAAGGGGATGCGTCGATGAGCCCTGGGAAGGTCGATAAGAAGAAGGACCAGGAGCGGGAGCAGAAGTGGCAGAAGATGGTCGCCAGCTGGGACAAGTCGGTGAAGAGCGGGAAGGTAAAGGAGAGGGTCCGCAAAGGCATCCCGACCTCCTTCCGGGGGGAGGTCTGGGGGAAGCTGACGGGGGGCGAGGCGGAGATGCAGAACCAGCCCCAGGAGTACCGCCGCCTCCTCGGTTTGGAGGCGAGCATCCCCGACGACACGCGTGGGGTGATGCAGCGGGACCTCCACAGGACACTTCCGAACCACTCTCTATTCCGCGACAGCGATGCTGGGGGGCAGTCCATTCTCAAGAGGGTCCTAACGGCTTATGCCGTGAAGGACCCCGAGGTGGGGTACGTGCAGGGCATGGGGTTTTTGGTTTCCATGCTTCTCGTCACAGGGATGAGCGAGGAGCTCTCCTTCTGGACCCTCTCCCAGCTGATGTCGGATCGGATCGACCCTGCCACAAAGGTGCGGAACCAATACCACATGCGGCGGCTCTACCTCCCGGGGTTCCCTGAGCTCCGCAAGATGCAGTTCCAGCTGCGCGGGTTGATCAAAAAATTTCTCCCCGACCTGCACAGCCACTTCCAAAAGGAGGGTGTTGACAGCTCGATTCCTGCGTCGCAGTGGTTCCTCACGCTGTTTATCTACCAGTTTCCAAACCACCCGTATCTCCTTCTGCGTATATTGGACACCTTTATGTCAGAAAGCTGGAAGATCTGCTTCCGGGTAGCCCTCGGCCTCCTGAAGCTCGAGAGGGAGGCACTGCTGAAGATGCCCATGGAGTTGATCTACCCGCATCTTAAAAATCTGCAGCACAGCAGCGACCCGAACGTGCTGATGCGGGAGATGCTTGCCCTGCCGCTGAAGAGGGAGCATATAGAGAAGCTCGGTGAGGAGTACGAGCAGAAGAGGCTCAAAGGCGAGGATGTGTGAGGTGTGAGGTGGAGGAAGCTGAGGAGGCGACATGCCACCACCTGCCCCTACAGCCAGCGGGGGGGGGGGGGGAGGAGTGGGTGGGGACAATCCGTCTTGGCGTTTCCCCCTGTTATTTCAGGGTGGAGATGGGGTCGGGCCTGTGGATAAAGTGTTTGTTGTTGCCCCCTATATGCTCTCCCCCATCACAGTGGAGGTTGTCATCAGGGTTTGCTCGATGTTACCCTGCACGAAACAGAAGAATGTTGATGGTGTAGGTGTGTGTGTGTTGGCCTATGTGCCCTCCCCCGACTATATCATCAGGGCAGAGTGGGGAGTGGTGGGAGGTTGAGTCGAGCGAACAAAAGTATATACCGCAATGTCCGACCGTCATTGTGTGGCGAATAAAAACCTGCCGCCCCCCCTTCACAGTGCCAAAACCTGTGTTGTTTTGTAGGCACGCTCGCCAGTTTGTGGTGGAGCCCTTCCACATATCGGCACCCCACCGCCTTCTCCTTCTCTGCCCTCATTTGCACTTATTTTCGTTGGAACGCCCCACCACCCCACGCAATAAGAGTTGTATGTGCCATTATGCCAGACGAAGTGTATCTCAACGGGTTATTTGAACCAGCCCGCTTTGTTGGCTGCAAGGTGTGGGCGGGGCCATGTTTTGGGTGGCATGCCTGCGTCTCCTGTTTCGTTCTATCTGTGATGTGACGTGATGTGATGTGTGATGTGTTCCATTTCTACGCAAAAGTATTGTTTGCGCAACCCCTATGCAAACAAAAAGCCAGCCCGTAAAGGGATCCCCCATGTGGGCCTTGGGTGCGCAAGGCATTCAAGAGCCTGTTGTTCGAAATCGTTTGGGTGGAGCTTTTCACTGCAGAAGAAGCAGAATACCCCGAAACAGCAGTCCTGCTCCCTCTCTCCCTTCGGGGGTGGGGGGGAGGTGGGGGCGCTCCGACGAGCACTGCCAAAAAAATCGTTCAAAACGTCCAAAGCGACCCCCTCTAACTCCCGATCACATTGGACAGAGCCTTCGCTGGAGAAAAAGCGACCGCCTGCCCTCGCAAAAAAAATAAAGGGGGGGCGTCAAACTGACGCAGTGTTGTCAGGTCGTAAGGAGCTCTGGCCGAGAGAGAAGGGATGTGGGCCCATTTCCCCCGTTTGCGATGGGGAATACACGGTGGCCGAGCCAGGGTTTTTGACCAGGTGGTTGAGGCCTAAATTGACCAGGGGGCGTTGTGGCCCATTTTGCCTGGGGCCCCTGGTCATGACCAGGTCACTGACCAGACCCTTCCTATGCCAGGCCCGAAGCCCTGACTAGGCCACCGTGTACGCAGCTGCAATTCGGATGCTCTATTTTGAGTCTCCGTCCCCCGTGAGTTCGAGATGAGTTGCACGAATTGTTTTTTTATCTTCCTCCCCCCCCGCACACGCCCTCACCACACACCTCCGCTTGCGTGGCATCATGACATATAAAGAACACATTGGGTGAGGAGGGGCGGCCCCCTTCACTGTCCACGGTATTGAAACTGGTGCGCCTTTTTGTCGATATGGCGAACCCATCTCCCCCCTCCCCCTCCCCCCCCCCCCCATAACTAACAACCCGTGTGTGTGCCACTATCTGCCCCTGCACTGCGGGGCTGTGGGTGGGAGGGGGGGGGGGTGGGGGTGGGTGGCAGCCGCAGCCCTACCACTGCCGCTTTTAGGTCTGTTTGGTGAGACACGCATACTCACAACACACTTTTCCCTCTCTCTCTCTCTCTACACCACCTGCTGGCCTCCCCTGCCAGTTCCGAGGGCACGTGAGGCGTGGTTTTTGCTGCAGGGCCTGCAAAACCCGCTGTGCAAAGACCCCGACAGAGAGCATCCTCGGGATCCGATCTGCAGCAGCATCTGCAAGGAAGCGATGAACGAAGGGAAATGACTTGGCGAGGACTATCCACCACCCCCACCCGCCCCGCCTGATCCCCATCGCGCCCCCGCTCCATCCGTGGAAATGCCCGTTTTGGCAAGTTCGGTGCGGCCAGCTGGGGTGGGGGGTGGGGGGGGACAGGGGCTGTGTGACGTTTCCCCTCCGTTTTGCCCTCATGCCAGCCATCCCCATGCTCTGCCACGCCACACGCATTTTGTCTTTCTGTTGCGGCAGGGAATACCCGTTGTTACACCTTGTTGGGCGGCCAGGCTGTGTGTGTGTGTGAGGGGTTTTTGGCGAGTCTCTCTTTCGATCGACGCAACAAACGCTGCCGCCAAATGGTGATCGTGAAACCGGTGCGACGGGTGTCGTCGGAGGGGCAGTCTGGCATACAGGCGTCCCGTGGCCCTGTTGATGCGATGGCCATGCCTCTGACGACGCAGGGCGCGTCAAAGAAGCCGGCGAAGATCTCGGCAAAGCTCAACCCCGCCAAGACGTCCAACCCCTTCAGGTATGGCAGAGGTGATTTGTGAAAAATAATGACATCCAAGTTGCTGATGTTTATGGGCCGGGGTATAGACTAGAGATCGAGGTCAAAGCTTGTGTTTGAGATGCCATCAAGGGACAGGAGTTGCAACTGTCAATGTCCGGACTGCCTTCTCCCTCGATGCCTCCGTATATATCCTCCCTGGAGTGGCTGTCACAGATGATCTTCCCATGCCGCCCAGATGAAGACGGTGGGAGTCACGCTGACGAAGGCAGTAATCACTACTCAAGAGACATCACTATCAATGTCTCCTGGCTGCCAAAGCCTTTTTGTTCTCTTCGGAGAGGAGGCCGGTGCACGCATCAGCCCCACCACACCACACCACACCACCCTCCCCCTGCCACAGCAGCGAACGCGCCCGCTTCCGGACCCCATTTGCCCACGAGCATGCACGTGGCGGTGTGCCCGTGCACATCCAGCACTCAGGGAACACCATGTCGCTCGCATGGGACTGCAAGCCCGAGGCTGTGGACGAAGGCAGGCTGGTGGTGCTGTCGAGCGCAGGGCTGCTGGAGAAGGCCCATCCGTGCGCCTTCCTGGCACCTGCGCTGCTCGAGAATCTCCTGCAGCGCGAGGGTGTGGGGGAGCGTGCCGTGGTGCCTGTGCTGGACAAGGTAGTCCCCAACCTGCGTGCGGCGTTGGGTGACCCGGAAAGCTATACCCGTGCTGTGCATGCCTGCGATCTGGTCTCCACCGCGTGCGGTGCTGCTCTGAACAAACACCTGGCGTCGCTGCTTGTGCCCATCTCCAAACACCTCCACATCCCTGCCCACCGCAGCGTGTCAGAGGAGGTGCTGTTCACCTTCGAGCAGAACGGTGGCCCCGAGGCGTCAAAAGTCATCAAGGCCAAGATCCCAACTTTCGCACCCACCTTCAGGCTGAACGCAGCGAAGCCTGCTCCAAAGCGCGCTGCATTCACCTAATCGCGTGAGTGGTGGTGGCGGTGGAGGTGTGGCTGTCATTTCCTCCCTCTCTCACACCCTTGCTGTGCACTGCCCCCCCCCCCCCCTAGGCCCCCGGATGTCCTTGAGAAAAACTGTAATTTTTTTGGAATATTCCGGTCTGGAGGTCAACAGTGCAAAACCGCCCCCAGACCCACCCCAGATATGAATTTCCGGAGGTTTTTACCCACTTTTGGGCCCACCAACCCTCATTTTTGGCCATTTTTCGCTTTTCTGGGGTGAATCCTGTGCAGGGTGGTTGCAGGGCCATTTTGGGGCAAAAATGTGCGTTGTAACGCACTTCTACTGGTCCTAGAGTCCCTGGATGGTATACAATGTACCCCAGGGATGCCTAGGGTACGTTTTGCACCCGAAAACCACCCAAAATGGGGTCTAGTTGCCCTAATTTTGACTTTTTTCTCTAAAATTGGGACTTTTACCCCACACGGGCGAATCCCCCATTTTTCACAGTTTTTTCAAAAAATTGGACCGAATTTAGGCAATTCGGTGTCGAAAACCTGTTCCAACAGGCCCGTACACCCCTTTTAGGGCTTACCCAGTGGTTTCTGGGTGGTTATAGGGTTGCAGGGTGCCTACAACACGGTTGCAGGGTGTGTGCAGGGTCCTACAACATCGTTGCAGGGTCCTTTTTTTGGGTAAAAAAACGCATTTTCACGTGCTTCTACTGGTCCTTGAGGCCCTGGATGGTATACAATGTACCCCAGGGATGTCTAGGGTACGTTTTGCACCCGAAAAACACCCAAAATGGGGTCTAGTTGCCCTAATTTTGACTTTTTTTCATGAAAATTGGGACTTTTACCCCACACGGGCGAATCCCCCGTTCTTCACAGTTTTTTCAAAATATCGGACCGAATTTGGGCAATTCGGTGTCGAAAACCTGTTCCAACAGGCCCGTACACCCCTTTTAGGGCAGACCCAGTGGTTTCTGGGTGGTTATAGGGTTGTAGGGTGCCTCCAACATGGTTGCAGGGTGTGTGCAGGGTGGTTGCAGGGTCCTTTTTTGGGTAAAAAACGCATTTTCACGTGCTTCTACTGGTCCTAGAGGCCCTGGATGGTATACAATGTACCCCAGGGATGTCTAGGGTACGTTTTTCACCCGAAAACCACCCAAAATGGGGTCTAGTTGCCCCGATTTTGACATTTTTTCATGAAAATCGGGGTTTTGCCCAAAATGGGCAAAACCCCCTTTTTTCACCGAATATTCAAAAATTCGGACCGAGAAAGGGCAACTAAGTGTGAAAAACCGGTTTCATTGGGTCCCCAGACATATTTTTGAGGCGGGTACACCCATTCCAGGTGCCAATAGCCCGTGTTTGGGGTTGGAAAAAAATTTATTACAAAATTTTCCCGTACATCCGGGGGCCTACCCCCCCCCCCCCCCGTACTTCCGTGCGGGGGAGAGTTGCTGCCATGGGCAGGTGGAGGGGGGTCAAATGTAGAATTTGAGCTTTGGCCATCTTGCAAAAGAGACTACAGATATGGGTGAAGGGGAGGAAGGGGAGCAGGAGAATCCCGATCTGTCGATGGGCCGTTTCTAATTGGGGATAAAATTCGTGTGTTGTGGCGTGTGAAAAGAGCACGCACAAAAAAAAAGGGCAGTGTTCCCTCTGCCTGCAAAAGCCACGTCTGAGCATACCATGTGGTGTGATATGCTGGGCCTCCTCCAGGGTGATTTCCCACTCCGCGCTCCTCCCTGCCGTGTTTCTTTTGAGTTGCCCCCTGGGTATGTTTCAGTGTCTATTAGAGGAATACATTGCTCCCGCCCGTGTGGAACCCATGCAGAACACTATTCTACTTTTCGCCCCCCCCCCCCCCCCCCCACACCCCCTCGAGGGCCCCCCCCCCCCACCAAACCCACACCCCAAAAGCCTGCAATTGCGTAAGGCCTCAAGAGTGGGTTTTTCTTGCCACGTCCTCTTCTCCCCCCAGGCACGAACCGGGGTATACCCCCCTTCGTTCAGCGCAGCACACCGCTGCAGGCACAAAACCCCCTCCGCCATGATGGTTCGGTCAGACTGACGCGACGTCCCCCCCCCTCCCTCTTCCCCCCCACCCGCACCCACCCCCCTTGTTTGCCACGTCGAAATATTGCTTCGGGGAGGGTCACAATGAGGCCGTATGTTGGCGGGTTCATCTTGAGGGGGGGGGGGAGAGCGGGTTGGAAAAGCCCCGCTCTCAGGCCGCCCCATCTATTGCATCTGTTTTGTTTTTCGGGGGGGAAAGCTGAAGTTCTGTCACAGGGAGGGGGGGGAGTGAGTGGTACTCACCCCCCCTCCCCTCCCCTGCAAATCCCCTCTACCCCTCCCCCCTCCTCCTGCAATACTGTTGTCTCGTTTCTGCATCGGATTTCATACCTAGCCTCCTAAGTGACCCTTCTCCGCCTTTCCCGGATCCACACATCCCCTCCATCTCCCCCCACGCACCCCCTTCTGTAACCCTCACACCGCCTCGATGATCAGATCCGCATTGAGGGGTTGTGCTTTGCGTGCTCAGATGGGGAAGAGTAGTTCGATCACCGGGACGCCAGAGGTGTCGCCATGCGGGTTGGGCGAGATGGCCGAAGGGGCGCACAAGTGGGTGAACCCCCACCTGGTGTCTGCGGAGTACGCTGTGCGTGGCCCGCTCCTGATCCGCAGCGATGAGATCCGCGAGGAGATGAAGAAGGACCCGTCCCGTTACCCCTTCTCCGAGATCATCCCATGCAACATCGGGAACCCCCAGGCGATGCTCCAGAAGCCAATCACATACTACAGGCAGGTCGCAGCTCTCCTCAACTGCCCCACCCTCCTCGAGAATGAGGTTTTCCTGAAGAGCGAGTGCATCCCCGCGGATGTTATCAAGCGGGCAAAGGCGAATGTCGCAAAGATCGGGCATGCCAACATGACAGGGGCCTACACCGAGTCCCTCGGGTATAAGTGGATCCGGCAGAACCTCGCCGCAGCCCTCGAGAAGCGCGACGGAGCGCCTGCCAACCCCAACAACATCTTCCTGACGGACGGGGCATCCCCGGGCATCAAGGTGGTGCTCAACCTGCTGATCTACGGGCCGAAGGATGGGATCATGATTCCCATCCCGCAGTACCCTCTGTACACAGCGACAATCGCGATGCTGGGAGGCACGGCTGTGCCCTACTATCTCGAAGAGGAGGGTGGTTGGAGTCTTGACCTGAAGTCGCTGAAGTCCGCATACGACAAGTCTGTCGCAGAGGGGACTGCCGTGAAGGCTGTGGTGATCATCAACCCCGGAAACCCGACAGGCAACGTCCTGCCCCTGGAGGACCTGCGCGGGGTGTGTGAGTTCTGCCAGGAGAGGGGGATCCTGCTTCTCTCGGATGAGGTGTACCAGGAGAACATCTACCGCCCCGGGGACAAGTTTATCTCCGCGAAGAGTGTTGTTGCGAAGGACTTCCCGACCCAGCCGCTCATATCCTTCCACTCCGTGTCGAAGGGTGTCATCGGGGAGTGTGGGAAGCGCGGGGGTTACATGGAGGTTGCCAACATCCCCGTCTTGATGCACGACGTGCTGGTGAAGATGGCGAGCGTTGGGCTGTGCCCCAACATCAACGGGCAGCTCCTGGTGGACCTGATGATGACCCCGCCACAGGAGGGTGAGGAGTCGTACCCGCTGTGGCTGGAGGAGTACACCAAGCTGCTGGACTCCCTCAAGTCCCGCGCCAAGCTGCTGACCCAGGGGCTGAACGGCATCAAGGGGATCCACACCAACGAGATCACGGGTGCGATGTACGCCTACCCATCGCTCACCCTCCCGGAAGGGTTCGCCAAAGAGGCCTCGTCGCTGGGTCGGGAGGTGGACGTGCACTGGTGCTTCCGCCTGATGGAGGAGACCGGTGTGGTGGTCGTCCCCGGTTCTGGCTTCGGGCAGAAGCCCGGGACGTCCCACTTCCGGATCACGATCCTGCCCCCGGAGGAGAAGCTGCAGAAGGTATGGGTTCGGGGGGGTTGGGGGGTTGGGGGGGTGTTCTGGCAAAAAAAACTCAGTTGGTTGGTGGTGTTGTTCCTTTTTTTCTTCTGCCCGGGTCGGTTGTTTTTCTTGCCCCCTTCCGCCACCTCCGCCGCTTCCACCCATCGCAGGTTATCGCGCACATTTCGAAGTTCCAGGATGACCTGTTCGCGCAGTACCAGTGAGAAGAGAAATAGGTAGCAAATCAGCCTTGACAACGCCTCCTCTGTGCGAAGAATCATCGAGAGGCTCTGATGCCCGCAGCCCACGGTGATTCCATCCGGCACACTCAGTGTCGGTGTTGCAGGCTGGGGAAGAAAAAAAATCCCCCCTCCCTCCCTCCCACACTGGTGGTGCTGGCGCGAAACCCGTTCCCCGATCCCCCCCACCCACCACCCACCCGAGAAGAAAAATACGAACGATTCTGAAGCTGTGCAAATGTTGGTCGTGCCCCCCCTCCACCCGAAGGGTAGGCTGCAGGGCAGCGGTGTATCCCAGGCGCCTGTTTTCAGCTGGTTGCGGGGCTGAGTGCTGGGCTGACAGGCCCAGCTGCTGCTGGCGTGGTGGCCGCCCTGCTCCCTATCTCTCTGTCTGTCCCCTCCCCCCTCGTCCCGCCCGCCCACCAACCCAACCCTTGGGGTGGGGGGATTTATTTTCCCGCTGCAAAACACGCCTTCTTCCCGCCACCCCCGTCCCGTGGAGGGTGTGTTTCTCGAAGGGAATAAAGCGCTAAATGCCTCGACGAAGAAGAGGGGAGGGAGAGGTAGTGGTGTGTGTGTGTGTCGGTGCCGGACGGTGCGCCTTGGTGGCGTGGGACTGTACTCTCTCCTTGTTGTGACCCACCTTCATCTGACCTGGAGGGGGGGGGGGGTTTTATTTGGCCAAAATCGTGGTGTGGCTGTTCGAAATAATGTTACTGCTGAAGGGTTTCCCCAAGAGACTAAGATTGTTAAAGAATCTCACACCCTGGAACACCAGGTAAATAGCGGCGCGCTCGATACAAACACTCGCGTGTATTGCATATAGATGTCGGGTACGGACACATCCGCTGCTGCTCAGCGTCCTCCAGATAGTTTTTGTCCCGGTCCGTTGCCCTGCATGTCTTCTGTTTGTCGAGTTTGAAAATTTTCCTCACGGAAGTGACGATAGGGGGAGGGGGGGTGGGCCGCACCTCAAGACACCCACCACCACCACCCACCCCCCCCCCCCTCTCCGGTGTACACTAAAAGCTGCCGACACCCCCCCCCCCCCCGTCTGTTGGCTGTTGGCCCAGGTGAAAATGAGGAAGAACGGCAGCTTGCCTCCAAGGCTCCTTTCTGTCCCGGCGAAACCCTTTGGGGGTGTGAGGGGGGCCTTGTTCCGGCAGACGTTACAGCCTCCCCACCTACCCCCAACAAACCCGCTGTGCCCTATTTTTTTGTCTCCCCGCCCCCGCTGGGTGGGTGTGTCAAGCACCAGCCCCCTCCCTCCCTCTGGATCTCATCGATAACCCAGCACGCTCGAAATAATACGCAATGGAGGCCTTCTCGCTCTGTGCCAAACTGTGTCAGTTTGCCTTCCTCTTTTGGGAGGCGACTCCACTTTTCTGCACTTCTGAGCGGAGGGCATCCCATCAATGGGGGTCTTCGCTACGGGGTGGTCGTCAGGTGCATTTCCTGTTGAATTAGCTGAAAACTGACGAAGATTGACGAAGAATAACGACCAGTGAAGACCCCCAATGACTGCAATTGGTTGAGGGGGGGTGGAGGTTTACTGTCGCACCCCCACAAACGCACCCCCTGAAGCTCGATTTTCTCTCTCTCTCTCTCCCCCCCCCCCCCTCATACGTTTACACACCCAAACTATTCTATGTTGCCCGCTGCCACCCACGCTCCTTCCACAAACGGGTCTTTTAGCGAGCCAACCTTGCATTTGAGGGGGTGGTGACGGGTATTCTTCTTTGGGTGGGGGGGGGCGGGAGGTGTGCCCGAAGGAATGGTGGGGTATCTTCCTCCTGCTCGAGCTGTGGGGGGGGGGGGGGGAGAGGGTGCTGGGGCCATTTCGGGACGCTGCTCTGCAGGATGTTCGTAAAGCGACAGCGAACGCAACTCCAGGTCATTTCTGTTGGTGCATTTTCAACGCCGAAGATCCTGCCGAATTGAATAGCGAAGAGCCCCTTCTGTATTTCTAGTGTCTATTTTCTTGCTGCTCGGTGCGATAGGACGGGTGCCTCGTGCATCGCAGAGGCGGGAGGAGAGGTTGTGGGTGTTTGTGTGATATGCACTCCTGAGTGACTACGTGTCGAGCAGCATCCACGTTGACTGTTCCCACAAAGCAAGGCCACATGCTGGCAGTGGAGGTGGGGCTTCCTTGCTGTCCCGAGGGGTGTCTGCCTTGCTTGATGCAGCGCACCCCCCCAGGTGTGTGCTCGTCACAAGCAGCATCCGCTATACACACGCATGCCATAAGCAATGGTTTCTCATTCGGAACGAGATCACCACATAACTATACACAAGACTGACAAGTGGACTATAACCCGTGAAAGGTTGCAAAGCGCTGGATATCACACATAAGTGGGCTATGCTTCACGAAGAGTTCATTTCCTCATCAACAGCTGGCCGACAACGCGCATCCAGCAAGAGAAGGTAAGCAAATCACAGTGATCGCATCTGTTTTTTAAAGGAGGCTGCAAAGCGTCACGAAAGCACACCCCGTGTCCGTGCGCACAACGCAGAGAGCTCCGGGTTCTTGCCCCGCCCACAGAGATGGAACTGGCAACGAGCAACCGTGCAGTGGGTGGGGTGGGTGGAGGGCATAAGGCCAATCAAAGGCGAAAGGCCATGCCACCTCTTCACGCTGGAGAACAGAAGAGGTGGTGCCCGGGGTATTCAAAGTCTTTCACATAAGGGACTGTGCTATGCCTGTTGTCCGCGGCAGGCAGTTGTGCGGGCCAAATGAAGCCACGCGCCAATGATTTGATGTTCTGCTATACCCTTTTGGGCGGCAAAAAAAGGCTGCGGTGGGCATGATTCTGTTGCCTATGTGTAAAATTGGAAACCAGACGGGCGCCTCATCCTGCGACTCATTTGCCCTTTTTCCTTTTGTGTTCGTCTCACTCAACATTCCGTGCGCCCCCCCCCCCCCGCACAGGTTTCGTGTGGGAAGCGCTCAACGAAAGAAGAGAGTTCGTCATTCAATGATTCAGTAGTCGGAGTCGCAGGCTAACAAACTGCCTGGTTTTCGAAGGTGGCGCACATACAACAGCTGTTTCTTATTCGAACACCAGCAGCCCTTGGCACGGGAAACTGTGTGCAAACCTGAAGGAAGGGACGAGAGCCAAAGGGCATTCGTCATCACGACAACCTGTTCCTGGCTGTCTGTGGTCTGCAAGGTTGTGCAGTTTCCCATGTCTCCCAGCAGCAAACAAGAGCAAAAAAAATCCACCTGCAACTGTCTCATCTTCGTCACCTGCTCCGTTTGTGTGGCACTGGGACAGTTTACGGTGACAAAAATCAAAAGCAGATGAAACAGGGCGTGTCGGACCAACACAACACGGCCTGGGCCGAAGCGAATCCATGCCGGCAGCTGCCCTGAAGGCCCTCCAAGGTGGCAAAACTGACTCGGGCCAATCCAGAGGGGGTCCCACTCTGTCAGGTTGGGCGCATGAACCATGCCATGCAGCTCGGCATCGGTCTGCTGCCGGCTGACAGTTGATACGCCGATATTGCAATTCTGAAAAGGGTGTGGGCGGGGGGGAGGGTGTGTACAGTGGAGGCAGCATCAGAGTTCGCTCGATGCGATCTACACAATACAAAAGATAAACGTGTGTGCGTGTGTGTTGGCGGGGTGTGTTATCATGCAGAAAGCCCAGCACACTGCACAGGACATCGGATGATACCCGCACCGACCGCCCATTCACCGGAGCACGCGGCCCGTACGATACTCATACACCGGCTAGAGAGGAAATCAGGTCGAAAGGTGCCGCAGTCGGAGGTCCCTACAGCCCCCCCCCCCCCCACAGCCCCCAAGTTGCATGCGGTTGGTCCGGTCGGGTTGTTGCATGGGTTTGTGCCCCAGGGTTCGGTCAAGATCTTTGGATGATGACAACACTCTTTCAGTTGGATTTTCCCACGTGTCACCTCCATGCACGATCAAATGAGCTGTGGTTTAATTCTTGACAAAGCGATAACCCTGGGGTGCTGCATGCGCCGCACCGCGGCACACATTACATCACTTGTGCGTCAGACAGCCGCTCTCAGCACAGCACGCACATGATGATAGACTTTTACCATCCATACACTCTCGTTCTTCCGAGGCTGGCCCAGTGCGGACAGATGCCAAAGTCCAACATGCTTCTGCAATGCTGATCGTGATGTGGTTCGATTACCACAGCTGCAACATTCACATCCCCACATCACAAGCCACAAAAGGGGAACTAAAACGCAGTCTGCACCCTCCGACCATGCACGGTGTGAGCTGTACCTGTCTTTCCCGAGATTATGTGTTGCGCCATATTGGAAAGGGGGCCATAACACAGCGGTGTGCTGCTGTGCACACACGTCTGCCACCTCGCTGCCCGAGATACGACACGCATCACATCATTTGTGCGTCAGACAGCCACCCTCAGCACACCACGCACATGATGATAGACTTTTACCATCCATACACTCTCGTTCTTCCGAGGCTGGCCCAGTGCGGACAGATGCCAAAGTCCAACATGCTTCTGCAATGCTGACTGCGATGTGGTCCTGCCCACCACCCCCTTTGGATGATGACAACACTCTTTCAGTTGGGTTTTCCCACGTGTCACCTCCATGCACGATCAAATGAGCTGTGGTTTAATTCTTGACAAAGCGAAGCCCCCTCTGTTCCACACCAGGGGGCCGTCAGTGTCGCATCGCTTCGCTGGGCCCAGACAGTTGGCATGACCACCGCCCTTTGGATGATGACAACACTCATTCAGTTGGATATTCTCTGCGTGTCACCCAGCATGCACGATCAAACGAGCTGTGGTTTAATTCTTGACAAAGAGGCACCTCGAGCAAGCTGGATGCATCACACACATGATGATGTGTTGTCCCATATTGGAAAGGGGGCCATAACACAGCGGTGTGCTGCTGTGCACACACGTCTGCCACCTCGCTGCCCGAGATACGACACGCATCACATCATTTGTGCGTCAGACCGCCACCCTCAGCACACCACGCACATGATGATAGACTTTTACCATCCATACACTCTCGTTCTTCCGAGGCTGGCCCAGTGCGGACAGATGCCAAAGTCCAACATGCTTCTGCAATGCTGACTGCGATGTGGTCCTGCCCACCACCCCCTTTGGATGATGACAACACTCTTTCAGTTGGATTTTCCCACGTGTCACCTCCATGCACGATCAAATGAGCTGTGGTTTAATTCTTGACAAAGCGAAGCCCCCTCTGTTCCACACCAGGGGGCCGTCAGTGTCGCATCGCTTCGCTGGGCCCAGACAGTTGGCATGACCACCGCCCTTTGGATGATGACAACACTCATTCAGTTGGATATTCTCTGCGTGTCACCCAGCATGCACGATCAAACGAGCTGTGGTTTAATTCTTGACAAAGAGGCACCTCGAGCAAGCTGGATGCATCACACACATGATGATGTGTTGTCCCATATTGGAAAGGGGGCCATAACACAGCGGTGTGCTGCTGTGCACACACGTCTGCCACCTCGCTGCCCGAGATACGACACGCATCACATCATTTGTGCGTCAGACAGCCACCCTCAGCACACTACGCACATGATGATAGACTTTTACCATCCATACACTCTCGTTCTTCCGAGGCTGGCCCAGTGCGGACAGATGCCAAAGTCCAACATGCTTCTGCAATGCTGATTGCGATGTGCTTCGATTACCACAAATGCAGCATCCACATCCTCACATCACACAAGCCACAAAAGGGGAACTAAAACGCAGCCTGCACCCTCCGACCATGCACGGTGTAAGCTGTACCTGTCTTTCCCGAGATGTTCGTTGCGCACAGTACACGTGTGAGTCAATGCTGTCTTGTCCTGCAGCCTTGCGCTTTCTGGCCTCTTTTGCGTTGTCCCCAGCCGCCTTCCTTTGCCTCAGTGCATTGTCTCCTGTGGGCAGAGAGCCACCTCGCTGCCCGAGATACGACACACGTCACACAATTTGTGCCACGCACAGCCACCCTCAGCACACCACGCACATGATGATAGACTTTTACCATCCATACACTCTCGTTCTTCCGAGGCTGGCCCAGTGCGGACAGATGCCAAAGTCCAACATGCTTCTGCAATGCTGACTGCGATGTGGTCCTGCCCACCACCCCCTTTGGATGATGGTTTGGGAACAAGGGTGAGTTATTTATTGGCCGGCAGCGGACCCGCCGGATTGCCACAGGTGGTGCCCGTGTCCGACGAGTGAGCAGGGTAACTGGGGGCGGGGGGCCTCAACTCCACAATATTATAGGCACGGCAGCGTCGGAAACCAGAAAAGGCACGCGGTGGATCGTTATCTCCAGGTGGGTTCATCCACCTGTGTTCGCCTTCCGTCTACCATCAGGACCCTTTACACACACGTCAGTTTGTGATTTTTTTTCCCGTTGTCACAATCCTGTTGCAGCGTCCCTCACTCTGCCACTTCATGTGACGAGGTCGTACAGCTTCACACCACAGCCCACTTCTCACTGAGGTACACCCCCCCGTTCTTTTCCACCTTTGGATACCGTGCAGCTCATCGCAGCACCCACTGCCCACACCCCCTCCGCCAGATCTACACCGCCCCCCCGGGATGGCCAACCCAACCCCCCGGGCGCAATGCCACCCCCTCCTATCTCTCCTCCAGCTTGCCGCCCTGGCCGCGCTGGCCCCAGCCGTCGACGGGGTGGTTGTGTCGACGGGGTACAAGGTGGTACCCTCAAACAACTACACGGTGATGCAGGTGGAGGTGCCTCCGGGCTTCACCATGCTGTCGTACATCAGTCTGGAAAACCGTGCCCCGATGGGGTGGCGGGGGTGCGCGTCGCGTGAGGTGCGGTTCTTCACATCCGTCTCGGGCATCACCCAGACCTACGGTGGGAGTGCCATGCTGGGGTTCGGCAACGCAACCGCGAGATATTATATTGGGAGCAACGCAACAGGTGACGCAGTGCAGCTCTTCCTCACGGCGATGGAATGCGATGTCGATGTGAGTGTGTCGCTCGACTTCTACTCCTTTGTGCCCGCCCCACAGAAGCAGGTCAAGTCGGAGCTCTTCAGCGTGATGAGCGATCAGACCAGCTTCTACATCCCTTTGGAGGACGGGTCATACATCACAAAGGCATACCTGACCATGACCGAGCCGTGCCCGACAGCGGGTGGTGGTTATGACGACAATTATGTCTACCTTCAGGTGTTCGGGGAGGTGCCCATCGTGGGGACCGCGAATCTGACAGGCGCAGGGGATGAGCTGGTGGTGGTGGTGGAGCAGCAGCATCGCGGTGCAGATGCCGCAGGGCTGGCAGGCTTTGCGGCGGCAAACCGGACAGCCAGCTGCTATCCCACGGTGTACGTCACGCTGGATGTGGTGCGGGTTGTGATACCCAAGACGGAGGCTCCGACTCAGGTGCCGGAGACGCGCGCCCCGCACACCCACACGCCCCACCACCACGACACACTCACCCCGGTGACGCCAAACCCAGATGATGGGGACGACCACTCCAATGGGAATGACGCCATGATCCCACTCTACATAGTAGTCGTCCTCCTCGTCTTCATCATCATCGGACTTGCTGTTCATCTCGTGCGGGAAAGGCGTCGCCCGAAGGACTACACCAAGGTTGGGCCCATGAACTGACCTGCCTGATGCAGAAGATGTGGGGGTGGTGGAGTGAGCGACACAGCAGCTATCGCGTCAAGAGAGGCGCAGGGTAACCCCGCTTTGCCACGGGAGTACAGTGTGGCAGGGGTCTCGAATGCACCTCAAAGCGAAGCGGATGTGTGGGGTGTTTGGGGGGGAGGGGGGGCGAGCTTGAATCATGCCAAACCGCGTTGATGATCATTTTCAAAGCAAAAAAAATGCGTGCCACTGCCTTCTGGCAGTCAGAGTGTATGTGCTTGGGGAAAGGAGCAGGGGGTGGTGGTGTAGGGAGGGGCACCCATCTTCCCCCGAGAGCCCTATTGCAGAAGGCCTTCCTGCAAATCGTCGTCATCCTCGTTTTGCACGGCATATGCGGGTAGTATCGCAGCTAAGCTGTGCCAAAAGGCACAGGCAAAACCGGGAGTCGATCCCTCACCTCCCCCCTTTCGAGTGAAGGGATGCCAGCTCTCTCTCTCTCTGTTCCCTTGTTTATGTCTGCTTGATGTGATCTTTCACTATCCCCCTCCCAGGCCTTGGTCTGATTCATATTTTTTTGACGCGTATTCTTGTGTGAGCGTGGCTCACTCATCAACAGAGTGGATGTGGGGTGTGCGTGTGTTTTGAGAGAGCTTTTTTGTTGTTGTTCACCGGGCTGGCTAAAAAGAGGGAGGTTTTTTTTATAAAAAAAACCCAGTGCTATGAATGTGGCGGAGTCGTGGAGTAGTAACGGGAGGCCGTCACTCTCTGCGTCAGAGTCCTTTCCGGGCAGTTTTCGGCGGCCCACATTTTTCTCACTTTGCTGCGTCGACAATGTTGGATTAGCGGACCGCTGCATCATACGCAGTCCACGAGAGACCACTCCACGAGAACTGATATGCTATACACTTCGTTGTCGAGCCTGCAGCTCTGCCAGGAGGGACTCGACATCGGATATCTGGCCAACTAGATCCCTCACGCTGAAGCCCTGCGTTGGAAATGTTGGATTAGCAGACCTGCATCGTACAGAAGCCCGCGAAAGACCGCTGCGAGAACTGATAATCAGTCCACTTCATTGTCTATGTCAGACCACACGGGCGTGATCTGCTCCTTTCTACTTTTCTGCGTTGTTTGAGCGAATGCCCCCCCCCCCCCCCATGATGCCACACGCTGGGTCGTGCGCGTTCCCATCGTGATCGGTGGTGGATACATAGAACCCCTGGCTCACCCCCTTCCCTCAAAACATGAGATCAATCACAATCAATAACCCGGAAGCCGGAACCTTTTATTCACTCTCGCATGTCTGTCATCACACCGACCTGTTCGTATTCTGGGTGTCCTTCTGCCGGTGTGAAGGTAGCTCGGCATCAGCTCCATCACCCCCTCGCCCGCATGCAATCCTCTTGCCCGCAACATACACCACCTCTCCCACGCCCCCTCTTCTCGTCTTGCTCTCCCCCGGGCTGCAATGCCGCGGTGTGTTGAGTCACAGAAAGATAATGGCACTGTCGCTGCCGACAGAACAAAATATGTGCCTTGCCCCATACCCACCGCCACCTTCGCCTTCATCTCTGACTCAAGCCTCCCCTCGCGTTTCCTAACCCGCCGCGCATCGTGGTGTTTGAGATATGCGTGCATGCGGGGGTGGTGGGGGAGAGAGGGGGGGAGTGGTGTGTGTTGGCATTCGTCAGAACAGCCAGCTTTTTCGTGCCAGAAAAAAGTGGGATCAGCGCGGCAGGGGTCATCCTGATAGGGCTGTGTGGCTGCGCCCTTAACCATCACTCAAAGACCTGACCCTCGCTTCATTTATATCTTCCCTCTCTTTTGAGGTTCATTCGCAGGTCGATATTCAGTTTTTCCCCACCTCCACCCCGGTTCTTCATGGGACACGTGCGCTGTTCATCAGATAAGTGTGTTTGTGTGTGTGGTGACCACGTTTTGTGTCGGGAGACCCTGCGCAGATCATCTCCCACCCGAGGCGTGTGTGTGTGTGTGCGGAAGCACCAGCGTTTTTCACCCAGTTCAATTCTGGCCATAATCTGTAGAAGGCATAAGAAAGAGATGCGGGATCAATACCAGAGATGAGGGTGGTGCTATTAATGTACCTCCACCCCCCCCTCCCCCCCCACACCGACCTTTCCCACCCAGTCCTGCATCTGACTTTCACATGGGGGTGATGGGGGGGGGGTAGTTTTCTGTTCTGCTGAAGTTAACTGCTGCCCATGCACCACCCCCTACCCACCCTCTTCCTTCGGGCGGGGTGTCTGGAAGTGTGTAGGAAGCAGCACAACGCATCATACGAAGCCCGAATAGTGTCGACGTGTCGGAAGAGAAAATGCGAAAAAATATTACCAGTTACGAGCGACGAAGCGTAGCGAAGTCGCGAAGTAACGAAGGAAATCGTACGACTGAAGCTTTATAAGGATCACCGTGCCACTTCACAGGGGCTTACACAGCCTTTGACACAGGAGTGTGCGCTCAACGAAAAGTAGCCTGGATCTGCCTGTTTGCAGTTGCTGGGCAGGGTGTTTCTCTTATTATAGCGAAAGGAGTACGATTTTTCAAATTGTCCAACAAGCAGCGGCCACCAGGGGTGTGACCCCGACCACAGGGGCAGCCACTTTTCGATATTTGCCTTTGCTTGCAGTGGGGTTGTTCTGGACCGTCTCCTGACGGAAGATATCATGGAAATTGCCAACGGAACGGGCCACAGGAGGCGTAAACAGGGGTGGGCGGGTTGCCATGTGTGTGATGTGTGCCGTGTGTATGGTGATGTGCGTGCGTTTTTTTTTGATCGCGCCTTACAGCCAGGGGACTAGGGTGAGATCTTTTTTTGCCTTTTTTTGCGGTTTCGCGGTTTTCGCCGATTTTTTCACCCTTACTCTCTGTAGAGTCCACCTCAGGATGTTGCGGTATTGTACGGACATCGTCGGTGACACGCCGGTGCTCCACCCAGTCGAACTCCAATTGCCGATCGGTGGTGCTGCACTCGCAAGTACTGTGTACTCCGTCACGGCTGTCGCAACCAGAACTACATGGTGTCCCGGTCGCAAGCGCTCAAGGATTTGGTGACAAGACAGCACACCATTGGGGGTCTGGGGGCGGAGCCCCCAGCCGCCGGAGGCCACGGTCGTGAACGTGTGTTCCTTGCAGGCGTACGTTTCTGTGAGTTGGACTGCGTCCTGAGGCTACTGATGTGATCTGGTTGGGTTTACCTGATGTGACTCCAAAGGGCTTGGGCACTCGACAAGCATATGGCACAGGGGGTCTGGGGGGCGGAGCCCCCCAGCCGCCGGAGGCCACGGTAGTGAACATCTGGATGTTGGCTGGAATAAAAGTTCTGGCCGAGAGGACCAGGTCCTGGGCACGACCTTAAACTACCTAAGACCTAGGGAAGTCGTAAAACTCAACCCCACACCCCGAGGGCTCCCCCAGGCTGGTCCGCCTGGGCAACGGGGTCCCAGTGCATAGCACGGAGCACTGGGACAAAAGAGGGTCCGCCTTTTTCCGTCAACTCTGACATGGGGAGGGACAGCTGGAGCCACTGGCGGGGTGCTGTGTTGACTTCAGGGGGCTCCCAATGTGCTTCGGCACACCGGGTTCTTGGCCTGCGGCGGCATGGTAGTCGGTCAGAGAGGCCAGCGCTTGGTCGGGGACTACTCAGAGAGGGCGTGTGCGGACTTCAGGGGGCTCCCAACGTGCATCTGCACACCGGGTTCTTGGCCTGCGGACGTAGATTGCCTAAAGGTTTAGAAACCGGCCGAGCCCGTGGGGGTGACGAACGTACTGCCGGCCCGGGATTGTCAAGGTTCTTTCCCCAGATGGCTCACCAGTACCACCAAACCACACGGAGAGCAAAACCGCCGGGGAGGGGGTGGGGGAAGGTGGGAAGGGCGGCATGCCGAACTACAGCAAGGATGGCCAACAATGCGATCACTGCAAACAAGGCATGGGACACAAGAGGGAAAAAAAAAGGTCCTGGGCACGACCTTAAACTACCTAAGACCTAGGGAAGTCGTAAAACTCAACCCCACACCCCGAGGGCTCCCCCAGGCTGGTCCGCCTGGGCAACGGGGTCCCAGTGCATAGCACGGAGCACTGGGACAAAAGAGGGTCCGCCTTTTTCCGTCAACTCTGACATGGGGAGGGACAGCTGGAGCCACTGGCGGGGTGCTGTGTTGACTTCAGGGGGCTCCCAACGTGCTTCGGCACACCGGGTTCTTGGCCTGCGGCGGCATGGTAGTCGGTCAGAGAGGCCAGCGCTTGGTCGGGGACTACTCAGAGAGGGCGTGTGCGGACTTCAGGGGGCTCCCAACGTGCATCTGCACACCGGGTTCTTGGCCTGCGGACGTAGATTGCCTAAAGGTTTAGAAACCGGCCGAGCCCGTGGGGGTGACGAACGTACTGCCGGCCCGGGATTGTCAAGGTTCTTTCCCCAGATGGCTCACCAGTACCACCAAACCACACGGAGAGCAAAACCGCCGGGGAGGGGGTGGGGGAAGGTGGGAAGGGCGGCATGCCGAACTACAGCAAGGATGGCCAACAATGCGATCACTGCAAACAAGGCATGGGACACAAGAGGGAAAAAAAAAAAAAAAAAAAACCCAACAGGAGGAGCCAGGGGAACACAACTGACACATCACACACACAATGTCCCACGCTGCCTCTGTCCCCCTGCACCCCTCCACGACGGGGTTCCCTGGGGAGGCGTCGGCTAAGCCGGCGCCGAGCGAAGCTGCAGGGAGGAAGCAGCGATGGGTGTTGCGGGAGAAGGAGTGGAGTGCCGACGTCAGGCACTCAACAGACGAGCTGGCCGCCAAGGGCGGCATTATGCTGTGCGCCAAAGGCGACGCACAGCGCCTGATCGCGAGGTGCAGGGAGCACCCGCCGCCGGGACCGGCGGCAATCCTGACCGTCGAGGCGACGGAGGGGGGGAAGGGGCGCAGCCGTGTCCTCTCCCTCCTGGTCGAGCGCGACGGCGAGACCCGGGGGCTGCGGCGGCACCTGCTGCAGCTCCACAGTGTCCCCGTACACTACGGGGCTAGCAGCAGCCCGGGCCTGAAAGCCCCCAAGGGCACCCGGGAGTGGGTGGTGATGGAAGCACCGCCAGCCACCCCCCTCACACACACACACATCCGCACCTGGCTGCGGGCCCACGGCGCGGAGCCGGACGCGGTCATCGCGATGACCGGCACCACCTGGGCCCGCCGCTTCAAGGTGGGTGTGGACAGTCGACAGGTCAAGGACCTGCTGCGTGCGAGCGGCGAGAGCGACATCTTCTGCCGCCCCCATTTCCACACCACCACACACCCCGACACAGTCGTGCGCCTGCCGCTCGACGCCACCATCCAGCAGGCACAGGAGAAGGCGGGCCGGCTGAGCGGAAGGGTCGTCCTGGTGAAGGGCGGCCTCGGCATCGCAGTGCCGAACACCGCCGGGCACTGTGCCACGGCAGCAGTCGTCGGTGACGAAGCTGCAACCCCCCTGCAGGGGAAATATGTACTGGAAGGGCTGCCCACACAGTACACCGCCCGCTGCACCAGGGACCTGCTAGAGGAAATAGGCTGGCAGGCCCACATCCTGGCGTCAGCCAGGGAACCGAACGGGCGAGCAGTGCTGCTGCGCGCCCCCACCGCCCCCCAAAAACTCGGCGCGTACTGCGTCGACAGCAACACCTACCTGGTGTTGCGGCGGTACCGCGAGCCCGAGGACCTGGGGCTCTTCCCCCGCCGACGGAGGGCAAAGCGCACCAAGCCCCCGCCGAAGCCGACCCCACCTCCCGCAGCCCCGGAGCAGCCGCAGGGAGTGCCGGGGAGTGAGCTGGCGAACAAGGCGACAAAGAAGACGAAGAGCAACAAGAGCAAAAAGAAGAAGTCCAAAATCGACGCTGAGATGAAGGACAACGCCCCAACGCCCCACGCCACCACGACCACCGACCCCGCCGCCGCCGCCACCGCCGCCGCAGCAGCCACCGCCACCGCCAACCTCGCCAGGGTGCAAGCCCTCCTCGAGCAGGCAGAGCGGCGTGCCGCCGAGGCAGAGCGGCGGGCCACCGCGGCAGAGGAGCGGGCCGTGAACCAGGAGAGCCAGTTCACGGCCGCCCTGCGAGCGATGCAGGCTCGCCTGCAGCACCTGGAGGCGGCAACGAAGCCGCAATCTAAGCCGAAGAAGCAGACCAAGCCGGGCTCCAACCCCCTTCCTCGAAAGGCCGACCCGGCCTCCACCACCCCAGACCGGGGGACCAAGGGCCCACCCCCGAAGTCCGCCTCCCCGAAGCCCCGGACACGCACGGGGCTGACTCCTAAGAAGAAAAGCCGGACACTCACCCCGACTCGGACTACAACCCTCCGCACGAAGCACATGGCCCCGGCGGAGCCGGTGCAGAAACGCCTGTGTGAAGAGCCCCTCTTCAACTGACGGGGAAGCCCGCCATCCCCAAACCGACCGCGCCACATCTTCGAGACCAAGCGAGACCTTCTCCTCCGGGCGGGTGACATCGAGCAGAACCCTGGTCCGGCACAGCACCTCAAGTGCCTGACCTGGAACTGCAACGGTCTCACCGAGGCGAAAAAAGCGGAACTACAGCACCACCTCGCAACCCAACGGTACGACGTCGTGCATCTGCAAGAGCTCCGAGCAGCACAGGGGGGAGACCCCAAGTTCCCGGGCTACTCCACATTTCTCCGACGCCGCACCCAGAAGCGCTGTAAAGGGACGCTCACCTCCGGAGGCGGGATCGCAACGCTAGTGCGGGAGGACCTACACGCGACTCTCATTGCCACCGCACCAGACGCTAGTGTAACAGAGACCCTCACAGTGCGAGTCACGGGACCGGAAAGCGCCGTCACGTTCACCAATGTGTACCGCCCCTCGGGAGTCGGCACTAGCAACGACCCACGCCAAGATGACTTCTCTACATCCCTGCTACCACACACGCCGGAGTCCGTCATAGCTGGCGACTTCAACATCCACAACCGTGCCTGGGATAAACATGCGCGCTGTGACAACAAGGGAACTGATCTGTACCACTGGTCCCTCCTCAACGGCATGTCACTGTGCAACGACCCCGACCACCCCACACGCATGCGCCGCGACTCCAAGTCCTCGCCGGACATCGTCTTCGCCCACTACGAGTTGGGGGAGGTCACCTGGAATACCCTGGACCAGTGGCAATCAGACCACTTCGCCATCCAATACACCGTCCCTTTTGAACGAACGCCAGCAGCTGCGACACACCCGGCAGCCAAGGCCCGTCAACTGTGGAACTGGGCAGCAGCGGACTGGCCCGCCTTCACCGAGGAGCTCGAACGGCTATCACGCAAAGTGACGAAGTGGTGTGACCCGAAGGAGTCCTTCCACAAGTGGCTTGGACTGGTGCGAACGGTCGCAGCCAAGCACATCCCGACGAAGCGTAGCTCACGCCCCCGCAAGAGGTGGTTCACGAGCAAGGTGAAACGCGCGGTACGGGCGCGGAACGAAGAATCACGCAGACACGCCCAGACTACACACCTGTCCCAGGACGACTACGACAAACTGGACAAGCTGACCACCGACGCCACCAACGCCGTCCTCGAAGCAAAACGCACAACTTGGGAAACCAGGTGCCAGGCTGCGAGCACCAGCAGCGACCTCGGCGCCACCTTCCGGCTTGTGCGAGAACTCGACGGCCGCAAACTTCAACAGGCCGCCTTCCCGCTTGTCGACGGAGGGGTCCCGGTGACCGACCCCAAAGCTAAGGCGGACCTCCTCTGCAGCCACTACGCCAAGATCAGTGAAGGGAACGACCAACAGTCACAATCGGTACCCACCCCGCAACATGCGAATGGCCAGACACCCCCCGAGCTCTCAGCTGCCGAAGACGACTTCTCCAAAGAGGAGCTGAGCGCAGCCCTGTCCGAACTGCAGGAGCGAAAATCCCCAGGGCCTGACGACCTCAACAACGAACTGCTGATGCACCTCGGCCCCCAAGCGCGGCAGGGACTCCTGCACGTGCTCAACCTGTCGTGGAACAGCGGCATCCTCCCCGACGCATGGACGCGAGCAGTCATCGTCCCGATCCTGAAACCGGGGAAGCCAGCGACGGCAGCATCCTCGTACCGACCAATTGCGCTCACCAGCACAGCATGCAAGGTACTGGAAAAAATGGTGAAGAGGCGCATGGAGCAGCTCATGCTTGACGACGCATACCCGCAAGTCGAGGGGCACTGCCCGAACCAAGCGGGATTCCAGCGACTGAGATCGACAACCGACCAGCTAGCCTACATCACCCAAACAGCGACGGACGCCCTCTCCTCCGGGAAGGCAGCTGTCACCCTGTACTTCGACCTCGAGAAAGCCTTCGACAAGGTCAGCAAGCTCGCAGTCATCAACAGCGTCAGACGAAAGGGCTTCCCCCCGAAGTTCACCCGATGGCTGCACAACTACCTCAGCAACCGCCGGGCCGCCGCACAGGTGCACGGGGTGAGAAGCGACTACTACGACTTCAACAACGGTGTCCCACAAGGAACAGTGCTCTCGCCCCTGCTCTTCAACTGCGTGATGGATGACGTATCTCGAGCCATCACCGCCTCCCCGGACGTCCACCCTGCGGTGTTCGCAGATGACATTGCAGTACTCGTCGTCGGGGACACCTACACCGACGCCCTAAGCACCGCACAGGGCGTCATATCAGCACTCGCCGCCGAAGTCCCACTCCACGGGCTGCAGCTCTCCCCCAGCAAGTGCTGCTACACGCTGATGGGAACGACGCCTGAAGCACTGGGCGAGCACAAGCGCATGGAGCTCCCAGACGGCACCCCCCTCCAGCACGACTCCACAGCAAAATACCTCGGGGTTTACATCGATGCCTGCTACACGATGTCGGACCACGTCGACCACGTCGTGACCACCTGTATGCGACGCCTGAGCATACTGCGTATGTTGGCAGGCACCGACTGGGGCTCAAGTGGAGACACGCTGCGCCAGGCCTACCTGACGTATGTCTACCCCATCCTGATGTACGCCGCAAGCGTTTACACCCCTGGCCTGACCGCGAGGAACCTCAAACGCCTGCAAGATGTCCACCGCACCGCAGCCCTGATTATCACAGGCTGCATGAAGAACACCAGCACGGCGAAGCTCCTCTGGGAATCACACCTACGAGACCTCGACCTCGACTTCAAGGTTGCGGTGTGCACAGACCACGAACGCTTCCGCCGCGTGCCCCACTCCCCAGGATACCGGGCGCAACTAAATACCGGGAACACGGGAGGCAGCTGGCTACATCAGGCACGGAGTCTGGTGAAATCCTCGAAGGTCGACGGGCGCACCCCCCTGCTGGCCCCCCTGCATGCAGCACACCCCATCCCCCCCTGGGAATGGAACCTGGTGCTGCCACGAGTGCACATCCTGGCGACGCTGCCGGGGCTCACCGCCCCGAAGGCCGCCACCCCGAAAGACACCCTCCGGGACCTGGCAGAGCAGACCATCCAGGCCCTCCCGACGTGCGCCTGGCATGTCTACACCGACGGGTCAGTCTCCAACTCCACATCGCGGCAGCAACAGGGCGGCGCGGGCGCAGCGGTGTACAGCATGCCGGAGGGCCGCCTCAAGAAAAAGCTCGCCTGGCCGGCAGGACTCCGTTGCATCAGCTACCAGGCAGAGCTGGTGGCCATCAGAGAATCCCTCGCCCACCTATGCACCGTGGTAACCCAAGGCGAAACGGTCGCCATCCTCACCGACTCGCAGAGCGCACTGAATGCACTGCTGAGCGGCCCCCAGCGAGCGAGGGGGTCCACCGAATGGGACATCTGGCAGAGGCTGCGCAAGCTCGCCCAAACATACGATGTCACCACCCACCTCCGCTACATCCCGTCGCATGTTGGGGTGGTAGGGAACGAACTTGCTGACAAGCAGGCGCAGATCGGTGCGTTCAAGCCCCAGATGGAGCCGATCAGCCTCGCGTCGGCCCGTGTCACCCTCCGCCGACACATATACAGCGGGACCACGTTGCCCCGCACAGACAGCGTGTACGCGTATCGGTCAGGAATCGGGGAGACGCGACTGCAGCGCCCTGACCTCCGCATGGAGGGCCTTACCCGCTTAGGGGAAACCACCATCCGCCGCCTCCGGGCCGACCACCACCGCCTGGTGTACGACCACGACGTCCCGGGCAGCGCACAACCACCGTGCAAACCCTGCCTGAAGCTTGCGCCGGACAGCCCCCCGCCTGGGGTCTCGCTGAAGCACCTATTCTTCGGCTGTCCCGCGACAGCGTCAGCCCGACACCACCTCACAGCCACAAGCGTGCACAACCTGCTGCTGCACAACTGCAAGGGGGCCCTACGCTACCTGGCTGAGGCAGGGGTGACGGAGCACAGCGAGAAGGACTACCTGATCTCGTGAAACCTGCAAAAATCAACAGCGGTCAAGGGCTTCGGCCTGACACCCCAGCACCCCCCCCCCCCCCACCCCCAGACCCACGTCACTTTCCACGGGCCGCCAGGCGCGTCAGCGTCGGCGACCGCCCGCCCCCAGTCTGAGAGGCAGCAGCCACGACTCGGCAGGAGGCGGGCACAACAAAAAAAGGGAGAGTCGTCACTGTGCATATCAGCACGGTCCCGCCCTCTGAGCCAGACTAACCCGCCCATAAAGGAAAAGAGGAAGAGGCGACGTAAGGCAATGCCTCCGTGCGGCAAGGAGAACACGAAACAGCGTCCCCCCTCACCGGGGGACGCGACGAGCACGGCCAAAAATCGTTCAAATCGTTCAAAAGCCGGATTTTTGGCTGGGAAAACAGGGAGACCGTATTGCGTATTCCATGTCAGGCAAGCCTGGCTCCCTTCCCAAACCACGAAAAAGTACCACCCTATTCCCCTGCGCACAGGGCTCCCCCCCCCAAAAAAAAAATCTGGAAAATCTCAGACCAGGCCTGGGCGGGGAACGAGCCCTTTTTTCAGGTTTTTTGGGTCGGGGAACCAGGTTTTTTCTAAGAATTTTTACAAGGGAATTTTTGCTCGCCCCCCCACAGTTTCCAGGCGCGTGCCCGTCAGGCGGGACTTTTTCTCTGATTTCTCTCCGCGTCATCATTGACAGCTCTCGAGTGATGCCCAGAGATGCTTGCGGCAGAGAGTGCCCCTCATGCGCGTTACAGCTGAAAATGAATGAGGATCATCTGGCACTCGTTCTCATCGGGGGTTGTGCTCCGCAGGGACTCAATACACCTTGGCACTCTCGCAGGGCTGGACATGCCAGCAGCTGGAGGACAGTTACAAAGCTGCCCCCGACGCCACCCACCTGCTGGCCCCTTCAGGTCTGAAAGCCCAAAAGCTCCCGGGGATTTTGCAGTGGTGCGCACCATATTCAGCGCAGGGTGATCTCTCCGATTTTCCAAAACTGCTGGTTTACGGGTTTGGGGAACGGTCGTCGGCAGACCGTTGAAATGCCCGTGTTAGTAGCAGAGGGACACTTCAGCTATTTTCAGCAGAAAAAAAATGAAGCTTTAATTACCCTGCGCCTTTGTCAGAAAACGAGGTGCCGACCCACACCCAGCCCAGCCCACGTCGAACCTCCAATCGCGCATGTACTAGACTTCATTCTGTACCAAACGGGCAGCATTTCGAGTTCAAACGGGCATGTACTGGACTTCATTCTGTTCCACAACTTCGCAATTCCGAGCGCAAACCTGCATGTCCTCGCCCTTTGCCTCGAGCAAACGGGCAGCATTCAGAGTCCAAACGGGCATGTACTAGACTTCATCCGGCACAACATGGAGTCGAAACGGGCATGTACTAACCCCGTGCCTTCCGCAAACGGGCATGTACTAGACTTCATTCTGCCACAAACGGACAGCATTCAGAGTTCAAACGAGCATGTACTAGACCTCATCCTGCATCACAACAGCCGCGAACGGGCAGCATCTGGGTTTCAAACCGGCATGTACTGGACTTCGTACTGCATCACGACGGCAAACGAACAGCATTCAGTGCCCAAACGGGCATGTACTAGACTTCATACTGCAAACAACTGCGTCAACCTCGAGTCCAAACGGGCAACGGACAGCACCTAACCGGGGGGGTCATGAAAAAGCGCTGGAACAGTCACAAATCACGCAACAAATCGTTCACACCTGGACAAAGGGCCAGAAATACCCTCCGGGAGCCACATTTTTTCGGTGTGAACGATTATGACAAGGCTCTGAAAAAGTCAGACACATTTCCGGTCTGCTACGCTATTCTGTGCAACACGACAGGCACCCAGTCGGGGGTGGTCATGAAAATGTCGCGGAACAGTCACCAAACGCCAAAATAATCGTTCACACCTGACGAAATAGCCAGAAATACCCCCCGGGCGGCATTTTTTTGGGGTGTGAACGATTTTTGACATGTCCCAGAGCCCAAAAAAACATGTTTTGGGGGTCTAACTGGCCTGTGAACGATTTCTGGTGATGTGCGAACGATTTTTTGTCACTTTTTGGCCTTCTCTCCAGCAAAACCCTAAGGAAACTGACCCCAAAATGACAAAAAATCGTTCGCAGTGAAAAAAATGGCATGTACTAGGGGTGTTACAGTCGCTGCCAGTTGCAGATCGTCATTTTGGGACCACTTTTGGGGTTGGTGGGTCAAAATAACACAATACGAAATCAGGCCTGGGCGGGGAACCAGCCCTTTTTCCGGGTTTTTTGGGTCGGGGAACCAGGTTTTTTCTAAGAATTTTTACAAGGGATTTTTTGCTCACCCCCCCACAGGTTTCAGGCGCGTGCCCGTCAGGCGGGACTTTTTCTATGATTTCTACGATGAAAACCACCCCCCCGCCCCCACCCCCCCCCCCTTCTAAGAACGATGATGGCTCACTCGGAAGTTTCGGCGTCCGAAACGTACGCCCACTCTCCCCAATCCTCCTCCATGTCGACATCGATGTCGACATGGACGCGGGCCCTTTTCTCCTGGGGCTCCTCGGGGTGCGGCCCAACCTCCCTCCTGCGCTCTGCCGGTGCCGCCTGTGTGGGAGGCAGCTGCGGCGGTTCTTCCGGCTGAGGTGTGGGGAGTGTCGATGGGGTGCCCGGGGTCGATGAAGCGGGGAGCTGGAAGGTGACATGTTGCAGGGTGGCTGGAGGCACGACGGGGGGTGCGGCATCTGCAAGCAACGAAGTGAGGAAGGGATCCTCAGGGACTTCCTCCACGAGGCTGACAATCGACAATGCATCGGCGTTGTCATCTTCCCAGCTGCCGTCCGATTCCTCATCACAATCCTCCACGCCAGCAAATAGAGAACCCATGGCTGCATCGAGGTCAACGAGCTCCACGGTTGTCAGAGTTGGAAGAGGCGTCAGGGAACGCGCAGTGAAGCGGCGCTTCTTGTTGGCGAGGAACGTGTTGACTGTTTCTTCAACGATGATCTTGCGCGCCGCGTCATCATGTGACAGCTCTAGAGTGATGCCCAGTTCTTGAGAGATGCTTGCGGCAGAGAGTGCCTTCCGGAACGATCCCCTCATGCGCGTTACAACTGAAAAAGCAGCCTCCACAAACACAGTCGAGGGTGACAGTGCCACCATGGCCTCAAGCACTATCGCAAACGTCGAACTCTCGGATTCCAGCAAGAAGTCGACGACAAACTCTTTCAGAAGGTTCCCCCTGAGATCTGTGCATTCCAACCGCAGCTTCACCCACTCCATGCCGATGCTGAGAATCTCTGCCTGGTCGTAACCCAAGCGAGAAGCGAGCGCCATGAGGCACTCGCACGTGCTGTCCTTCCCACTTGTCGCGAAGAAAGAGCTGAATGAGCGGCAGGGATACTCCTCCCACCTCTTGGCCAGGTCCTTGTAGATGGTGTGGCAGAGCTTTGAGCGCCAGGAAGTCATCTCGGCAACTACCCCCGGAGGCAACGATGTGGTTCCCTGGTTCTCATAGAACTTGGCTTCGTGCTTGCCAGGCTGGCGCGCCAGCACCTTATGCACTGTCAGTGCATTCTGCAGGATGCTCTCCATCGACGAGAGCGACAGGTCTCGCTTCTGCAACGCCTCGCTCACCCCTTTATTGATGTCGAAGACGTCAGCCAAGATGCAAGTCGAGAGGGAATACTCGGGGGTGAGCTTGTGGAAGAAGAACGGCGGCGGCTGGATCTCCCCGAGCATAGCGACAGTGAAGTCAAAGTTCACCACAGCCGCGTTCAGGCGACGGAACGTTGCAGCTGCCCAACGCACGGAGTGCTCCTTCGGGAAGGAGAGACATTTCCCACCGGAAATGATCTGCAGAGACTTCTGCCTGGCGGTTGATCTGAAGAAGGCAAACCAGTGTCGGAGGAGGCGGCTATGTTCAACAACCTTTCGTGTCTTCTTGATGAGGCCGACGGACAGCTGGTGCATGTGGGCAGCATCATGCACATCGATGAGAGTGCATCCCCACGCGATCTCGAGCTTCCCCCTGAGACTCTTCATCGTTGATGCCCCGTCTGCCGCGAATCCCTTCAGCGAACGCCGCGCCCACTGCGACAGCTGGAGGCTGTCGAACAACTTGACCAGCTCGTCCTTCTGCGACTCTGCGTCAGCTTTCTTCAAGTCGACTGTGCCCACACACCAATCTTTCATAGCACAATCCGTCCTGCTGATCCCCGAAACGATGACGATCATCAAGTCGATGCGGGCGAACGTGGTACCGTCCACCTTCAGGGTTGCCGCCCGACACGCACGCACCGCACCCACCACTCCCCTCAGGAGCACCTCCCAGAGTATCGTCTGGAACTCCTTCGCGACTTTTCGAGAGTAGTGGGTGTCCAGGACATGCAGCCCCTTCCGCTTGTCGTCCTGCAACCTCGCACCCACACTGCTCAGCCCCTCCGCCCGTTGCGTCGCCGTTGCCACGTTGTACACCAGGTTGACCAGACTTGTGTACTGCTCGCTGGTCACCTTCACCTTCGCGCACAGCGTCTGCTTGGGGATATCTGTAGCTGTCACATTGGTGTTTTCACTCCCAGGCGTGGACAACTGCACTGCTCTCTTGTGCGCCGCACCACCCATGTGGCGGCGGATATTGCTTTGCTGGCGCCCAACTGTCGTGGCAGACATAGACGCTTCGCCGCGTGCATACCGGAGCAAGTGGGGTTGCTCCGAGAACTCCCCCTCCAGCTGCACCAAGAACGGTGCACACGTGGTGCACCTCCACCTCCCATCAGGGAGACGCACCACACCGGAGGCTGCAGCGTGGATCTTCCGCTGCTGCTTCTCCTGTATGGCGAGCTGTGCCTGCCGCTGCTGAATCCGAAGGAGACCGTTCACCATTGAGCCCTCTGGCACGTACTTCTTGTTTGCTGCCATCAAAAGAAGGAAGTGCGCCTTTGCTGTGTCGAAGACAAGCCGCAAGGGGTACTGGGCCATCAACGACGGAGAGTTCCCCATCGGTTCCTGTGTGAGGGAGGCTAAGTGTACGCAGCAACACATTCCGGGCAAGCCTTGCCCTCTTGGCACTTAGCCTTCCTACAAGTGTGGTGGAGAGGGGAGTGGGGAGTGGGCAGCACGATCTTCTGTTACCATTACTGTTCGTAGCGCAGGGGTACGCTGAGCGCGCGGCTGAAGTCACCAAAGACGCAGGTCGCCGCAGGACGCAGCGGAAGAGCCGCGCGATCAGCGCCGAACGACACCCCGGGTGGGAGGGAAGGGAAAAAGAGAAAGGCTTTGCGCAGTCCGTGGGAGAAAGTAAGTTGGAGCTTGTCGTTACCTGAGGTGTGGGGGGTTGTGTGTAAAACCCAAGAATTATACGGACTGCAAGCCAACATTCCTGTGACCGAATAGAGAAGGGGAGAGATGGCATGGAACCGAGGGGAGAGGGGGGCAGGAACCTTGGGAACTCCGACTAGTGAGCAGGCCCACTGTGGCCAAGAAGCAAGCCGAAGGTGCGAGGCTGTGTGGTGTCGACGATAGAAAAGTGAACATTTAAACCGCGGGATGTGCGGAAAGTCTGCAGGGCCACTGACGCGGTGTTGGTGTCCAACTCTTCGTCCACGAGGAATCTCGTATCCATCAATCGCGGACGCCTGAGCTTCACCGTGAGGGCCTCCGCTTCGGGGGAGTCAACGCCCTCCAGAAGCGCCGCAGCACTGGTACGCGTCGGCTCCGTAATGGGAATTGACCTTGCTAGGCAGTCAAGCACTCGGAGGCAGTAGTGTCCAGAACTGTATAGATCCCGTTGAACCCACCCTGGTACAAGCCCAATGTTGACGCCTCCGGTTGATTGGGCAAGCTTCATGGCGGTCAGCCATGGGGACAGTCGCCCGGCGCTGTCGAACGCGGCGACGTGGCACGCCCCTTCCCCGGTGTAGAAGGCGGCGTGGGGTGCAGGGGCGACAGGGGCGGCGGTGGTAGCTGCAGGAGAGGCGGCCAGGGGATCCGGAGGAGGAGGCGGCGGCGCATCATGCGAAGCATCGACGTCGTGCCCGTCACCGTCCGATGCCTCACGTGCGTACAGCACGAGTGCTGGCTTCGCGTTCGCACGATTGAACGGCGCCACAGAGCAATCCGTCACACGATCAGTCGTGATCGACTTCCACTTCAGAGTGGTGGCGGGGCCACGAGCGCACAGCGTCTCCCAGGCGATCCCCTTCGCGAGGGTCAGCCCGGACTTTGTGCACGATGCACCGACAAACCGGTACCGGTGATTCACCGGCTGCACCGTGCCCACCTGCACCACCCCGTTGCCGTCAACGCCAAGCTCACGAAGGGCGGAGAGGTCTCTTAATTCCTTGACGTTGACGGTTTCCGCAAGCTCCGTCAGGTGCTTCTGCTTCTCGCCGGATGCAGAAAACCGCTGCGTCGAGAGGAACAGGAGGTGCGGGGCCTTCTCGACGCAGAACTGCGCAGCCCGGACAGCACCACATGTGCACGGACCTTGCTTCTCCATAAATTGAGAAGCAACGCGCTGCACCTCGTCCTTCACGACGCCCAACATCACAACCATGCTGTCTGTAATAGCTGTGCGGAACTCACCACAAGATGGGCAGCTGTAGACGGTGGCGCTTTTGGTGGTGCAGAGGTGCTTCAGGTGCGGGTGTTTGTGTCCGAGGGCGGAGAGACTGACGTCAGGGTTGGGTCGCTGCGGGTCCTGCGAGGTGATCATCTGGGGCTCGTTCTCATCGGGGGTTGTGCTCCGCAGGGACTGGAGGAGGTTGCTCAATACACCTTGGCACTCCCGCAGTACTGTACATGCCAGCAGCTGGAGGATAGTTACAAAGCTGCCACTCCCCGACGCCACCCCCCTACTGGCCCCTTCAGGCCTGAAAGCCCAAAAGCTCCCGGAGATTTTTGCAGTGGTGCGCACCATATTCGCGGAGTACGTGAGGTTGGGTGAGTGTGAGGTCAGGGTCCTGTCGAAGGGTAGTCGAGTGGGAATAAATAGGGAGGTCCTCAGGAGTGCAATACAACAGCAATACACAGGCAACACACCAGCAACACGCAAACCGAGGCAAGAGGAGGTGGGCGGGGTCATCCTGCGGAGTCTCCAGTTGGCCAGCAAGGCGAACTGTACGGGGGAGAGACTTCTCTTCCATCCTTGTGTGCGCCCTGTCGACTGGGAAAATCTTAGAAAAAAAAATTTCCTCTGCGAAAAACCCTTAGAAAAAAAAATTTCCCTTACAAAATTCTTAGAAAAAAACTTTTTTTCCCCGTACAAAAGTTCTTAGAAAAAAAGTTCAGAATCCTGAAAGTGGGGAACCAGCCCCCCAGTTAGGAACAGCCCTGTACGAAATTCGCAGAATTTTTGTTTCAGCAGCCCGTGCTAAGGGTCCCTCCTCTAGTGTTAGCAAGGCACACTCACGTTTCAGGTAGCGTGTCGCGTGTCACGCATGTCGCGAACGCGGCAAGTGTACCTCCCAGGTGGGGAAGCCCGACCTCCTGTCCGATGTCAGTCAGGCTTCGAAGAAGCGCTTCATGGATGCGGCGCTGACCCGGGGAAGTGGGATAGATGGACGGGCACACGCTACATGGGGGGTCTGGGGGGCGTGAGCCCCCCAGCCGCCGGAGGCCACGGTAGCGAACATCTGTTCGTGTGGGCGTACAGATTCTGTGCGAGTTGGCTGCGTCCTCAGAGGCGACTGGAGTGGTTGGACCCCGACTTGATGGGATTCGAAGGACTTGAGTACGAGACGTACGCCACAGGGGGGTCTGGGGGGCGGAGCCCCCCAGCCGCCGGAGGCCACGGTAGTGAACGTCTGGCTCTCCAGTTGGCCAGCAAGGCGAACGATACGTGGGACAGACTTCCCTTCCATCCTTGCGCGCGCCCTGTCGACTGGGGAAAACTTAGAAAAAAAATTTTCCTCTGCGAAACAACCTTAGAAAAAAAATCCCCTAACAAAATTCTTAGAAAAAAACTTTTTTTCCCCTTACAAAAATTCTTAGAAAAAAAGTTCAGAATCCTGAAAGTGGGGAACAAGCCCCCCAGTTAGGAACAGCCCTGATCTCAGATTTGAGATTTTTTTTTTATTTTCCCCCAAACCAGGGTATAAGATAGACTTTTTTTCTGGCGCCGTTTTCCGGTTTTTCTGGTTTTGAAAATTTTTCGCGCGCGCCTTCGGCGCGCGCGACCCGCGCAAACCCTCCCAGAATCTGAGAGGGCCCGGTGCCTGCGCGCGTCCTGTCGTACTGAGGCTGCTTGGTGGGGCAGGCGCAGCAGCTGCTTTGAAAGTTTGGACTCTCGGCCAAAAAACCGGTCTGGTGCAATTTTTTTACGCAGGGGGGTCTGGGGGGCGGAGCCCCCCAGCCGCCGGAGGCCACGGTAGTGATCATCTGTTCCCTACAGTCTGGATTCGCTTGTAAGTAGGAAGGCTTCGCTGTATCGCAGCCCGGCCAGCAGGAGATCACTGGTCCTTGAGGGTTCAACCTTCAGGGTGGAGGAGGACGGGGGAGCGACCACTCGTGACAGGTGTGCGTTGTGGGTGGAGTGGGTGCACGACAGAATGGCCAAAGGGTCCACGAGATCTCTGCACACATTCCGTTATCGAGGAAATGGGCACCTAGCTGTGACGACAGGCAACAAACAAATCTCATCTGTTAGTTGCCCCCAATAGGCTTGGCGACCTTCAAGATTGCTTGAAAGTCGTTCGTGTTCTCGTCTCAGCCCTCCAGACAAGCAGATCTGTCTCGAGTTGGTGGGCTGTCGCCATGTATTCGATGGCACCGAGTGACGCTGCACAGAGGCAGACGACACGGTGAACTCCAGCGGAGGTTACCCTACCTCCGCTGGAGTACACCGTGTGTCTCCCATGAGTCTCAACTAGCGGGAGTCGTAAATTAGCTGGAAAATAGACTCCCGTCTCCAGTACAGACTGCAGTCTTAGACTCCCTCTTAGACACTCGCTAGGGTGGCTGGAGTCCACCATGTGTGCACCTTCAAAACAGAAGAGGCCTGCATGACGAGGGCATCACCACCCACCGGGCCCCACCGGGCCACCCGCTAGGTCCATTTTTTCTTCTCCGCTTCTCTGCCTTCTTTGGACTATTTGAGCTCTGTGCGGATCACGATGGGGTCACTTTCTATTTTTTTATGGCGTTTTTTCTGACTGTTTTACTGTCCCAAAGTCACAAAAAAACCGCCAAAAATGAGATCGACCTTTTTTTTTTCCCAGAAAACCGGGAACCGGGAAACCCTGGTTTTGAAAACCGGAAAACCAGACCTATCTTATCCCCTGCCCAAACCGCGAAAACGCCATTTTGCGGTTTGGAAACCGCGAAAAAGTACCACCCTAGTCCCCTGCTTACAGCTGGCACACGCGCCCCACCTGCCCACCCACCCACGCCGTGTTCGCTCAATCTTCTCCCTCACCCATCTCCCACACCCCCTGGATTACCTGGCAGCCCTCAGCGAGGCACTCGCGGTGGGCCTAGTTCTAACTCTGTCTCTCTCTCTGGGGGTCTTCGCTAGCGGCAGATTTCCGCTTTTCACCTGAAAATAGGAGGAAATGCACCAAAATGCACTTTTCGGTGGTCTAGCGATGATACCCCCGCTCTCTCTGCAGATGTTTGTTCTCGCAGATATCGCATGGCCCGCATGGCCCTGTGGTGTGGTAGCATTGTTAAGTCCAGAAAACCCATCGGCACCACGGCAACAAAATCACCTGGGAGGCACAGCACATCGGAGCATACAAAAATTAATGGGTGGCTTTTCGCTCAGAAGTGTGCAGAAAAGTGGAGTCGCCTCCCAAAAGAGGAAGGCAAACTGACACAGTTTGGCACAGAGCGAAGGCCTCCATATGCATAATTAGCCAAAATCGTGCGGATGCTGCTTCGGGGTTGATCCTGCGTGATTACGGGAGGGCGGCATTTTGTTGAACACCGTATTCGCCAGGCCGGCCCCAAGCGAGTGGTGATGCAGGAAGAGGGGTGGTCCGCTTACCTTCCTACCTTGAGGGGGCTTGCCTTGCCTTGCCCTGCCCTGCAAGCCAAAAGCCACTGAGGGACACACTGTCCCTCAGGAGGGCAGGCAGGTGCCACCCCAGGAAAAGGGATTGGGGGGGAGGGAGGTGTGTGGGAGATCCGGATCTGTGTGGATGAATAAGTGCTGTAGAGATGTGGCTCGGCCCCAGCTAACGTTTATATATAGTTTCTCCCCCCTCCCCCCCGCCTCCCCAAATGCATAACGAGTGAAGGGTGATCATTCTTGTGCTCCCTTCAAATTCGATTTCACTACCCCCCCCGCCTCCCCAAAGAAGGTGTGCTGTATGATGATGCAAAAGCGAGTGGTGCGGCAACACGAGGGTTGACAGGCGCAAGGCGTGTTTGCTTCTCAAGTCGCGTGCGGTATTGCACGCTCATGACGCTGAGCGTGCAAGACCCGCCATCTCTTGGGGAAATATGTTCTCTGGCGCCTGGTCCTTCCAAAGTGCTGTTCAACACCCCGTCAGACCAACACCTGCTTCTTTTGGCTCATCGGGACTCGCTGGGTTCATGCGAGTGGTGCATCTGAGCGGGTTGCTCTGCTGTCCATCAAAGAGGCTTCGCGCTGGCCCGCCTTCTTGAGTGAGGCGTATCAGCGTCGGGTGGGAGGAGGAACTCCTGCGGGATGTGCCCCTCCCTATGCTTCAACCGAGGAACTGACTCCCCTCCTCCTTAAGGAACGGAACCCCCATAAGAACGCAAGGCGAACGGGATATCAGAACAACAGAGATGAACCAACGGTACACATGTCGCGAAAAGAGGTGCAACCGCCCCCCCACCCCTGCTCAGCTCTATCAGCCGCTATCACGCGCGATGCTTTGGGAGGAAAGCCGCCCCGCAACACAACACACACAGGCAAACACCCCCCTTCCCTGCAGGCAGTGAGGGATCGGAGGGGTCTGGGGATAACGGGTGGTGCTGTTGGAGGGGGGGTGTTGTTTGGTTTTGAACCACCCCACCCTAGATCTCCCCCCCCCCCCCTTCCCACTCGGGGGGTTTTTTTTTGCGCCCGATATTTTGGGGCGATGTTGCCATATGAGGGCATCAAGGCACGGCAGGTGGTGAAGGGACACCCCGAGAGTTGCCGCATCCGCCCACACAGCAAGGCATGGGGCGCCAGTGCTGGCCCCGGCACGAGCGTCGTGAAGAGCGCGAGGGAGGGGATGGGCGCAAAACAGCAGCAGCAGCAGCAGCAGCAGCAGCAGCACCACATCTCACACCACCAGCAGCCCCAACGCCTCCCGGGGCACGGCACTGTGCACAACCCAGCTGGCTCGCCCAACGCCCAGCTCACGAAGAGGCCTGGGAAACGCGCGGTTCTGCTGCCCATGGGCCCCGTGATCCCATCCATCCCCACCGCGAAGGATGCCGTGGTGGAGCACGCCGCAACCTCACCCCTGCAGTCCCTCCGCCCCCTCAACACCGACGGCGGCGACGGGGCCGCCCTCCCCGTGTCACCCATCACCACCGCGAAGGGCGTCGCCGTCCTCTCCCTCACGGCACCCCCGCAGGGGGTGTCTGGACTCGTCTCCCCTGGGCCCGCCAGCCCCATCACTGCGTTCCGCAGCACGTCGCCCAGCAGGGGAGGTGGTGTGCTGGCGCTGGGGGGGTCTGGTGGCAGTGCGCCTGACAGCTGCACGTCACCCCCGGCGGCGGTGAGGGTGTGCGCGCGGCGGGGGACTGTGACTCTGCTGGATCTGATCCCCGAGGTGCCCCCGCCGGAGGTTGCGAAGCTGACGCTGAAGCGGGTTGACCTATCGCACGACATCACGGAGCCTGACCCGGCGGCGCTGTGCATCACGCCCCGATTCCACTGCCCCCGCAACGTCGACTGCACCCAGGGGTCCGGGCCCCAGGTTATCGAGGGGTTTGCAGTCAACCCCGATGCGGATGTCCCGGGGATTGACCAGGCCCTCCATTTCGACGTGCAGACCCAAATGGATGACCTGTTTATAGAACCCCCTTCTCTGGACTGCTTCGGGTCTCTCAGGTTTACCCCCTCCACATCACGCAGCGGGGTGGTGCAGTGTGCCGCGAGGGTGACGGACTACGCCAGCATACAGGGGTCGGAGTTTAAGAAGAGCGACTGGCTGGGCTTCACCATCACAACCCAGGTGCGAAAACTGGAGCCTCTGGGTGGGGCGCGTGGGAAGGGGAGGGACTGGAAATCCTTCCACAACAAGATGTCCGCCCCTGTCGGCGCGGTGCCTGTTGCGACCGAGGCGCAGCCCGCAGGGGACGACCCCTCCTCTCCCTCTGCCGCAGGGCAGCAGTCTGTAGCGCATGTCATGCCCCCCTGCAACATCACGCTGCTGCGCCTTGCTCCAGAGCCGAAGTGGTCTCACGACAAAGGCGTTCTCCTCGCGAAGAACGCGCTGCCTTGGAAGACCGTGACATTTCTCAGCGAGCTCCGTTCCCTGTCAAGGGACTACTCTCCTGCAGAGGCTGTTGCGGGCATCCCTGCAGCTCAGGAGGCTGTCTTCTCCGCTTTGGGCCTGCAGGGGCAGAATGCGTTTAACCAGCTTGCGGGGTGCCCGGATTCAAAGCTGCATGTCCTGGTGGAGCAGGATAAGAAGATGCAGCAGTCGAAGCATGAGGATTTTTCCTCATCCTCCCTGCTTCAAAGCTGCGAGTCGTTGGGGAAGATGTACTTCGCGGCGACCCGGCTGGATGATGCGAAGGCCGCCTTCACCATGTGTGTCTCCATAGCGGAATACCTTGTTGGGTTCAAGCAATCCTTCGAGCAGTATGAGCATGGCGCTGCATGGGAGGAGAGTGTTCAGAACTTTGTTTTCCCAACGGATTCTGAAGGCTCTCCTGCGACGCCCGATGGGCTGACCAACCCTGTGGATATGAACACCTCCGCGCCGCTGCACGAAGCGCTCACCTCTGTGGCAACGGCGTTCACCCTGCTGGCGATCTCCCTAAAGCATGCGGGGGAGTTTGAAAACTGCGTCACATTCCTCAAAAAGTCTCGCTTCCTCCTCGGCCTCATCGCCAGGCTCCACGGCCTGGGTGCCTCCACAGAGCAGCCGGAGGATGGGATGTCCGGCCTGCTCGTCTCTGTGATGCTTCAGATCGCGGAAGCGCACGTCGCAGCCGGCGACTCCATCCACGCAGAGCAGGCGCTACAGGAGGTTGCGGCACAAACAGGCATTGTGCTACCCGATGCGGATCTCCAGGGCACTCAGTTGCAGGCAGGGCCCGACCCTCTTCTCTTCAGCAGGGACATCATCACATCGGGTGACAGCACAGGTGTTCTTGCCATCGCTGGTGGAGGAGGGGGAGGAGGTGGTGGTGGTGGTGGTGGCAGCACCACCCTCGCTCCCGCCACTCCCTCTGCGCCCCACGCGGAGAAGGTGGCAGACGCCTTCCTGCTGCGGGGGATATCCTTCGCACAGGCGGGGCAGTTCCAGAGGGCCCAGTCCCACCTCGCGAGATGTCTGAAGATGAGGAAGGCCGCAGCACACCAGCAGGGGGGAGGTGCTGCGGCGCTACCCCCTGCCGCCGCTTCAGGCATTGCGGAGGTGTATATGGCTCTGGCGAGGTCGCGTGAAAAATGCGGGCATCTCGAGCAGGCTCTAAACGACGCGACAGAAGCTGTGGAGATGTTGAACTCTGCGCGATCCGAGCGGCTCGCCGCACAGCAGCAGCAGCAGCAGCAGCGCCCTGCCGGGTCGACCTCAGCCACCCCCTCGCGGGATAGCCTCTGCGAGCTGCAGACTCTCACAACGCTGTACTGCTTCTCCCTCCTGGTGCTTGCCTTTGTCTACCTCTCCAAGGGGAAGTACTCCTCGGCACTCCCCCTTATGGAGAAGGCGAAGGATATCGCAGACGGCACCCAGGCCCGCAGCGGCGTCTCCGGGAGGATCCCCCCCGTGCAGTTCCACTGCGAGGTGTTCCCCTCCCTGGTGCTCGGGGCGTACTACGGAGCGCAGAAGAAGCACAGCCAGGCCCTCCCCATGCTGGAGCAAAGCCTCGCCTCGTTGGCCCGTGGGTTTAGCAGGGGGCACCCCTTCACGGCGATCGCAGAGGCTTCCTATGGGTATCTGTTGCATCGGCAGGGAGACTGTGAGAAGGGCCTGTCCTATGCACGCCACGCGCAGTACAGCCTCCGCAACATCGCGGCGGGTTCCGAGACACACGCCCTGATATGGCACATCCTGGGGGAGGTGTACACCTCGGTTGACGTGAAGGAGAGCCTGGACCCGTTCCTCAAGGCGTATGAAATAGCCCGGTCCGCCCCGCAGCAGTCGCAGGCTGTAGGGAGGGATGCCCGCTCGCTGCACCTGATGGGGCAGGTGGCTGCCACGATGTGTGCCCTGAATGAGGTCCCCTCTGACGAGCTGGTGGGGCATTTCCAGGCGGAGCTGGCTGCGCAGCAGAGGCATTACGGCGAGTGGGATGTTGCGACGTGCCCTGCCCTGCAGTGCATGGCTGAGATTCTGTTTGCGAAGGGGGAGTACAGCGAGGCGGCGCGGCTGCTGACGCTGATGCTGAAGATATCCGACACGCAGAACCTGATGTTTCTGCTGGGGAATCTGTTCAAGCCTGCGGCGCAGCTGGAGCAGCAGCAGATCAAGGAGAGGAACCGCCTCGCCGCAGACAAGGCGCACGGCGACGCCGCACCGGCCTTCGCAGTGGTGCTTCTGCAGCTGGGTGCGGTGCAGGAGGCCCAGCGCCTGTGGGCTGTTGCGGAGGCAACGTATCTGCAGGCCAGAGCGGCGTTTGAGATTGCCAACCGCTCCGACCACCCCGGCGTGTGTGCCTCTCTCAACGGCATCGGGAGGATCCTTTACAACTCAGGGTTGTACGGCGATGCTCTGAGCTACTTCCACAAGACAGCTGAAGTTGCCTCGCAAGACAAAGTGCGGCACGCAACCAGCCTCGCGCATGCAAAGGAGTGCATCCGTGTGGTGAATGCAAGGCTGCTCTCCTTGGACTACCTGCTGGAGCAGTACGAGGTATGCATGATATTCCATTTTTGCCCGGGTTTGGCGCACAAACAACGCCTTATCTTTTTTGATAAGCCCAGGGGAGGAGGTCGGGGGTGGTTGGGTGGGTGGGTTGTCGTTGGGTGTCCTTTTGCATCTCAAAAAAATACACCCCGGCACAAAACAGGTCCCTGGCAGCTGTATTCAGTTCCCGGTGTACATCTGATGGCGGAAGGGAAGGGGGGGGGGGGGCAATCGGCGTGCTGTGGGACAGCCCTCTTACCAGAGGGTGCCTCGGAGCAGGCAGTATCAGCAGCGGGCACGCTTCTTGTCCTTTTGTGCCATGCCTGCAGTGCCGGTGCGGGTGTTCTCATCACGGGGATGTTCACGCTTTTAAGGATAGGTAGCGGGGGGGGTGAGAAACTGGTGCGCTTTTGGCGCACCAAAACCCCTTTGGTTCGCCACGACTTTGCCGGAAAACTTGCTGGGCAGCGAAGGGCAGGATCACGAGAGAAACGTAGTTTAGGTAGGTTGTTGCGCAACGTAGGCTCGCTCTTCGCGTATTGCGCACGTCAGAGTGGCGAGTCTCACATCCCAAGAGTTCCACCCTTTTCTTTTGATGGCACAGTTTCTGCTGTGCCAAAAGAACAGAAAAAGAAAACCCCCAAAGAAACCACTGCACGGGGGTTCAGGGGGGGGAGAGGAGAAACCGGTGGTGTGTGGCGTGTGCGTGTGGTGGTGTGATTCGCCAGCATGACTGCAGCATACACCGCCCGTCCCGCAACCATCTCCTCCAAAGCAACCAAACCCACCTCGATTTTTAGCCAACCCTGCTCTTTTCAGTTTGGGACGCACACCCCACACACACTCTCTCTCCCCCTCGCCCCGCCTCGCAACCGCCGGCTGCTGGAAGCAGGGACAGATGAGTCAGCCGCTGAAGCCCCAACCCCCCCGCCCTTGTCCCAACCCCCGAGAAACCCCAGTATTTTTTGTTGAACAGATCTTTGCACCGTGGTGCCTCCTGGCTCTCCCTTTGCTCTGCAACATAACCCGGCGCCAGCCTTTTTTTTTTTTTTTTGCCCACGGTGCAGGCAGAGGAAAGAGGCAACCGCGACGATGCTCCGCTGTCCCGTGTCTGCCTTGCTCCGGAAGGTGCCGCGTGTCGCCCCTGTTCCTCTCGGCGGAGGTGCAGCGCTTGGCGCGCTGCAGCAGCAGCGCCAAGGCCAGCACAGCCCCAAAGACCCGCTCGACGACCTCCTGCGTAGCCTGGGTGCTGATGGCGAGGGCAGCGGGAAGCAGGCGCAGCAGGAGGCACGCCAGCAGCAGCAGCCGCAAGGCAGGCCTGGCAGCAGTTACAGCGGCAACAGGCAGCCCGCCCAGCAGCAGAGGCATGCAGGAGTGAACCGCGGTGGGGAGCGGCAGTGCGCGCTCTGCGGCTGTGCGCGTGACAGCCCCATCATGGAAGAAATGGGTGCCGGCAGTGGGTTTTACCGATGCAAGTATGATTTTTTCTCTCGTTTATTTTGCCTTGTTTCCCCCCCGCTAAAGCGCCCCCACCTCGCCTGTTTTTTTTCTCTGATTGCATGCCGCAGGGTTGGGGGAGGAGGGGGTCACACACATTACACTGCTGTTTAGTCTCACTCTTTATGTCATCTCCAGCCCCCTCTCCCTCTCAACACACCATCTTTTTCACGACAGGCGCGGGCACGAGACGATGGAGTGTGCGCCAGAGCGGCGCCCCCAGTGGATGAACAAACAGGCCAAGGCTGTGGACGACGCACGCCGGGCCGAGCAGGATAAGCAGCGAGAGGCCGCCCGCTTGGCTGCAGAGGCCGACCGCCCCCAGACAGGCCTGGGCAGCCGCGCGGTGGAGGAGCTGGTGAAGCGCCGCAACCGGAAGCGGGAGTCTGTGACGAATTGGAGGGCCAATAGGTGAGGGGCCTGCCTCGAGGGGGGTGGGGACGGGCGTTAGATGCAGTAGAGTCTCAGCTCGGGGGCCTGTTCGACCTGTTCGACGAGTGAATGGGGGTGGAAGGCGGGGAGGGGCAGGGGGTGTATGTGTGGTATATATGCTTCTGTGTTGCCGTGTCTGCCTGCCACCACCCTTCTCTCCGCCTTAGAAAGCACCGGCACACAGTTTCCTGCGCTGGGCGACCTCCTCCTCCCCCCACCCACCCATCTCGCATCTCGCAAAAAAAAAGGGAAAGACGGCAGGTCAAAGCGAAACAAAAAAACGCGTGGATGAACACAGCAGTACTCCCCACCTCCCCACCGCCCCCTGACCACCCGCACCCCACTATATCCGCCCCCCATCCCCTGACACCTGGGCCTGGTGAGACGACCTCTCTCTCTCTTTGTCGCAACCCGCCCTTGCTTTCTTCCTGACTGCTCCCTCCTTTGCCAGCCAAGCCGGATCTGCCACACCCCTCCTCCCCCACCCCCGATGGGTGACGTTGTCATTATCGGCGGGGGCATCATCGGCTCTGCCACAGCATACTACCTCCGCCGCCGAGGCGTGCAGGCTGTTATTGTGGAGAAATGCCGCATCGCCTGCCACAGCAGCGGAAAGGCTGGCGGGTTTATGGCACCGGAGTGGTGCTCCGGCGAGACCCGGGTCCTCGCGGCAGCATCCTTTGCCCTGCATCGGGAGATCTGGAGCGAGGCGGCTGACGCAGGGAAGGATCTGGGCTACCGCAATGTGAGGGCCATACAGTCTGATGACGGGGAGGTGATAGGCCCGGAGGGGACGTGCGCGCAGGTCCACCCCAGACTCCTCACAGAGTACCTCTCGGAGGGGACACGCGTCATCACGGGTGACGTCACCTCGCTCGCCCGCGGCAGCGATGGGCGGGTCACTTCGGTGAATCTCTCCGATGGCAGATCCCTCCCCTGCTCCGCTGCGGTTCTCTGCCTGGGCGCCTGGAGCCACAGGCTCCGCGAGTGGTTCCCCAGCAACGGCTACCCCACACGCACCTGGGACGGCGGGCACAGCCACGTTGTCCTGGGAGGGACCCTGCCCCCCGAGATGCTGTTCGCCCCCTGTGGCTCCTTTGAGGTGTACCCCAGGCCAGGCAACGAGGTGTATGTGTGCGCGGAGCAGTCCCGCCCGCAGGGGGGGCAACTCCCAGAGGACCCCGATGCGCTGCAGCCGCTGGAATCGGATGTGGCAGCGCTGAGGCGGCGTGCGGAGGGGTTGCGGCCGGCGCTGCAGGGGGCGCCTCTAGTCTCGTCGGGGCTGTGCTGCCTGCCAACCTTCCCCTCCCGGGGTGGGGGCCCGTGCATCGGACAGGTCGCCACCGCACCCAACTGCTTCCTCGGGTGCGGGCACTCCTGCTGGGGTATCCTCAACGGCCCAGCCACAGGCAAGGTTCTGTCAGACCTCGTGGTGGATGGCAAGACAGACGCTGTTGATATCACCGATTTTGCCCCTGTTTGAGTCGGAAGGTGGGGGGGGGGGGAGGGGGGGATGGGGAGAACCCTGCTGCGCTAACCCCCCACCAAGCAGCCCCCGGAGTGTTTTGTTTTTGTCTGAAATCATGGTGTCACAGAATTCTGACAGAAAAATGCCCAGAATTTCCAGATTTTTAAAATCTGCAGAATCTGAGAAATTCTGTAGAATTCTGCAGATTCTGAGAATTCTGACAGAATTCTGCAGATTCTGAGAATTCTGGGAGAATTCTGAGAATTCTGCCAGTGGCTTGTGGCCAACTAGCAGCAGCCTGGTATGACAGGGTAGTCATACACAGGCTATGTACAGGGTCGGCCTCGTCCTGGACCAGTCGTAGGCTTATGCTACTGTTGGTTCTCAGGACTGGCCACCACTGCGCGGGTCAATTTTTTGAAAAGGGGGCCTTGACCAAAGGCAAACAGTTTTTGAGTTCTTGCACCACTTCATCTCGGGACTACTCTGATTGGATTCCTCGGATTCGTCGACACACTGTTTCAGAACTGTGCACTTCTCCATCCACACCGGCATCGGGTCACCCGCTGAATGCCGTGAGGGCCGAAGCCCAGGGTCAGATTTCGGTACAAGGCGATTAACAGGTCGTTGAGAGGTTCGCAAGTTTAAATGTACCTACAAAAGCTTCATGTACCCGTGATAGGGATTTAGTCATTGCTATAGGTGAAGATCAGAGCCCAGGCGGGATGTAAGACAGGGTGTCGCAGATGCAACAATATCTCCAGAGCCACTTTGTATGCCTTTGTTCGGGATGCCCCTTCACCTGTCGCGCTTAGGTTCCGTCCAAGTTCGCCGATTCCAGTGCTTCAAGAGAGCACACAGTTCCTTCCCAGTAGTCTTCATCCTCGGTTCCGAATCATCGCAGTCCCTCGAATCCATGGTGCAGAACTAAATTCTCGAAAGGTGGTCAATGTTTTGAAAGGGGCCCGTGACCAGCGGAAATTGGAATTTTTGACCCAAACCTGCAAGTGTACTGTTGTTTAACGTTATCCAAAGCCCCTTGCGGTGTGACAGTACATTCGTTATGTGAATATCTGTCACATGGCTATGGCAACACAGACACAGGCAAGCTGGGGAGGCGTCGCGTCCGTCGAAAAGATCATTTCTGCACAACTACCGGCATCGCAGCTACGGTAGAAGTGACTGACCCTGTTCTTGTAATCTTGACGCTGGAAAATTCCATTCGGAAATACCAAACACATCCACTGAAAGTGGATGGAATGGGCGTCAAGACCGTGATTTTTGGGGAGTGGACTGCCCTGTATCGTGAACCCGCTGAGGGTACAAAATACAGAACAGGGAGGCACAGGTGCAGGCACAACAGTGGCAACACAAACAGGCAGGCAGGCAACACAACAATGGATGCAGAAAAAGAGCTTTGTTGGGGGCTCGGTGCCTGCACGCCTCTGTGGATTGGCCGAAGTGATTCTTCTTTTTGGGGCACCTCACAGAGGTACAGCAGAGGTCCAAATTTTCAAGGCGACACGCGGAAGTGCCGCACGTGAGTTTCACCGACACCCCCCCCCCCCCCCCATTCCGACCCCGGGCCTGTCATCGCGACTGCTGTGTTCCATTTCTGGACTCTGAGAACAACAAAGAAAATATAGAGAGACCTTTGTGCGCCAAGGCGGGCAAAATCTGATGTACACGTAGATCTGCTTGTAGTATCTGTTGCCGAAGCGCCCACAATATTTTTGACACTGACACGAGTCGGCCTCCTGCAGTGAAAACAGTTAAAATCGGCCACTGGGGACCAGGAAATGTAGACCTCAATCAGAAATGCAGAGAAGTGAGGAAAAGCGCCCTATCACTTCACAGCTACAACCGCTCTGATAAATTTCCTTTTGTTTGTTGCGTTGACGCTTCTACACACAAAACCCTGAACTTGATCACACCCTGAGCCTGATGAAGGGTGGGGTTAGTGTATAGAGCACGTTTGGTTGTAGCTGTGGTGGGGCGCTTTCCGCTCACACGAGCGTGCTTAAAAAACGAAGTACCCCCCCCCCCCCCTCACAACCCTGTTTTGTCAAGTCGGGACACGCACTGGCCAGCACCGCTTATGTATAAGCGGTGCCCTGATTGAGCGTGGGTTTGCGCGGATTATTTGTGTCTCTGCTTTTACAAGCAGCACGTTTTCTGCGGAAGCCCCGGCTCACCCTGAAAACAAAAAAAATGTTGGGTGTCGAAATAGAGTCAAAAAGAGAAGCTGCCTGTCAAGGCGAGCCTGTCCGCACGGAGCGGGTGTAACGTGTAACGTGTAACTCGCGGTTCATTTCTGGGGGCTAGATTCCCTCCTCTGGGAGGGCAGCTAGGACAGCCAGCGCATCCTCCATCGTGCGGACCGCGGAAAGGTCAGTCACTTCGCGACTGTCATCCCCGATCTCGTCCTCCGATTCGTAGTCCTCGCACGGTACACCGGGGAACCCCCTCCGGAGGGATTTCTTCTTCGCGACGACCAGACCTCCGAGGTCCTGGTTCGTCGCGCAGAAGAGCACCTGCGACTTGCGATGGGGGGTCATCGCATCCCGTCCGTGCAGCGTTGACTTCGCGACACTCAGCACGGAGTCCGGTGCAGTTGTCGCGGGGGGGAGATGGATGGCCGCGAAGGCCTTCTCCGCCAGAGACATCAACGGCGTGCGGTCTGACTCGGTGATGTCGGGGGCAGGCAGCTTCCCCCGCCAGAACAGCTCGGCCCCCTTCTTCCCCTTCTCCCCCTTCTCCGATTCGGCCTCCGCGGCGACGAGATACGCCTGCCACTCCTCCTCCGACAGGCAGAACGGCAGGCTCAGCTGCAGCTCGGGGACCGTCAATTCAGTCCCCGTGGCCCGGAGCATCTGGAACTGTGTGGGGCACAGGTGGCGGATCGCCTTCCAGGTCACGAAGCCACTGTCAGGAGCGTTCCACCTGTGAGGAGGGATCAAGGGCACACCTACATGGCATACCGGTTGACCATCGCGTCAGCAAGAGGCTGCGCGATCTTCCCGACAGCGTCGTCGGGCTCGGAGGCCAGCTTCTCCAGCGCCTGCTGGCACGCCCGCACCCCGCGGTACACGAAAACGCCCCCCCCGTGCTGGGTGTTTATAACGGACCCAATAAGGGTCCGGAAGGCGGTCGCGACCTTCAGGGTCGCAGAGAACTGCATCTGCAGGTTCTGCTTCCCCTCCTGGTGCAGCAAACGCCCCAGCTTCTTCATTGAAACCGGGACGTCGGCCCGCTTCAGCTCCCGAGCGACCCCGATGTACAACACCTGGAATCGCTCGTTCAAGTGCTCGTATATGTCGAGCCGAGCTGCGAAACGAGTGGCGGAGGGGAGGGGACACCTCTTCACAGAGGGGGCGTTTTCCGGGACCTCAACTGCAGCCTTCTTTGCCTTCTTCACGATGTCAAGGAGATCAGCGAGTGATGTAGCCAAAGCGATGGTAGCCGAGAATGCCGGGAGCGTCTTTTCGAACCTCGGGCGTAACTGGCCCGCCTGGTATGCGTCTTCTTCAGGACCAGCGCAGAAGGCAGCAGCCGCATTCACTGCAGTCTCGAGCTCTTCAACCCCGGCCGCAGTAAGGCCGGCGAGGTCCTTCTGGGCTTCGATCCAGCGGGTGTGCCTCTTTTTGTTCTGGGCCCCCTTCAGAAGAGTGTCAACCAGTTTACTGATCATGATGGGGGGCCAGGACATGTTGTAGAGCTCTTTCTCCCACTCTGTGCCTGCATTCATGCAGATGTGTGCCGCACAGGGCAGGAAGATTATCTTCAGGCGGTTCGACAGATCAGTGGCCGCAGGGCCATCGGCACCGCCTCTGTCCGACCTCACACAGACTGGGTCACACAAGTTGTACGTGGTGATGGCAGCCTCGACAGCTTCACGAACCATCACCGCCGTTGTTTTTGCGCTCGGGAAGAACACCGGGGGGAGTGCAACACTTGCTCTGGCGTTCTGAATCACCAGGATGCAGACAGACTCGTTCTGCACGGTGCCGCAGTCGTGCATGACCCAGTAGGGCCCGGACCCAAAGGTTTCCGTGATGTACTTCGCCCCCACGTCCATCAGGGCGTTCAGCGTGCTGTGCAGCAGCCGGGAGCAGTTTGGGGGGGTCGTGGGGAGTTGGCAGCCTGACAGGCATTCCAGTGCGGTTTGCATCTGGTTCGCAGGGATGCCTGCATAGGCCATCGCGAGGCCGATGGCCTGCTCAGCCTCAGGGCCGACCTGTTGCGCAATCGCACTCTGTTGAACTGCAGCCTTCTGCACGTTCTTCAGGTTCCTTTCATGCAGATTCGTGGAAAAGTGCTTAGACATGTCCGATGGCTGGGCCTGCGGCTTCCACACTCTTTTGCAAGGCCTGCAAATAATGGCCTGCTGTGCGGAAGGGAACGACTTCACCAGGTCGCCGTGTCCCTTGTACCCAAGGCACTCACCTAGGGGTACCAGCTCCGCGTCTGGGCAGTCCTTGAGGAAAGGCTGCAGGTGACTCATGTCAACCACCTCCTTCTCTCCTGCATCCTCGGTCTTCGGGCATGCTGCCGCGAGCAGAGCTGCTGAGAGCTCATCCTGCTCTTTCCGTGCCTCCCCCTTCTTCCGGCCCTTCTTGATGGGGGGCGCATCTGCTGCCTCTGACGGGCTGGCTGAGGTCCCTGTCGCAGACCCGAGGCGCTTTTTCGCGGCGAGACGCTTTTTCACGGTCGCTACAGCCATGGCCGTGACCAATTCGGGCTTGGTGCCCTTAAATTTTCCCGTGAAAAGCTTCTCCTTCTCAGCATACTTCTCCAGGTCTGGCTTGGTCTTAAATTTATCACTGCGAAAAAAATTTTCCTCCTGATTCTGCTGAGAGAGGAAGGCATCGGTCTTCTCCAGCTCCAGCTCCAGCTCTCCATCACCTTCTTCCGCCTCCATCTCGTCAGCATCGTCGTCCAGCATCTCTTGCCACTGCGCCGGCGTGAGGGTTGGCATGTTGCTGTGTCTTGTCCCCTGGCCGGTGGTGTTTCGGGGGTGGGGAGGGGGGCGAGGGGGGCGGCGAAGGGGGTCGGCGGACGGTCGCAAACCCAGTGGATTCCCCATTTCCTGAGATTTTCCAGAATTATGAAAATTCTGGAACTACCCCAATTTTTTTTTGAAAAGGTCCAGATTTTCTCAGATTTTTCAGATTTGTAAAAAATCTGAAAAATCTGAAAAATCTGAAAAATCTGACATTCTGGCCCAGATTTCCCTGGGAAAATTTTGATGAGCCATTTTACGGCAACAAATGGGCTCAAAATTCAAAAATTCCTTTGACAATGGGTCCAAATGTCCAAAATAGGCCCACTCCAAAAAAAATTTCGAAAAGGTCCCCCCCCACAGATTTTCCAGAATTCTGACAGAATTTCCCAGATTTTTCCAGATTTTTCCAGATTTTTCCAGATTTTTCCAGATTTTTCCAGATTTTTCCAGATTTTTCCAGATTTTTCCAGATTTTTCCAGATTTTTCCAGATTTTTCCAGATTTTTCCAGATTTTTCCAGATTTTTCCAGATTTTTCCAGATTTTTCCAGATTTTTCCAGATTTTTCAGAATTTTGAAAAATCTGAAAAATCTGGAAAAATCTGACCAGATTCTGGACAGATTTTTCCAGATTTTTCAGATTTTTCAAAATTCTGAAAAATCTGGAAAAATCTGTCCAGAATCTGGACAGATTTTCTCAGATTTTGAAAATTCTGAAAAATCTGGAATCCCCAGAATCTGCCAGAATCTGTGAAATTCTGGCAGAAATCTGTCAAACCATGTGAAATGTATTATCGCATATCGCAGGGCACTGTGTGGAGCTGGAGGTCGGCGACGCCAAATGAATAGACCCACCACCACCACCACCACCCCACACCACCCCACACCCCCCCCACACCCCCACCGCACGAATCACCCTCCCCCCCTCCATCACCCCCAACCCGTCAAACCACCTCCCGGGCACCAATCCAGCACTCCCTCCTGCCCCCTCCCTCCCCCCCTCCATCACCCCCAACCCGTCAAACCACCTCCCGGGCACCAATCCAGCACTCCCTCCTGCCCCCTCCCTCCCCCCCTCCATCACCCCCAACCCGTCAAACCACCTCCCGGGCACCAATCCAGCACTCCCTCCTGCCCCCTCCCTCCCCCCCTCCCCCCCCCATGTCCTCCCCACCCCCCACCCCCACGCCTGCCCCTGAGAGCCCGCTGTGCTTTGCTGCTGCGGCGGGGGATTTGGAGGAGATGGAGGGGCTGATGGCTTCATACGGGGCTGACACGTCGGACGGCGCCTCCCGAACCCCACTCCTCTTCGCCACAGTCACGGGCAACGTCGCCGCCGCACGGATGCTGCTGGAGGCAGGCGCAGCGGTGGACCGCCCCTACGAGGGCCTCAGCCCCCTCTGCCATGCAGTGCACGCCCGGCAAGACGCCATCGCCTCGCTTCTCCTGGAGTTCGGAGCCACGGTGCCCTGCGACTGCCCCATCGCATCCCTCCTGGCGACGTGGGCCTCCGGCACGCCCTCCTTCCCTCTGCTGCTATCGGCGGGCCTCCGCGTCGCCCCCGCCTCCCTCTGCAGCAGGGAGGCCAGCAGGGAGTGCGCCACAGCCCTGCTGCTGGCAGGGGCTGACATCGACGCCCCCATGCCGGGCTCCGCCCACACCCCACTCTCCCTCGCCGCGAGCTATGGGGACCACGACCTGCTCACCTTTCTCCTCGAGATGGGCGCTGCTGTGGATGCTGCGGCGGAGAGGGGCCTGACGCCGCTCTGCGCTGCAGCGCAGGGGGGCAGCGCGGAGTGTGTCGCCACCCTCGCAGCTGCGGGCGCCTCACTCAACCTCCGCCCCGGCGGGGGTGGCGGCGCTGCGTTGCACTACGCTGTGAGGGGGGGTTCCGACAGGGCTGTCGCACGCCTCGCAGCCTGCGGTGCGGATGTCAACAGCGCGGGGGGTGACGGGCGTGCCCCCATCGTGTTAGCCGCATCACAGGGGCACATCCACTGCCTTCGCGCCCTGCTGCACGCCGGTGCCCGGACAGAGGGAGGTGTGGGTGGCGCTGCCCTGCGCTGCTGTGCAGCCTCCGAGTGTGGCAACCTGCTGTGCATCGAGGTCCTGCTGGCTGGGGCTGTGATCAGCGACGCGGAGCTGGCGGAGGCGGGTGCCGCTGCGCGGCACCCGCGGGTCAGGGAGGTGATACAGCGTGAGGAGGCTACGAGGATCGGTGGTGGTGGTGGTGGAGGTGTGAGCCTCACGGCGGCGGCGGCGGCAGCAGCGCTGTCCGATATCGCCTCGTCGGCGTGGCGGCTCGTGGCGTATCCCCTTGGGGAGTTGCTGTAGGGGGTGGGTTTCGCGTTGTGCACATGTGTGTGGGGAGGGTAGGGGGGGGAGGGGGGGTATCTCGGTAGGGGGATCGCACCAACAAGCACGGGGTGGAGGTGGGCTATGGAATGGCATTATTTTGGGTGGTGGCGCTGTGTGAGCACTAAAAATAGCATCGGGAATTCAAACACAGCCCGTCCCCACTGGAAGCATTTTGTTGCGTTTCGCTCTCTCTCTCTCTCTCTCTCGCATGCCAGGGGCATCTGCCGTTTCAATACACAGGCATGTGATGGGGGCTACTCTATGGAGAGTCGTGGTGTGCATCCCTTGGTCTGCTGGCAGATTCCCCCACAATGCTGCCCGTCCGCCGTCTGCCCCGCTGCTCACACAACCAGCGGGGTGGGTCGGGAGAAGGCTTGAAAGAAGAAAGCTGCAATGTTTCCACCGCTGGGTTTTCCGACCCGGGTGTGTTCCAACCGGATCCTAAAACTGGTCGGGCGATGGCTTTTTCCACCACCACCAATCTGCCCGATTTGTTTTTTCGCAAAGGCAGAGAGCTGTGGCCGTCACCCGCCCAAATCTCCTCTTTCCCCGACGCATACTTTTTGTTGGAATACTCAATAACAGCCAGATTTTTTCGCGACGAAGAAGGACAGCCAGTTGCCACGCTGCCCGTCTTGCCCCTGCGTTGCGGCAGCAACGCACATCCTTCAGCCAGCGTTGCGCACCGCGCTGCCGGATGCTAACGTCTTTTAACACCAGCTGTCATGCTGCTGCAGACTACCCCCTCCCCCCCCCCACATCCCCAGCTTTGCCCTCCCGGTTTCTTGATCCCAAACTGTCAACACCACTTTTGTGATGTTCTTCTTGCTCGGGTGGGCCACACGCACACACACCACCCGCACACCACACCCCAGGTTTGAGCGCCGATCGCTCAGGCGGGTGCTGCACACAACACACCCACACCACCCTTGCTCGCCAGCCCCACTCCGTCCTTTTTTTTTGGGGAGGGGATATCTTCTTTATTCACCTGAGTACACACACCCCCAACCCGCTCGCCCCTTCTTCCGACACACCATTTGATTGCTCCCTAAAGCCACCCCCAACTCTCGCTCCTCCCTGACTCTCCCCCCTCCGCAACTCACACCTGCCCGGTCCGCGTGTCGGAAACACCCCCGCAACCCCAACAAGCCGAAGGAAGGGGGGGGTCTCTTCCCATCAAACCCGTTGGGTTGAGTGGACTGCACACCCCACCTCTACCCTACCCGACCTTACCCCGACACACTTGGGGCGATGGGCAACTGCAGCTCCGAGGCACAGCCGCAGGGGGGTTATGACAGCCGTGGGAATGTAAACCAGTTCCGCAAGCACGTCGCACGTACCCTCGGGAAGGCGCCCGAGCTGGTGGCGAAGCCGTCTGACATGACAGCCGGGATGTTCTGCGACAGCAAGGTGCCCGGTGTGGAGGACTGCGCAGAGGTGTATCTGCGTGACTTCCACTGGTTCTGCACCGCGCATCAGGCGCAGCAGGATTTTTCTCAGCTGCAGAAGGCGTGGTACCGCAACCCATACATGAAGAAGGACGGGCTCATGCATGCCACAGTCAACGATGTCTGCTCTGCTGTCGATGCGGCTGAAAGGCGCCCCGGCGGGAGTGCCGCCTGCTGCGACTACACCTCGCAGTGCCACTCCGCAGCGTGGAGGCAGCGGCTGCAGGAGTTTATGCGTGGCCACGGCGTCAGCCTCTCCTTCGACTTCGTCCCGAAGAACGCCATCGAAGATGAGGTGCACCGCGAGATGGGGCTCTACAAAGAGGGGTATTCCTTCAGCTTCCACCTGATCAACTCCTCCCAGGCGTCCGATGACTCATCTCTGGGGCTGACGGATGCACGGACCAGCTCGTCGAGGTCGATGAGCACACGCCGTTCCTCCGACAGCCACAGCGCTGCGTCAAAGAAAGGCAGGAGGCAAGCCACCCGGAAGGTCGGGCCCAAGCCTCCTAAGCACACCGCTGAATCGCCCTGATGAGCACCCCGGGTGGGTGTTGCGATTGGGAGAGAATTTTTACCTTACGTTGGGTGAGGCGGGTCTGGTGTTGTGAGGGGCTGCGAGGGCCGGCATCACCCCCATCTGAGAGCAGCGGTTGTATTTTATCGGGAGGGGGGAGGGGAAGCGAAACTGCCTGCAGAGAAGTGGAACGAAAGTCTGGGCATCGGTTTGGGCGCGCAGTGGTGCAGTGTGAGAGGCTGGTTCACCCCCCTCCCCCTCCTCGGGTTTCAAAAGCGAACACTCTTGGTGGGGGGGGGGGTGTGCAGAGAAGCGTGAGTTGCAACCTTGCACAATGCAGGTGAGGGGCTGGCACCGTTTTGACAGGGGGGCAGAGGGAGAGAGGTGCGGGTGTCTTCGTTCCGGGGATATTCACACTTAAAGCATACGAGAGAGAGAGAGAGAGAGAGAGATATAGCGGAGGTCACTCTCCCCCCCCTCTGCCGCGCCCCATCCTGTTGCTCCTTCCGTTATTGTGGTGTGTTATTTTTCTGCTTGCCTCATCACCCCTCCCCTGTCCACACACGACACCGCACTCCCTGCGAATGCCAAATGATTCAAATTTTGTATTGCACCATCTGATTCCACGTTTAGGCTGTAATTGACGATGTGTACACGACGCGGTGGTTGGGACCCGACTGGTTCGGCGAGTGTTTTTCGTTACCATTTGGCTCGTCGTCAACCGAAAATTCGCGGATCCTCGCTTTTTAGGCCCACATCATAATCAGCAGGCTCAAAAAAGTCTCAACAACTCCCTTTGAAATCTGATCTCGATTGTGTACACGACGCGCTGTCGGGGTCTTCGACTGTCGAATCGACAGCAAAATCGACTGTCGACTGTCGACAGGTCGACTGTCGACCCGTCGACAGTCGACAGTCGATTTTGCTGTCGATCGACAGTCGATTCGACCTGTCGACAGTCGACAGCTGTCGACAGCTTACTGTCGACAGGTCGACAGTCGATTTCGACAGCTATACCTGTCGACAGCTTCGACAGGTCGGATACTGGTTCACTGACCGGTAGACAGCCTGAGTGACCTGACCCGGTCACTCAGACACTGAGTCATCTCAGACCCGTGGGTTTCGTTACCAGTTTCAGATTCAGATCTGCTGATCCAGAACCGCACCCTCTCCTTCCACACCAATTGTATCAGCTGCTCATGGGTCCGAGTGACGACGATAGCAATGACGATGGCTCCATAGCAAAGATGGCTACCACTGTCAAAGCTCATCTGGAACAGAAACTGTCCCAGATGGAAGTCTCCTGTATAAATACAGGGTTCGGGTTTCCCACGAGTGTAACGCAGATACGTGCAGGTGTGTCAAGAGAGTGTGCAGCTCACAGCAGTTCCTCATCCTTGGTTCTGAACCCCACAGTTCTTCGAATCACAGAGACAAGATCCAAACGATCAGGCTTTCCCGGACGCGCGGGGTTCAACTGGTGAAGACCGTTGTTGAGAGACCGTAGCGGAGGTCGACGTAGGCTTATCGCATGCTACGGCAGGGATGAGGACTCAGCCGCCACCCCGGTGGTTTGCAGGTTGAACAGGTTGTGTGGTTCCACTGTTCAACGTAGGTCGGCCTGTCTGATAAGACTCAGCCACCCTGCGGGTCAATTTATTCCAAAAAAAGACGCCTTTGTGACCAAAAGGCAAAATTTCCTCCCGTCAGGCTCCCGTACCACAGAGGCCCGTTGCGGGTTGCCTCTGTGTATGTGTACGTTTTGCGATGACGGGGTGTGGAACCTGGCGTAGACCGAGCTACAACCAGGCGCCGTGGGTCAATTTTTTTAGAAAAGGCCTTGACCAAAGGCATCCCCCTAACACTTAATTGCTCTGCTTCAACCTGAACCGACCCTCTAGGCAGCGTGAGGTGGCTACGTCGAGCCACTTCGTGGACAGCTGCAGTTCCCTTCCCTTGTGTTCCTCTGTCAGGGGAACAACACAATAGCAGCACTTACGTATTGTTTCATTTCAGTCAGCCAAGGAAAGTCGAGGAGTTCGAGCCGTTGAACAGTAACCAGAGGATGACAAGCAGGTTGAATATGAAGCAGTGATCTCCTGTGTACCCTTGGACCCACATTGAACTCGAACTGAAGCCCTCAGTCGTCCTTGACCAGATTCAGACCCGCTTTTCCAGAACCGCACCCCCTCCCTCCACTCCAAGTGTATCCGCTGCTCATGGGCCCACGTGACCACAAAGACTTAATCGTGACTCCATAGCAAAGATGGCTACCACGCTCAAGACCATCTGTGAACAGACGGCGGTCTCCTGTTTCCAGGGGTATGGAATTACCACGAGTGTAATGCAGATACGGTAGGTGTGTCAAGAAGGTTTGCAGCTCACAGCAGGCCGTCATCTTCGTTCTGAACCTTGGTTCTGAAGTCGACAGCTCCTCAAGTCGGAGGCACACAAAGGATGGGTTCCGCAACTGTCCAACTATCTACAGACTCACAGCCCAGAAGGTGCAGTCCAGGTTCCACAGAGCAAATTAAATGTTAGCATTTCTGCACAACTACCGTATCGCAAATCGCAGCGGCGGTAGAAGTGACTGACTCTAAAACGGCGAGGTATCAGTCTTGACGCTGGAAAATTCCATTCGGAAATACCAAACACATCCACAGAAAGTGGAAGGAATGGGCGCCAAGATGATGCGAACGATTTTTGGGGGGAGGAGGGGGGGGACTGCCCTGTATCGTGATACCCGTGAGGGCAAAAAAATACAGGGCAGGGAGGCACAGGCGCAGACACAACAGGGGCAACACATAGGCAGGCAACACTGGATGCAGGGCCAGAAGAAAAATGTTCTCTCGGCTGGGGAGGGAGGGGGGGAGAATTGCTGACGAAATCGGAACGGCTCCAGAGTCACGACCCGACGATTCCAAGAGAGTGACGAGTCAAAAAAGTTGACGACAGTCTATTTCGACAGGAATACCTGTCGAAAATCGACAGAAATACCTGTCGAAATCGACTGTCGATTTTCGACTGTCGAAATCGACAGGTATTCCTGTCGAAATCGACTGTCGATTTTCGACTGTCGAAATCGACAGAAATACCTGTCGAAATCGACTGTCGATTTTCGACTGTCGAAATCGACAGGTATTCCTGTCGAAATCGACTGTCGATTTTCGACTGTCGAAATCGACAGTCGAAATTGACTGTCGATTTCGACAGGTATACCTGCGAATTCGACAGTCGAAAATCGACCTGTCGAAACCTCTGTCGAACGACCGGTCGTCGACAGGTCGTTCGACAGGTATTTCGACAGGTAACCTGTCGATTTTCGACTGTCGAACGACCGGTCGAAACGCATGTCGTCTGTCGATTTCGACTGGTCGACATTGTTCCTGACAGCGCGTCGTGTAGCGGAGGACCCCCCCCCCCCCCCCACAAAAAAAGAAGAATCGAAAGAAAAATCAAAGAAAGCAAATCAAGGGACCCCCCCCCTCTCCGAAACACGCAGAATCAAAGGTGATCTACAAGTCGAAACCGACGAGTCGGAATCTTGGTCAGGTCTCCACTGCCGCGTCGTTGTAATGCACCTCTCCCTCCCCCTGCACCCTCCCTCCCCACGCCACACTCGGGTCACAGCGCCGTGCTGAACACCGCCAGGTCTAGGGCGCTGCCTGTAACCAGGGTGAAGGGGGGAAGTGGGGTGCGGGGGGGATTGAAGAAGTGTCGTCTTTGCAGCCCCCTTCATTCTTCACCACCCACACACCCCACACACACGCACGCGCGGTTTCATAATTTTCAACGCCCCTTTTCTGATGATGCTGTGTATTTGGGGGGTATTTTTTGCGGATCCTCCCTTCCCCCACCCCCCCATGTTGCCGGCAGAACACCGGTTTTTTTTGCTGTTCTTGCTTTGTCATATCCTCCCTGGTGAAGGGGAGGGGTATCGTCATGCAACAAACCGCCTCAGAGCAAGCTGTTTCAGCCTCAGATACATTCTCCCAAAAAAAAGCATGCCGATGATCCCTCCTTTGAAATGTCGCTGTTGGACATGCGCATTCGCAGGGTGTGATAATTTTTGACGAGCCGTCTTATTTGTTCCGTCTGCTGCGAATATTATTCAAGACTGTTTGATGAAGGGTTCTTCCCCTCTCAACATGCAGTGTAAAGTGGACCCGCCTTGGCAGATGTGTGTTTGTCTGTGTGGTTCACCTGCAGTTTGATTGGGCGAAGTTCGCCCCCACACCCACACCGCCCAGAGGAGGGAACGGCCTCACAACAACAAAATACCAAAGCCAGAAACAAAGGTCAGAACGATCGACACAGGTCACGATGTGTCGCCCCCACCCACCCTCCTGAGAGATTCCTTGTGTGCGATCAGAAATATCGCCGATTCATTTCTTTTCTTTTCGAAAAGTGGTGCAGTAAAAGTCCGTATCCTTCAAATCGTTCAAAAGTGCGTATTTTTTGGTACATTCTTCCCCCCCCACCACCACCACCACCACCCCCTCCTACTTTTCGTTGGAAAAGCGCCGTATATCCCCGAGGCTACACTGGGTGAGGGGCCTTCCCTCTGAGGCTAAAGTGAAGAAACGTGACCGCCCCTAACAAAAAATACGGGCAACACACCGACACTGCTTTTGGCACAGAGTGAAGCTCCCCCATCAAATTTCTATTTCTGAAGGATTCTTCGCTACGTCTGCTGAAAACGGCTTGTCTTGGCGCAGTTCTCGCTCACTATCCATCATACGTTGGGTGCTGGTGTGTTTTCGGAAATGCAATCACGCCCGGTGTATGATTCATAGGAGAGAACCAGCGAGATTTGCCGACAATTTTCCGGTCGCGAATATCCCCTCTCCCATGCACACCCTCTCTGTCTCTCTCTCGTATACACACGTAGCGTATCAGTTCTCGTGCGTTCGTCTCTCGTGGACTTTCTGTACGATGTGGGTCCGCTAATCCAACACAGCAAACGTATGCACACACAAAAGTGTGGAAATATGTCTGTCCGGAAAAAAATATCTCTCTCTCTCTCTCAGGTGATGTTGAAATAGCATTTGCTTCTTTTTACTGAAGCTTCATGCCACAACCAGATCAAAAACGGCACGCCAGAGATAACCCCACTTCTTTTTCTCCGTTGTAGTTTCAGCCTTCCTTCCTAACACGACCACCCCACACCCCCTTTGCTGGACACCCCCCCTCTGGTGCCCCCAGAGGGCCAAGGGAAGCTGAGGTCGCGAGCCTCCGATCCAACAAGAAGCAGCCTTTTCTCTCACTTTCTCTCTCTCTCTCTCTCTCTATTATTGGAAGGGTGTGGATGCGACGGGGGCACGACACAGGTGGGGGCTGCCGGCTGTTCTGGAAAAGATGGCTGGTCCCCCCTGGCACACGGGTGCTCTCCAGCTGGCATGTGTGTTGGGGGGGTGTCTCGATCGCCCACTTCTCGGACACCCTCTTACAGACACCCTCTCACTCCCCCCCGCCAGGGGGGGATAAAGCCGCCGTGTGTGTGACCTGCACATACCCCCCCTTCTTTTTTATTTCCTCCTCAGCATAAGTGGGACCCTAGCCTTGCTATATGCGTTTCCGACCTCCCCCCCAGCGCTGGATCTGAGACACAACCTGCATAACGAGTGGAGGGAGATCATTCTTGCGCTTCCTTCTACTCCTATTTCACTACCCCCCCCCCCCACAGCGCTGATGTTGTTTCTGCAAGCGTTCCGAGAGAATGTACAATATTTCACGAGGGCCGAACACCCCTTCCCCTCCTCCCCGGTTGTCATCACAGGGCCACACAACACCAGTGCTCGACACTGCCCCCCAACCTGCATACCGAGTGAAGGGAGATCATCCTTGTGCTTCCTTGTGCTTCCTTCTGCTTCTATTTCAATGCCCCCTCCCGATTGTCAGCATGCGTGTTTGTGTGTGAGTTTTGCCGCTGCTCAGGGATGATACAGAGTAGCGTAGGGCAAGGCGAGACGGTGGTTGTGGGTTAGGGGGTTAGGGGGTGTGTGTGTGTGTGTGGTTATAAAGTTTTAAGGCGGTGTCGCCCTGCACGGGCAGTAGCACCTCCCCTTCAGTATCGCACTCCCGAAGGATTCCCCAACACGGCGTGACACCGGTTTCGACGCGTACTCTTCGTACCCCTCCCCCCGGCCGCGTCTCTTCAGCGAAGAACCGGGGATAATCGGACCAGGGCTAGCTAAACCCTGGTGGTGTCACGGGTGGGGTTGGAGAGGGAGAAAAAGGAAGAAATGAAGTTGCGAAAAAGTCAAACACTGACACGTGAAATCAATAAAAAGGGTGGTATATATCGCCCCCTTGCTGCGACGAAGACACTAAATAGTCAGGCCGCTTCAAGAGTCTTGAGGGCTTGAAGGAAGAAACAGGTTGCTGATGAGTCTCAGGAGCAGGCACCTTTTGTCCGCCCACATGACCTTCGCCCGAAGGCGAACCTCGTCCAGCTTGGCTCGATCGCCACAGAGAAGGGGATCATTCTCCGCTGTGGTGAACATCTTAAAAACCGAGGGTGCAGAGGTGGGGCAGCCCACTGGTGCGACAGCAGGCCGCCCCCGGATAGCTATAACTAGTGCATAGGAAGAATACGACGGCACACGCAACAGATGCCGAAGGCACAACGGCGGGTCACTTTTAACCACCAGAGGAGTGGCACTCCCGAGGGGTGGGGAAGGGGGGGTAGTCACAACACTTTCGAATGAAGAAAAGGGGCAAATGGGATGTTTTGTGCAAGGTAGAAAGGAAGTCACAACATGAGGCAGGGGGGATTGCTCATCAGGCCTGGGGGAATAGAGGGTTTGTGTGTGGTTATGAAGTTTTAAGGCGGTGTCGCCCTGCACGGGCAGTAGCACCTCCCCTTCAGTATCGCACTCCCGAAGGATTCCCCAACACGACGTGACACCGGTTTCGACGCGTACTCTTCGTACCCCTCCCCCCGGCCGCGTCTCTTCAGCGAAGAACCGGGGATAATCGGACCAGGGCTAGCTAAACCCTGGTGGTGTCACGGGTGGGGTTGGAGAGGGAGAAAAGGAAGAAATGAAGTTGCGAAAAAGTCAAACACTGACACGTGAAATCAATAAAAAAGCGGTATATATCGCCCCCTTGCTGCGACAAAGACACTAAATAGTCAGGCCGCTCCAAGAGTCTTGAGGGCTTGTGTGTGTGTGTGTGTGGTGACCACGTTTTGTGTGGGGAGATCCTGCGCGGATCATTGCCCACCCCCGCCCATTTCTACGTCACAGCGGAGGCCCCACTCGGGTTAGAGTGTGGGGCCAACTCAGTGCCACTCCGGGGAGGAGGGCGTGCAGCATAGCCGGCGTGGTGTGCTTGGCAGCAATGTGGTAGTGTTTTGCCATCGCTGTAGCAGTCACCGCATCGGTCCATGCTGTGGCGTTTGCAGAAGCCCATAGTGACCGGGAGCCCGTCCCCCTCCTTGTGGTGGTTGCGGCAGCACACCTCCTCCGGGAGGCGCCGCTTCTGGCATGCCGAGCAACGGGGCTTCCAATGCAACTTGCAGGCAAGCACCTTTGCGTTCCTCCTGGCACCAGGGGGAGCAGTTCGGGGGGCAGCGCCCCTCCGCTCCCATGGGCGCCCTACCCGGCTGTTGGCCTGCCGACCACGCGCCGCCCACTGCTGGGCCGATTGCTGCCAACCCTCAGGGTAGTGCGGCTGCGGAGCGAAGGTAGCGGCCCACGCCATTCCGCGATCATGGAACACTGTATCCGTCCGGCTGGGGGCTGGCACAGCCAGGTGCGCTTGGAGGCTGCGCATCACCGACTCAGTGGCAGGGTTCAGCTGGGCCCTCCTCGACAGGCCCGCCGCCACAGATCCACCGATCGCCGTGAGGACTGTTGAGTTGGCAGCATGGCCGCAATGCCAGGGCCCAGTGCCTACTTTCGTCACCATGCTGCAGAGCCCCTTCAGCGAGGCAGCCTTCCCCAGGATACTGCTCTGGAACACCGTGAGGTCCTGCTGGAGCTGCTGCCGTGAGGCCCCCAGCCTTTCAGCCTCGTCCATCGCGGCGTTACTGAGGGCATCAGCATCTGTGTTGGATTCCCTCTTCACATGCTCGTATGTGAGAGTGAACCTCGGTTGGAGGTCCGCAGCTAGCCGGGACGTGCTGAGGAACAGAGGACGGAGGGCGGCATCCCGGCACAATGAGTCCCCTTGGAGCTGGCGCAGCACCACCTGGGAGTCGCCCCGCACTGTGACTGGGCCCTCAGGGGCATCACCCCTCTCGAGGAGGCGCAGACCTGCACGGAGCGCCTCGTACTCAGCAATGTTGTTGCTACGCACGTTCAGCAGCGGGAGTACTTTCTCTGAAACCTTGCAACCGTCTTGGTATAGCACCGCCCCTGCCCCCGCCACGGCGAAGGGGGTGCCATTGTCGCGCCCACCACCGTCAAAGTACAGGGTGAGCCCTGGGGCTGTGTCTGCAGGGATGCGCGAGCGGGCCTCCCTCGCGCCCTTCCTATTCGGGTCCACGTGGGCGGGGGGGCGGATGCGGCGCGTCACGGTGTCTGGGAGGGTAAGGCCAGTTGATAGCTCGAAGTCCACGGCCAGCTCCATCAGGGTCACAGTATGCTCACTCCCCTGCGGTCCCCACTTTAGGCCCCTTAGCCAGTCGCAGAGGGCCACCCACATGCCTGGGGGCCGCTTGCCCCACGTCTGCTTGACTTCGGAAGGCGCCAGTGCAGGGATGGAGGCACTCTCGGGGTTAGGGGTGCTCCACTCCCAGGGGTAGACGGTAGTACGGTGATGGCGCACAGAGCGGTCGAGCAGCCCGTCCTTCTCCTGTCGCGCCGCCAGGACTGCGATGAAGTAGCGGTGGAGCTGTGCCACGGTGGTGATCCTGTCCGCAAAGGACATGGGCAGCGGCTGCTCGTTCTCCGGGACGCTGTATCTGTGTGTGTGGTTATAAAGTTTTAAGGCGGTGTCGCCCTGCACGGGCAGTAGCACCTCCCCTTCAGTATCGCACTCCCGAAGGATTCCCCAACACGACGTGACACCGGTTTCGACGCGTACTCTTCGTACCCCTCCCCCCGGCCGCGTCTCTTCAGCGAAGAACCGGGGATAATCGGACCAGGGCTAGCTAAACCCTGGTGGTGTCACGGGTGGGGTTGGAGAGGGAGAAAAGGAAGAAATGAAGTTGCGAAAAAGTCAAACACTGACACGTGAAATCAATAAAAAGGGTGGTATATATCGCCCCCTTGCTGCGACGAAGACACTAAATAGTCAGGCCGCTTCAAGAGTCTTCTGTGTGTGTGTGTGTGTGTGTGTGTGTTAAAAATCTTGGCGAACTTGGAACAGCAGTCCCTCCCACCAGAGGCTGGAAGAGATGTACGGCCAAATCGTTCAATAAAATACAAAGCCATGAAGAATCGTGCGGCCAGAAGAACCTGAAACAGCAGCCCCTCTCACCGGGTGGGCGAGGCTACGAAGTTCGGCGGGAAAAAAAATACCGTTCAAATCGTTCAATATGGAGGGCAGTCGTGGTTGTTGCCAACCTCACCTGCCGCGCTGTGTGTGGGCCGTAGAATCCGAAAACGGCGCCCCCCCCCACCCTCGTCCACAAGGGGGGGGGGGGTAGGGGGGGTCACTGCTAAGGAAAAGTGGTAGACAAACAGCAATTTTTCCGACACCCCCATTCCGACCCCCGGAGAGCCTATTTTTGGGTAGCTGTTGGCCGATATGTGGTGGAAAACAGGTTTTCGGCCCATTTCGGTGATTTTTGACACCCGGGAAGGCATTTTTCGCCCATTTTTTATTTTCCTACCAGAACTTGTACCTCGGGGTAGTAGCGTGGCTTCGTCATTTTTTGACTACAACCACTGGGAAGAGGCATTGTATCAAGTTCCGCATACATATCGTCCAGGAGGTTCTCCTGGAGCTCAAGTATGGTGAATTCATCCTGGTGGAGCCCGCTCTCCTCGGCGCGATCCATCAATTCAGCACCCCGTTTCCTTCCCAGGAAGCTGCGGATCTCGCCCTGTTTGTGGGCCAAGTATCTCCCGGAACGCTTCCTGGGCAGTTGTCTGGGGACGCGGTTGCTTCGCAAATGCGCGCACATCCTCTGCCGAAGGTACAGGGGGATTTCCCCACCTCAATATTCACTATTCCGCTTGCGGTGACCTGTGCGAGTGCAGTCACCGTTGAGGCTGTACACTGAAAGCGGCTGATCAGCTGCACTGTCATTGACGAGAGGAGACCCTCCAGCCAGTCGTGCACCACACCTGTTTGAATTCGATCCACACCGACCTCGGCTCACGTCAGCACTAGGGTGCGAGCGCTGCAGTGGAGTATGTGTTCGTACAGGGACCGTGCCACCTGTGCTGCACCTTCACCATGGTGTGCTTCCGGTACAACAACCGGTAGGTACCTTCTTGTGCGATATCTGCGACCTGCAGCACCGCTATCTCACAGCAGGGCTTGCACCGCTGTTCCGATAGACTCCACAGGAACCTCTCGGCAGCTTTGAAGGGTGGAACAGAGCTTTTCTTGGCCCATTGCATGTTGATCACGATGAGACCTTGCCCACCGGAGGTGGGCTCGGTACAAGTTGTGGTATGGAAAATTAGGATGGGGTCTGAGAGGGTAACAAGGCCACAGATCATGTTGTAGTGGGGGTATATCCGGGTTCCGACACATTCTGGACCGGGTTTTCATATTTTTTTGGCCCAAAAATGACCTCCGAGGGAAAGTGGAATTTTGGGGTTTGTCCCCCCCAGTGACCCCCCCCTGGGGGGGGGGGGGGCTGCCAGGGATTTGCGCCAGTTTCCTCTGTCGGGGTGCTGGCAGCGTGCCCCGAGGAGCGCCGAGGAGGAGAGGCACGTGTATTGGCATGCCATGCATACACGCCAGCTGAAGGGGGTCCTGAGTGGTGTGGATATCCCTTCAGGGCCTAGTGGGACGGCATGGTTGGGCGTGGTGGGTGCCTCGCAACGATGTGGCCCTTCAATGGTGCCGGATCATTTGGTTCGCATGCGGTGTGCAATGTGGACCTCGTGGAAAAAAGTTGGGGTGGGGGGGTGAGGTGGGTTGGGTGGTCAAATGTCCTTTTGAAACGTGCGCCGAAAATTCTCCGTTTGTCCGATTCCGTTATCTTTGTGGTCATAATTTTATTTGCCGAACAGAAAAATATTTTTGCGTCGGACAGCACTCGGGCCTGGGTCGTCTTAACGGCACAGGAGTGGCTAGTTGGCGCCGAAACACGGTGGGGAGGGGGTTTATTTCAATCAAAACAACACCACAGACAAACCTTGTCACATTCCAAAGGTACACATAGGCTGCGAGAATGTCCAAACCCTTATGACTTGGAAGCAGTGGTGTCGCTGGACCTGGATACAGACAGGATTATCCTAAGTGTTGTTGTACTTACGGGGCGGAAGGGGGGGGGGGGGTGTAATTTTCTTCCACTTCTTCCCACCTGATGTACCAATCCCCCCCGAGCGTGGGGTGAGGTGGGGGACGGGTACGAGGTTAAAACAAAAGCACAGCAATTCATTCCTTTGTCCATCGGATCGTTGCGGACACTCTCGCCCCTGTCGGGTTTGCAGACAGGGTGGAGTGTTTCCAACACCCGGCGCTTTGCTCTCTTGGGTATAACAGGCATTGATTTGTTTCTCCCAAGAGGGCATTTGTGAGGTTATGATGAGGGGTGTATCGTCTGGGCTTGGTGCTCGCGTCACATCCAGTCTGTTTCGCCTGCCAAAGGAAACCCCACACCCGCACCTCAGCATGAAAGCTTTTCCTCTTCTGTGTGTTTCGTGCGATCAACGAATACCGTCCATTTCAATATCTTTTTTTCTTCATATTCTTCATCTTTTATTTTTTGTTTTCCTTTTGTGAATTGACTCTCCGCAAAGATAAAATAAAACTCACACTGTGTCAGAACTAACAAAACGCGAATGGACTCAAATACCCTCTTCACCCCAGCCCCCAGAACGTTATGCCGCAACTGCAAGGGTGGCAGCCCTGCTGAGGCGATGCAGCGTCTGATGCGGCCCGAAATACAGGGAAGGGCGGTGTAGCCACCCTGCTGGCCGTTCAAGACACGTTTCAGTCTTAGCCTCACAGAGGCGTTGCTTTTGGACTTGGATTAGGAGTCCACTTGGACTGATCCTCGCTCTGTTACCGCCGTTGGCGTAGGATGCGCGGGAGGCGACAATACACAGGGCAGCATTGCAGGAGGAGATCAATTGTGTTTTCTGTCACGAAGAAACTTGCTTTGTGAAAGCGACTCCGTCAGTGGGGAGCCCTGCGATGAATGTGCCCTGTTGTCAAAGACACAGCATGCATCGCAGGGCTGCAGACCACGACCTGCTCCAAATCGACTTATTTGCGCCTTCCAAGCAATCGCCTTCATCCTTTGCAGCTTCCCATCAGGGGCGCAAGGGTGTTTCGGGTCACTCGATTTACCCTCACTCCCGACGAATCAGTAGATTCTGCGCTGCGATGCAAGCGTGGACAAAAAAAATATGAAAAGGCGTTCTGTCAAGCACACCCGTGCACATCAAGGTTGGCCGGGCGCACGGCCAACCTTGATGTCACCACACCGTCACACCAAACCACCACCCCTCCCCCCCATCATCCCTGTCCCCGTTATTTGTTTCTCCCCCTGCAACTCGCTGCTGGCGTGGCCTTCTTCTTGTTGCAGGGGCTTCACCCACAGCTTCAACGCACAGCTTTTTTTCGCCGTACGGCACTACTTACATCACCGACAGTCATGTGTGCTCGTTTCTATTTGATCTGGTATGTTGCGTCGTTCCTGCCCTTTTTCTCCGTTGCTGCCCCCCCCCCCCCCACCCCCCCCCGATCTCAAAATTATTGATTTAGATAACCAGGTGGAAGCGAGGGGGCCTTCCCCCCACCACCACCGGCATGTGTGTTCTCCCTTCTCCCTACAGGGAACAGGGGCGAGGCCTGCAGTGGGCATGTGTGCGAGGGAGAGGGTGTGTGTGGCAGTCCGGCAAACAGGACAGGGATTGCGCACAGTTTTTTTATTCTTCGCACACGTCCCCAGCTCGCTTGGATGCAGGCCTCTCCCACAAGTCTCTCCCCCCACCCCGTCCCCCCCACCAGCCCTCCTCTTCCTTCCGCCTTCCTACCAACTCAGGCAGCAGTTTCTGCTCCATCAACCTTATGCCTGTTAGCGCTGCCCCTACCGAAGCCCGCCACACCTTTCCTCTGCCCTGTCACGCTTGTCTGAGTGTGGCTTGGGCAGGAGTGGCTGAAACGTTATTTTTTTTTCATTTTCGGGAGGACCAGCTTTTATATTTCTGCGCTGAATGGAGGGGTCCCCCCCCCATGCGTACCAACAACCAGAACAAGATGGAGAGTTAGAGTGCCCCGGACCTCAGGCAGGGTTGTTGCTGAAACGAGAGGAAATAATGACGCGCCAAATGGGACAGAACAGGTCAGCTAGCCCAGCTCTTTGAGCCTGCAGTCGCAGGCAAGGGCAGCATGCCGTTCTTTGCCCCGCACCCCATTGGCTGGGTGTGTGATCCGTGTGATGGTGGTGTCTTATTCCTGACAGTTCGGCGTGGCCCAGCCAGGGGTGACTTTCTGTGCCTTAGCATTGCGGCCCCACTCACACCGATTCATCGGACTGGGGAGTGGTGGTGCACAACAGAGGCAATGCTGCCGCGCGGCCAGAAGTATCTGCGACAACGGCCTCTCTCACCGCCAAGTGGGGTGGCTAAGAACAGCGGGGAAAAGGTTCGTCCAAAAATCATTCAGAGTGTGGGGGGGGGGGGGATTCCAACAGACCGATCTTCGACAGATTGGGGTTGTTGTCACGTTTTGCTGTTGCTTCACGACTCGGCAGGGGCACGGATAGTTTTTTGCAGTGACCTGCGACAGGTTGCAACATTAAAAGGCTTCTGTGGCGCTGTATCTTTCCGTGTTTTAAAAGGGCACCCACAGTGGACTACCCCAGGCCTGTCACAAGCAAGACCCCGACATACCCGAGTCAACACTCCACTGATGCGGCACAGGTGGGTCACTGGGTTTTTTAGAACTGTAAGAACAGTTCTGTTGTGTCGCACGGGACCTTCAGAAAAGGGAGAAAAGGCGTGCTTGCGTGCCTTACAGCAATACTGGTTGCAATGTGACACAGCTTGGCACGCAGTGTGGCACAGAGCGGTCTCACGAGCGACTTGTTGTGCACGCCACCATATCTTCTTGTCTGGCGTTGTCCGCGAGACACAGTTCCGTCCAGCGACGGGTGGTGGGGTAGGTATCAGGGACAGACCGAGCTTATATTTTTTGTGACGCTTTGCTATTTTTTGCGATTTTTTGTGAAATGGTTTGAGACCCGAAGGGGGTCGGGTACCCCCCCTCTGTCCCCAGCACCAAGGGGGGTAGGGTAGGTCCCAGACACCCCAGGGCAAGGATTTGCCTTGCAGTTCGCCACTGCTTGCCGTTTCGTGGATCTCCACGACCTGTGCCGCGCACCTTCGTTAGAGCAGCGACCTCAGGGGTGGGAGATGGCGTGACCGTTGTGAGATCCAAGACGGACGCTGACCAATGTGCGTTGGTCCACTGCCGAGGAACCCTGAGGCAGCACTTCCTGCAGTGGCTGCAGGGTGGCACGGCCCCGGGCCGTGTTTCCCCAGCTGGCGCAGCAGATACAATGCGTACCTTCAGGAGGAGTTGGGCATCACGTCCACCACCCTTTTTCCATAAACCCAAACCACTGCATCCGCCATTAGTGCCCAAGTGCCAGCACCGCCCAAAATGCAAGAAGGCGCAGAAAGTCGCAAAAAGTCACAAAAAGTCGCAGAAGTCGCAAAAATTCACAAAAAATCACAAATTTTGCACCGCGAAATTTTGCTATTTTTTGTGAAATTTTGTGAAATGGTTTGAGATGGTGTGAATTCGACCAGGCGGTATTACCCCACAAGCTTTGCTTGTGATTCTTTCCTGTCAACGCCATCCACGAAAAATGTGGCCATTCGTACCAACAAAGAAACGCAGATTTCAAGTCTTTCTTTCAGCCTTTCATTTTGCCATCAACGAAACCTAATCAGTGATAAACCCCCTTCAGATCGTTCCACCCCCCCCCCCCCCCTCATGACTATCGTTACTACGAACAGAATACATGGATGGGTCACGTTCGGGATAACGTCGTTTTTTGTGATCACGAATTCACGTTCATGATCACATTGCACCCACGATATTATCACGACGTCGTCACAACGTGAAGAGTCACACTCATGCCGCAAGGAGTACTGAGCCTCCGTGCCTCTGTGCGCTTTTACCCCCCATTTTTGTTGATATTTCGGGCGAGCCAATTTAGGGAGTCTGCCCGGGAAGGGCCGCCTCCCTACATTGGCTTGCCCGAATATTTCCATCTGGCACCATCAAGCTCCCGCTCCTGGTGCAACCGCCCGTCTCTTCCCGGCAGGGGTCACGAGGTCGGGCAGAAGCACCACGCTGGAGCGGGCTGCGCTTCTCACAGGGTAGAAAGGGACTCACGATTTCATGAGTTGAATCCAGGATGCCCAGCACGAGCTGCACGGTCATGTGGCCTAATCCACCAACATGCAGGTGTGGGGGTGTTGAGCACGTTCACCGACACGCAGAATATGGTGGACCGAAGCGGGGTGTCCGATTTCGGTCACATCGTGATCACATCATGACCATGATGTGAATCACGATGAGCCACAGCCCATCGCAGCGTGATTCGCGATCACGACGCCCCCCCCCCCCCCTAAACACTTCACGTCGTGCCGCGATCGTGAACCACCATCCACACATGGTATCAATGCAAATTTCGTTCCTCCTGGCGACATTGATCTGTTTATGACGGTCTGAAAACTGGCTGCAATGCCGGTATCGGGGTGGCGTGACCTGCCACATGCGCACTGCCTGACGAGCGCCCGGTGGAAGGGTTGCATCATTCGTAGCTCGAAACGATATGATGGCGCTAAGGGTGGCCACCGCGACGGCGCGCCCAAAGGGACTTGCTGCCATCAACGCCCTTGCGAAGGTTGCCCATCTTCCGAGCACGGCGACAGGTTGGCGTTGCTCTTTGTTGCTGTTGCCAAGGCCGACCCACCGCCCTGCCCTCTCTTGCGGCGCGTGCTGTGATCTGTGTGTGTTTGTGTGTGTGTGGTCAGGCGAACGGGGTTCTTCATATATTGTTTTACTGTTTGCAAAAAATTGCGCACCGCCGCCCAAAGAAAAAAAAAGCAGGGACAGTGGGTGCTAATGAAACACCCGATCACACCCGATCACAACAGATCACAACAAATCACAAGGCAAATGTTGTGATTTGTTGTGATTTTTTGCGACTAGGTGTGACGTGGTGTGATTTGTTGTGACCAGTTGTGACGACTTGTGACCCTTTTGTGATGAGTTGTGATGAGGTGTGATCTGTTGTGATCGCGATCCAAAATTTTAAATTTTTGAAATTTTGGATCGCGATCACAACAGATCACAACAGATCACAACAGATCACAACAGATCACACCTCATCACAACTCATCACAACTCATCACAAAAGGGTCACAAGTCGTCACAACTGGTCGCAACAAATCACAACTGGCCACAACAAATCGCAACAAATCGCAACAAATCACAACAAATCACAACATTTGGCGTTGTGATTTGTTGTGATCGGGTGTGATTCGTTGTGATTTGTTGTTTTTTCCCCCAGCCTGATTACCCCAGGGGTAAAAAAAAATTCTGGCAAAATCGAGGGTCGAGAAAATTTTTTCGCCACCGGAAAAACCAGATTTTGGTGTCAGGATACAGCCTGGGTCAGGGGATAAGATAGGTCTGGTTTTCCGGTTTTCAAAACCAGGGTTTCCCGGTTCCCGGTTTTCTGGAAAAAAAAAAGAGGTCGATCTCATTTTTGGCGGTTTTTTTTGTGACTTTGGGACAGTAAAACAGTCAGAAAAAACGCCATAAAAAAATAGAAAGTGACCCCATCGTGATCCGCACAGAGCTCAAATAGTCCAAAGAAGGCAGAGAAGCGGAGAAGAAAAAATGGACCTAGCGGGTGGCCCGGTGGGGCCCGGTGGGTGGTGATGCCCTCGTCATGCAGGCCTCTTCTGTTTTGAAGGTGCACACATGGTGGACTCCAGCCACCCTAGCGAGTGTCTAAGAGGGAGTCTAAGACTGCAGTCTGTACTGGAGACGGGAGTCTATTTTCCAGCTAATTTACGACTCCCGCTAGTTGAGACTCATGGGAGACACACGGTGTACTCCAGCGGAGGTAGGGTAACCTCCGCTGGAGTTCACCGTGTCGTCTGCCTCTGTGCAGCGTCACTCGGTGCCATCGAATACATGGCGACAGCCCACCAACTCGAGACAGATCTGCTTGTCTGGAGGGCTGAGACGAGAACACGAACGACTTTCAAGCAATCTTGAAGGTCGCCAAGCCTATTGGGGGCAACTAACAGATGAGATTTGTTTGTTGCCTGTCGTCACAGCTAGGTGCCCATTTCCTCGATAACGGAATGTGTGCAGAGATCTCGTGGACCCTTTGGCCATTCTGTCGTGCACCCACTCCACCCACAACGCACACCTGTCACGAGTGGTCGCTCCCCCGTCCTCCTCCACCCTGAAGGTTGAACCCTCAAGGACCAGTGATCTCCTGCTGGCCGGGCTGCGATACAGCGAAGCCTTCCTACTTACAAGCGAATCCAGACTGTAGGGAACAGATGATCACTACCGTGGCCTCCGGCGGCTGGGGGGCTCCGCCCCCCAGACCCCCCTGCGTAAAAAAATTGCACCAGACCGGTTTTTTGGCCGAGAGTCCAAACTTTCAAAGCAGCTGCTGCGCCTGCCCCACCAAGCAGCCTCAGTACGACAGGACGCGCGCAGGCACCGGGCCCTCTCAGATTCTGGGAGGGTTTGCGCGGGTCGCGCGCGCCGAAGGCGCGCGCGAAAAATTTTCAAAACCAGAAAAACCGGAAAACGGCGCCAGAAAAAAAGTCTATCTTATACCCTGGCCTGGGTTCAGGGGATAAGATAGGTCTGGTTTTCCGGTTTTCAAAACCAGGGTTTCCCGGTTCCCGGTTTTCTGGAAAAAAAAAAAAGGTCGGTCTCATTTTTGGCGGTTTTTCTTGTGACTTTGGGACAGTAAAACAGTCAGAAAAAACGCCATAAAAAAATAGAAAGTGACCCCATCGTGATCCGCACAGAGCTCAAATAGTCCAAAGAAGGCAGAGAAGCGGAGAAGAAAAATGGACCTAGCGGATGGCCCGGTGGGTGGTGACCTCGTCATGCAGGTCTCTTCTGTTTTGAAGGTGCACACATGGTGGACTCCAGCCACCATGTCTAAGAGGGAGTCTAAGACTGCAGTCTGGAGGGCTGAGACGAGAACACGAACGACTTTCAAGCAGTCTTGAAGGTCGCCAAGCCTATTGGGGGCAACTAACAGATGAGATTTGTTTGTTGCCTGTCGTCACAGCTAGGTGCCCATCTCCTCGATAACGGAATGTGTGCAGAGATCTCGTGGACCCTTTGGCCATTCTGTCGTGCACCCACTCCACCCACAACGCACACCTGTCACGAGTGGTCGCTCCCCCGTCCTCCTCCACCCTGAAGGTTGAACCCTCAAGGACCAGTGATCTCCTGCTGGCCGGGCTGCGATACAGCGAAGCCTTCCTACTTACAAGCGAATCCAGACTGTAGTGAACAGATGTTCACTACCGTGGCCTCCGGCGGCTGGGGGGCTCCGCCCCCCAGACCCCCCTGTGTAAAAGCATTGCACCAGACCGGTTTTTTGGTCGAGAGTCCAAACTTTCAAAGCAGCTGCTGCGCCTGCCCCACCAAGCAGCCTCAGTACGACAGGACGCGCGCAGGCACCGGGCCTTCTCAGACTCTGGGAGGGTTTGCGCGGGTCGCGCGCGCCGAAGGCGCGCGCGAAAAATTTTCAAAACCAGAAAAACCGGAAAACGGCGCCAGAAAAAAAGTCTATCTTATACCCTGCACCCACTATCCCTGAAAAAAAGAATCCGACAAAAAAAAACTCGAAACATTGTTGCCAACCCCCTGCGCGCACAATGAAATATACCCCCCCCCCCCTCGGCTGGCCTGACCGAGAGGCTGCTGATCCTTTGAGGGTCAACTCCCACCCCCACCCCCCAACACCCCCCCCCTGCTTTCTCAGTTTGAGAGACCACCTGCATGCGGTATCCTAACCCAGAGTAACGGCGGAAAGATAGCAGGTTGTTGCCGGAATTGCCTCCCGACCCCCTCCCCCCTGAGAGTCTTCTCACCCCCCACCGCCTCTCTCATATCTCTTTGAGTGCAGCTGAGTGAAGCGTTGCTTGGGCGGGGTTTGTTTCTGTGCGTCACAGCGTCACCACCTTCACACGGCAAAAAACCACACCCACACGACACAGGGGGGCTGTACACTAGACAAGCGGACAGCTGTGCCACTGGAAGGCCGGGTCGGTCAATACACACACAGACACAGCTATCCCCCCATCCCCCGCCCCCATCTGCTGACTCGTTATATATTTCCCGCCGCGAGAAGAAAAGGGGGGGTGGGGGGATTCCACCAACCCTGCTGCTACTGCTGCTGATTGCCGTATTTTCTGATATATTTTCTGGCTTGTCCTAGCTATTGATATCCCCCCCCCCCTCCCCCACCCCGTTTTTTTAAATCGGCTTTCTTTTCCCCACAAAAAAAGATAACCTGAGAAGGCGGCAAGGGACTGAGCATGGCTGCAGCCTTCCGACGTGTTGCAGCGCTTTTCGCGTAAGCAGAAGGAGAGGGTGTGGCCCCTCTGGCCACTCCAACGCACACGCTCTCTCTCCCCCTCCCCCTTTTCTCTCTCCCCCCCCAAACCAATCTAGCTTCTCACGATGTCAGCTCGGATTTCTGCCAGGGCGCCGCAAGTCATTGAAGCCCCTCGGAGTGACGCTCTGGAGGAGTCGACGTCGTCGCAAAAGCCCCGCTCACAGCTGGGGGCAAGCTTGCCCATCGAGGCGCCCGAATGGACACCCAAGAAGCGTGCCCTCTACATAATCCTTGCAGTGATCAGGACGGCGCTCTACGCCCTTGCGGTGGACGTCATCCTCCTGTGTAGGGAGGACGCGCAGTGGAACCACCTCATCTCCGAATGCGACCTGCACAGCTCGCTCCGCAACCCATACCTCGCTGTCGGGTGGCTCACCGCCACCAACATCGGCAATTTGATGTGGTTCGCCGGCTCGGTATGTCATTGCCTTCAACTCGCACGGGGAAAGGCGGGGGGCGGGGATGCATTGTTCAGAGATGTGTGATATCACCGGAATTTCTCGCTCGGTGCGTTCCTACACTGCACAATGTGATTAACGCGTCTGCTGGGGGTGTGATTCATTGCTTTGAACATTGCCTCCCCATCGCCAATCCGCTTTCTCTCACACACACATTCTCTCTCTCCGAACAGATGTACAACGTCCTGTGCATACCGGGGAACCAGATCAAGCAGACCTCCTTCAGCAACAACGTTGCCTGCCTCGGCGGGGCCATGGTGTTCGCCTCCATGGGGCTCAGCATGGGCAGCGTCGGCGTGTGGTGGGGGCTACTGATTGTGATCAACTTCTTCTTCGGCCCGATGAACATCGTGCTGCTGAACGGGCGCAAGGTGGTGACGAACAAGCTCATCTGGAACCTCCTCTTCCGGTTCCTCCACACGTGGGACGTCGTGACCGACTTCGCCACAACCGCAATCATCGGCGCCAGCTCTGCAATGGGGGTCGTCTACCTCCTCCTCTCGCTGCTGAACCTTGCGTTCTACATCACAAGCCTCTACACCAACCTCTCTGAGGAGTCGCTTCTGCGGATTTGCCTGAACTGCACCAAGGCATTTGGGCTTGACATCCCGATGTGCGTTATCGACGTTGTCCTGCTGTTCGAGGTGGAAGGGGATGGGAAGCGTGCGGTGATCGTGATATCCGCTCTGAGTTCCCTCCTAGAGGTGGCAGGGAGTATCAAGGCTGGGATTGCCTTCCATGCGGTTTCCAGGCAGCACGCGCATATCAAGAAGAGTAGCAAGATCGCGCAGAATATCGCGGGTTCGCTCGCCAGGTTTGACCTCGAAGGGGCGGAGAAGTTTGTGGATGATGATGATCTCGACCCACAGCTTGCTGGCGCATTCCGGCTGCTGTTGGACCATCTCAAGATGTACCGCCCCTACCTCCCCGACGCGATGTTTTACGAATCCCGGTCCCGCGCCATAGAGTCGCTTGCGACACAGGAGAGTGCGCTAAAGCTGGGGGAGGGGCAGAAGCGAGCGAGGCCGTCAACCCCGTCGCCTCCTGCGAATGGCGGGATCGAGCCTCCCGCCACGCGCCCCCCGCAGCTCTCCGCAAACCCGCCGCAGACGCAGACGCAGGAGAGCCAGCAGCACAGCAGCGTTGTGGCTCATGCGCCGCAGCCGCACAGCCCAGCACACGCAGCTGTGGATTGCAACCCGCTCATGGGGCTCGATGGCCCTCCCGCCATCGTCCTGTCAGGCCCCCCCCTGCTTCCGGCGTCGCTTGTGCGGCAAAACATTGCGGTATGGGCAGAACAATCAATGTGTGTGGGTCGGGAGAAAGCTGGAAAGGTGTCCTCCATACGGCACAGCCTATGAAAAGGCCACGCCCGCAGACACACGGTGGAACATGCATGCCATAGAGTTGTGGATAGTGGGGTGGGGGTGATGCGTCCGTCTCCTCTTTTGTCATCCCATCCCCGTGTTGACTCCCACAGGCTCTCGTGATTCGCATGTCGACTAAACCGAAGCCGCCAGTCGAGATGACGAGGCAAGCGGTATGTGCCACTTTAAACCACACTGCAAACACACACCACATATCCTGCGGCCAAAAGATCACGGCGGCCGAGTCAGGGTTTCTTAAACCCTGTGCCTGGAATTTTGTCCAAAAAATATCACGTTTTCGCACAAGGCAAAAAATGGTCAAAAAACCCGAAAATCGGGTTTGTAGGGTATAGGTCCCCTGTCTGAAAATGCAAAATATGGCCCCGCAGGTGCCCCCAGAATGATCTAAAATTGGAAAATCGACATTTTCCACCTACGGGAAATCCCCCAAAATAGGGGGTCCCCAGCCACGATCCCCAAAAAAATGTCCCGCGCGCCTCTAAGGCACTCTGGATTTTTATTATGTCATCCAGATGTCACATCTGGGTCCAGGAACACCAGTTTTTGGCCTCAGGAAGTCGAAAAATATGTGTGGAAATTTTTATTCCTGACCAGGATTCCCTCAAAGGCCGATTTCCCCTGTTTACACATGGGGGATTTCAGGCAACGCCCGCTCGTGTGCTGAGTGTGGTATCCGCGACGTGGACGCGGTCGCCCTCTTCCTCCCAGAAGCCACTGATCTTCCTCATCCAACTTCACCTCCGGATGTACGCGGCAGGTGCTTGGGTTGTCCTGTCGCAGTGCAGCAGAAGTTCCTGTGCACTGCTGCCCAAGCCATTTCGGCTGCACGGAATATGCCACGCAGAGTAACCTGGTATCGCGTGACCAGCTCGTGAGGCTTGGTGCCCCGAATCGAATCGATAGGCTGCGAGGTGCATTGCCTCGGTCAGTTGATGTCCTTGCGTGTGCATTTTTGTGGACAACAGTCCCTTGGGTATCTGCAGCGCAGGTGCCTGCACTGGACCAGGACTCCTGATTTACCTCTGGCACTTGTTGATCGGAACGGATGCGGCGACATGCCACGGTGCGCATGGATAGCCATGCCGGCACGAAAGTACGTTCACGACGGTTGATTACCATTGCTGCACTCTGTCAGAACCCAAAGGGTCTCAGCACACCTGAACGCCCACCAGGCCCCCCAGCAGGGGGTGAAACCAAAGGGTCCCCCCTGGGGTTTCTTGACCCAAAAATTTCGAATTCGACATGTCCCCGGGATTTCCACTATGTCGCAGATTTCGACCATTGGGTCAAGAAAACCTAAAAATCTAGGGGGGAGGTGCTGAAGGATTGCACTGAAAATTTTATCTAACTCGGTCAAAATTCCAGGCACAGGGTTTTAACCTTTTGACCAGGCCATTGTTCCCCTTTCCCCCTGTCAAAAACATTACCAAGGTCACCGTTCCAACCACTCTCACTCTGTCTCTGCCGACCTCACTTAGCCCTTTCTCTACTTCGCCAAAACCCCTCTCCTCTTCAGATTCTCGAGTCATCGTCGGCCTTCCTCAGCGCTGTCTTCCTGGAGGCCAAGCTCTACCGCGGTGTGCTGCACAGCTTCGACACAGGGTTTGAGGTGACAGTAACATTCGGCACCGCTGGGTCTGTCAACAGCGGGACGGAGGTCGCGGATGCATACAAGTGTGCTGTGGCGCTGCGGAAGGTGTTCCAAGGCGACCGCTACGGGGTGGTGCACCTGGGCCTTGCGTCCGGCGTTGCCGTGGTGGGCAACCTCGGGACGGCAAACCGCCTGGCCTTCTCCATAGTGGGGGATGTCCTCCCAGGCGCACGGCAAGCCTGCACCGCTGCGGCGCTATACGACCACCCCGTTGTGGCGACAGGAGACTTCCGCTTCTCATTCACCTACCTCGCCGCACACCCGCTGGAGGAGGGCCCGTGGCAGAGCTCCAAGCTGCAACTCTTCTCCCTCCCGGTCACCTCCCGGCAGTACTGCATGTCCAGCGTAGGGGATGCAATGGACTCCGATGCAGAGGTTTCCTGCAGCGAGGACATCTCCGTCCGCGTCCCCAGCGACGGGGAGCCGGACAGCGAAGTGGGATGATATGTTGTGTCGCGAACATGTGAGGAAAAGATCCCCCTCCCCCATCCTGTTGCTCCGATTTTGTTAACGTGGCTTTGGCTTGACGAGCTCCAGGGAGGAGTGGCGTGCCTGTGGTGGGTTAAAGGGGTGAGAGAACGGGAGAGAGAGGTTATATATATCTTTCGCGGGGTTGGCGATTGCCACAAAAGCCCATGAGGCCTTCTTGAATGGGTAGGGTATGCGGGGAAGGGGAGGGGGGGGGGGGGGGGAGGGGCTCCGTATGTGCGTGTGTATGACAGTACTCTGTGTGGCACTCGCATCATGCGTGTGTCTCATAGCGGGTGGGCCGTCACCTAGATTGAGCTCCCGTTCTGCACAGCAAATTGCTGGGGTTTTCCCTCCCCCGCTCTCCCCCCCCCTTCCCACTCTGCGGCAAAAGAGAATCACACGGCATCTTTCAAAAGTCATTTAAACTGTGCCACCCAGGTGGGATGACCTGCACGGCTGCCGTGCCACGGAAGTGCTATGCAGTGAAGGGTGATTTGGTCTGTGTGCAGCACTGTGCCAGCCTGTGGGACCCTGGCACACCGGAGCGCGTGGCAGACACTCAGTTTCGGGGTTTGTTCCGGGGGAGGCGTCGATTTGTCTGCATCTTCTAGAGAGAGAGGATTTCAGTCGCGATGCGTTGATCCGTCGTGGTCGCATTGCGTGGACCCACCAACCGGCAATGTCAGGTGGCAGGTAGGTTGGATAGCGTGTGGTGGCAGTGGGATGGGTGCAGGCGGCATGCGCATGCCTCGTTTCGAAAGGCTTTGTTCGTGTCTTCTCATTCGACACTCTTCCCCCCCCCCCCCCCCGCGCCACACACATGCACACCTGAAAACATCCCCCCCTCCCCCCTCCCCCCATGTTCACAACAATTGAACCAACGCTTCGCCGCCTCTCCCTCTGCACATCCGGTGTGGTCAAAGCCAGCCTGAGCACATCTCTCCGTCTTGGGCTGTCGACCTGCACTTAGGGTGAAGGAGGGACAGTGCTATCAGATCTGTTCTTCTATACGGCGTACTCTACATAACTGCCTCCCTCCCTCGCGCGAGGGATGGGGTGGGGTCTGGATTCTTTACGGATCTTTTTCGGGTGAAACCCTGAGGGGTGGAGGTGGAGCGCTCGCTGTCGGTGTGTATGGGGGGGTTTGCGATCTGATTAACGTGTCGATTTTTTTTCTTGCGAGTTTTTTTTAACTCAGTTACAAGCGATGCATCATCGGGGCCGCGAAGTAACGGGGGGAAATCGTATTGCTGGATCTTCAGGATTTGCACCTGAATGCCACTTTCCACGGCCTTGAGATGCACGAGCGTGCGCTCAACAAAACGTAGTTTGGAACTGGATTTTTTTCCCAGTTGCCGGGCAGGGTGTTTTTCCCATGAAGCGAAAGGAGTACGATTTCCATGCGTTCTGGTTATTTTCGTGTGCTGGCATTGACGATTTGAATTTCTTCCGGAAACATTGTTTACCAATCAACCCCGGCCGCCTCACGCCAAGGCTGGTGTCGGTGCCCACCAAAAGGGGTCTTCGCGTGGGTACTCCTATGTTCAACTGAGGGGCTCTGCTGTCAGAGTGCAAGAACTGAATCAGTGTGGCACCTACTTTGTGGATGTGCCTCGCCTTTCTTCATTTCTGAACGAAGGCCCCCGTTGTTCAAAGGAGAAAGTAGACGTGGCACAGTATCTACATCATGCCAGCACTTCACCTTTCATTTGGTCGGCAATGCTGGCATTTGGCAGTGCTGGCCATCACATGACAGACCGCTGCACAGCAGTAGAGATAACCAAACGCACGACCACACCGCTTCACACGGTCGCGAACCCCCCATGCATACCAACAGCGATATCACCGTTCTCCTCTTCCCCTGTAATCGGTAAGTTATTTCTTGTCAGTTTCTGTATTTGAATCGAGTGGAGTCATCAGACGTTGTGTCTGTGGGTGTGTGTTGCGGGGATCGTATCTTGAGCAGGTGTGTTCGGTGCGTTCCAAGCTGCAAAACAAAAGAAATATATTTACGTGCGGTCGCGTCTTTGCGGTGGATTGTGAGAACACTCCCTGCTACTGTTGTTTTTGCAACAACTCCAAAGGAGAGAACCGCACGGTTGTTCTCTCTGAGGGGTGTCCGTTCCGGTTCCGCGATGATCTTACCGCATTTTTCTACCTATTCCTGAATTCGGATTTCTTGTGACTTACCGGCAACGAAACGTCACGAAGTCACGCAGTAATGACCTAAAACAAGCCGCCTTTTTGGCGTCGCCCAGCACTCGCACCACCCTCGACCACCCTCGACCACCCTCGCCCAAGTTGGCTTGTTTTCTGGTGAGGTTTGTGCTGTACTTGGGCATTACGCCCTCTTGTGTCTCACCACTTTCTCCTAGACCAACCACAACCAATCCAACCAATCGAAGTATACCCATCGAGCCCACCAAACCGCGGCAGCACTGGGTCTGGAGGCAGCGGTCGCAAGGTTTTGACGCAACGCAACCCTGCAGGATTTGGGCCCATATGGTGACCCCCAGTCAGTGGTGGAGACAGACACCCCATGGCCAAAATGACCCCACCACGATCCGCACGGATTCCGAAAAGTGCAGCGGAAGGGGAAAATGACGAGCGAGCGGCGAACCTACCGCGGGGCCCAGGTTGGCCCACCACCCGCCCGCCCACCGTCGCCCGCCCTCGCCCACGCTCGCCCACCCTCGCCCAGAGGCGGCTTGTTTTAGGTCAAGTAACGTGGGAATTTGTACTAATGAAGCTTCAGGACTGGCACCTGAATGCCACTTTCACAGTGACTCAGCATGGCCTTGAGACACACGTGTGCGCTCTACAACTCGTATTTTGGTGCTGATTTTTCCCAGTTGCTGGACAGGGTGTTTCGACCATATAGCGAAGGGAGTTCGATTTTGAGAACCTTTGATATTCTTGTCTCTCACGCTCGCCACGGCTGACCCTGAAACTGCACTCAAGTTCGACGTGCCGCAGAAACCAACGACCTCCTGATGGGCATTGGTCAGGCTGCAGAACTTCCGCAGTTTCCCAGGGGTGGGTACACAAAAAATGCTGAATGTGCCACACCTCAACACACGTCTGGCGGTACTTGTGTGTCCATCACCCACCCTCGGCCCGATTTGCTGGATAGTAAGGAGGACTTCCATCTTCTTTTCTCAACCGAAACCACATTATAGCCCCCCTGCCACGCAGATCGCATCATTTTTTCTGGACTTTGCGCGTGCTGGCATCGTGCAAGGTCGGCATACAAGGCCTGTGACACGAGAACCGAGCTGTGCAGCCACTTAAAATGTCGTTGCGGCGGTGAGTGGGTGGGGACCACTGGGGGTGGGGCGGAGGGAGGGAGGGGTTGTTGTGCAGTGGCACAGGGTCCACACATCGGCTTTCTGTTGATTCCGTTGGACACCTCTCGCCACACAGCCCACCCTTCCTCTCCCTCGTGTTCCCACCCCCCCCCCCCCCCCCAAAAAAAAAAGGTAGTCTACAAAACCCTCTGGACTGTGCCCAGGCCCCCTCCAGCTGTGGGGTGGGTGGGGGCTCGGCTGCCTGGGAGAAGCATGCCAAGATCTCGTATCCAACACTCTTCCTTACTTCCGTTGTCACCGGTATCGCAAAAGCCCCGGATCAACATCATCATCACCCGCCACCACCACCCAGCGTGCCCATGATTTTTTTTGTGAAGAAAAAGTCAAAAAAAAGTTTCCGATAAAGAGCAGAAAGAATTTCTTGGGCAGCAATCTCCTCTCGTCCCCCCCCCCCTCCCTGATCTCAACTCATCATATCACCCAGGCACACCCGCTCTTCTAATCTTTCCACGCAGCGGTGTGTGATATTTTTTTGCCATTCTTTATTATTCTTTGCTAGCTGGCTATGGGTCCAAAAAAAAGACCATTTGTTCCGTGCATATCTGTTGGAGTTTAACCCCAGATGATGCTAACGGAAAGGTTCGGAAAAGGGAAAAAGGGAAAGGGTCAATGGTATGGGTGGTGGGGATGGGTGCCTTCGTTTTGATTCGTGTCGGTGCCCTGGCCAGTGGGGAAGCCGGAAGTGCCTAGGGTGGAAAAGTATCACTTCAGGTGACCTGTGGCGTGGCACATTGCGTGTCGCTGGCAAGCCCTCAGTGATTTGAACCCATCCCAGATTTGGGTGGAGTTTGTTTCAAAAGCTTCGGGCCACACCCGTCAAAGACACCGGCACCAGCGCAATCCCTTTGAGCGATACAAAGGGTGGCATATCGCGCGCATCCTTCCCGTGCCCCCAGCGGCCACACCCCGTCCCTTTGAACTGTTTTGCCATAACATGACCCTCCTGTGATACTGTCAAAGAAGGCGGGCAGCGATTTGGAATGCAAACTGTATGATTTGTTTACTGCAACAGGGCTCCTGTCAGAGTCAAAAAGATATTATGCGCTTGGGCAACAAATACAGCGTCCTCATCAGGCTGTGGAGTTGTGTTTGTTATGTTTTGCCCAGATTTGGCGCACGTACAGTAGCCTTAACTTTCTGCCCGGTTTTTTTTGGCGAACAAACAGTATCCCGCCTGTCTTTACTGTTGGGAGGAACAGCTAGCTTTTCGCACCAAAATAGGCTCGGCTCGTGGCAGCGTTGGTTGCCCTGCACGCAATGCGCTGGGCAGGGCATCGTTTGTACAACGAAGAACACACCACCAAGCCTTTTTGGCCCCCCCTCCCCCATGCCACCCCCACATATCTGGAGCCATCATAGGAAGCAGAATGTCGTCCCACGCTGTTCTGATCTGATTGGTTATCCCCCATCCAGACACACATCCTTTCGACACTTCACTTTCCGCACCAAGTTCGCGACCGCAAGACCCCCCAACCCCCGCTCGTATATAGTCGGCGAGGACACACATTGCAGAGGGTGTCAGGAGACATGTTTGACCTTCACTCCAAGCAATCATATCCCCCCCGCCCATATATAGCCACGCGGACATATTTTATTCTCCCAACAAGTTACTTGCCAGGCGGAAATGCAGCAATGGGAAAGTGCTTGGTGGCTGCCGTCACACGCAGTCTCATGTGCCTGCCAATCACATGCCAACACTTCCGCAGGAAAAATAAATCTGTGTGTTTCGTGCGATCAGCGAAAACATTTTCCCGTTTTCCTTTCGTATTTCTCCATAAATGATCCTACTGACAGTTTCAAGTCCGTTCCCTTGACTGCTGTTTCGCCAGATAGTAGGTAGGGACAGAAGGAAACTCATTGGTGGCCTGCACGACTCCCAGCTATAATTTTCGGGTGCAAAAAACAAGTTCGGAGGAATATCACGGCCGGCATTCCGCCTTGATACATCTCGACCTCTCAACACCACCACCGCCGTTCCCACCCCATGGATGCTGTGTTAAAACCTCATACTGCTGCCCAGAGGGTGTGGGCGAGTGTGCCTTTGCCGCTCGGGCCCTGCCCGATGCATTCACCCACCCGTGGTGTTGTGTCCTGTTTTTTGTAGGTCGGTTGCGTTTTCTTCTGTTGGGTTCCAATATTTTTTTGTGCTGCGATCCGTAAATAGTCAGACAAAAACAAAAAAGGGTGGGTGTGGGGTGGGGGGTGTGGGGGGTGGGTGGACCCTCTGAAGAAACTCTTGAAAGATGCGTGCCTCCTCCCCCCTCCACCTACCCCTTCCACTTAAGTGGAACGGTACCTCTCAACAAAAGGAACGCCTAGCCTTGTCTGTCTGGAGATGGGGGTGTCGTAGTCTGTCTGTTGCGAGTGGGGGGAGGTCGTACCGAGAGCAACGGGCTGTGTCACCCCCTGGGTCCGACGCCCTGCCGCACGTGAAAAGAGGGTTTCGTTCATGGCTTTCAGGCAGGCGGTGCTGGGTAGGAAGGTAACGGAGTCTCACAAAAGCAGAGCTGCCGTTGCTTCCTACGATATGAAAGCCAAGGATACAGGGGCGGTGCAGCTTACATCAGAGCATGCTCGATGCTTGCTGCATTGCAATGCACGAATCGGACTCTAATATCATGTGTGTCAGCGTGTCGGGAGGGGGGTGGAGGAGGTGTGTGCGGGTGCGGGGGACACGTGGTGTGGCGGGGGCAACGAGGCACAAAAGCCTTCATCGCCCCACCACCCCCACCTCCTCCCAACCCCCCCCCCCGTCTTCCGTTACCCCTTTTGTGATGTTCGCCGTTTCTTTCCGCAGGGGTGGGGGGTGGGGCGTTTTTACCCGAAGAGTTGTGTGGCAACGCTATTTTGCAAGAAGACACATGGCAGGCGCCTGGCACGAAGCCCAGCTCTCTCCCCATCCGCCCCCCCCCCCTAGGGGGTATCAAATGGGGGTGACAAACACGATTTTTCAAAAAAAACTGGCGCAGAGGCCCCAAAGCCCCCGTAAACCCTCCAAACCCCCCCAGATCGGTCCGGAAACCCATCGAACCCCACTTTTCCACCATTCCGGGCACCTCAGGTGCCCGAATTGGGGTACCTAATTTTCGTGCCACCGTTTGGTACCACACAGTGTCACTGAGGGGGGGGTTAGGAAAGGGTACGCACTAATACCACATTTCTGACGGGCTAGAACTCGTCATCAGGCGCCATGTAGGTGGCATCGATCAGGTCTTCGATGAGCTTTGGTTTGATTATGTACTTCCCTCCCTGTCGCACAGGCAGGTCGTGCTCAGCTGCTTTGTCCCGCAGTTCAGCCACAGAGAGCTTGGTGTACTCAGTCCGCAGCTGCTGCTTCATTGTGGTGCGATGTATCCTCAAGTGAACGTCCTCATCTGAGTTCAATTTCCTCTCCTTGTAGGATGAGTACGTCTCTTCGCTCGGCACAAGCGGGACCCCAATCTCAAAGAGTGCCCTGCGGTTGTGTTTTCGCTGCGCAATGCTCGCAATCCTCTCTGGGTTGCAGCCGGGAAGATCCTCACTCAGCAAGCCGACTGTACCATGCGCTCCCTCAATGAAGTCGTTCGAGTGTGGAAGGTCTTTGGCAGCCTCTGGGCCCCCCCCCCCTCCCCCCAATCTGACCCGAACGTCCGGCACCGCATCACCTGGGAACGAGGTTCTGTGGTGCCGGAAAGGAGGGTCTGAAACCCCCAGCTCTGTAACCTCCAGACACACCACTATCACATAGCAACCACGTCTTTGTCACCGCACTGTGACACACACACACACACGTTGGCTGCAGTGGTGTTTCTGATATTGAATACGGGCAGTGTGTTCAGCACTGCTGCGAAAGAGATCAACATGTGGAGGCAGAGCCTGGATGGGGTGGGGGTGGGGATTCGCGGGCCTGCAAAGACCGGGGGAGGGGCTGGAGGGTGGGTAGTCTTATAACCAATAAGGAAAAGAACCCATTTTTTTTGCTAAGAGAGAAGACTCAAGAAACGAAACAGAAAAAAATCCGTTCTGTGTGGATGCTGTTCCGTCCCCCCGCCCCCCCCCCCCCCTAGGGGGGGTCAAATGCCACCCTTTTACGTGGACAAACACGATTTTTCAAAAAACCGGCGCAGAGGCCCCAAAGCCCCCGTAAACCCTCCAAACCCCCCCAGATCGGTCCGGAAACCCATCGAACCCCACTTTTCCACCATTCCGGGCACCTCAGGTGCCCGAATTGGGGTACCTAAATTTTGTGCCACCGTTTGGTACCGGACAGTGCCACTGTGTGGGAGGTTGGAAAAGAAAATGCCCCAACACACCACATCTGAGGGTTGCAATGCATGTTGCTTGCCAACCACGTCATCCGGTGGGTGTCAGGCGCTATGTAGGTGGCATTAGCCAGGTCTTCGATGAGTTCTGGCTTGTATATGTACCTCCCTGCCACCATGCACCGGGAGGCTGCCTGTAGGTACGGAACAAGTCCAGATGGTCGTGTGATTCCTGTGCAGCAGTGCTCCACAACCGGGATGTGTTGACAACGACTGTTGCAACACGAGCTGTACATTCCGGGAACACACGAAGTGCGCTGTCGTGGTACCCATTGTGCCAGAATTGGTAGTTGCTGCGGTCTACTTTGCCTGGCCCAAGAGCACTGGTACTGAACGGTGCAATATGCGTGGCGAGGTGAATGCAACGGAAGGGCGCAAAGTCAATACAGCTCTCGGATGGCGGGTGGTGGTGCCACTAGTGTGTGACGTTCACTCGAGGATACAACGCATCACAATGAATCAGCAACCGTGGACCGAGTACAATACGCTCTCTGTGGCTGGTGTGGGGGACAAAGGCAGTGCCTGTGCCGCAGGCAGGGAGGTACATATACAAGCCAGAACACATCGAAGACCTGGCTCATGCCACCTACATAGCGCCTGACACCCACCGGATGACGTGGTTGGCAAGCAACATGCATTGCAACCCTCAGATGTGGTGTGTTGGGGCATTTTCTTTTCCAACCTCCCACACAGTGGCACTGTCCGGTACCAAACGGTGGCACAAAATTTAGGTACCCCAATTCGGGCACCTGAGGTGCCCGGAATGGTGGAAAAGTGGGGTTCGATGGGTTTCCGGACCGATCTGGGGGGGTTTGGAGGGTTTACGGGGGCTTTGGGGCCTCTGCGCCGGTTTTTTGAAAAATCGTGTTTGTCACCCCCATTTGACCCCCCCTACCCCCCCCCCCCCCCCCTCCCTTTCCCATTTTGTTTGGGTTGCCTTCCTTTTTCTCGTTAGAAAAGGGGACGAAAAGTCCCAAACCCCTCGCACGCACACACACACACACAACACTCTCCAAAAAAAATGAAGCCGCATGGGCTTCTCCGCTAATGGTAACTTTCAGATTTTTCGGGTTTTGAAGTCGTGGAAAATTTCCCAAAAAAATGCACCACTTAGCGGATATTCCCCTCTCTCACACAGCGGCTTTGGGACACTGAATTCTTGGAGCAACATCATCAACTCTGTGTGATTCTAAACCACAGCAGCCACTTCACCTCGTTTCCCAAGGTGCACTGACGAGCTTCTTCTTTCGAGGGCATTCAGAGCAGCTGATTCAAATGTCTCTTTGAACTGCTGAACTGTTCTCCCCCTTCTGACCTGCCCTTGCATCATGCGTGGAAGCGAACACACCATGTGAAGAGGGGGAAAAACATCCCCAATGCCAACTTGCTGAAAAGAACGATGTTTCCCCCTATATTTTTTTTGCCGTTTTTATCTCCCTTCCGGTGAGCTCACATCGCTGATGCTGAGGGCGGATTTCGTCTATACTCCGTGAGCACAACTGCCTTGGGGCAGCAATGTGCACGCCGCCGCCTGGTCGTTCCACACGCCAGTCCGGTGGGTCGTCGATGCCAAAGAAAAGTTGTCCAGCAGCGAGACAAGCAGGCTCGGACCTTTGGTAAGGAATATCGTGAAACCCCCCCCCCCCCCCGGACAGCCCTTCCCCCCTCCCCCCCTTCCGCACCTTGCACCCCTCTCATTTTTGGAACAGCGGCCAGTCTCGAAGGGGTTCGGCGCAGCCAGGTGGGGGAACTTTCTGTGTCGTCAAGTGGATTTTGCGACCCCACCCACACCACTTCATCAGACCGGGGTGTCGCGTGACCCAACAAAAATACTGTTAGCCGTTGTGATTCCCACACGCGCCGCGTGGCAAACATTCAGTTCTGCCCCAACCAGCTGCTCCACACCACCACCACCACCACCACCCCCGACAGGCAAGGGGTGCTGAGCTCCCGCAGCTACACCCGCCACAGCAACACACATAACACACGCTGCCCACCCCTAGCATGCCTCGCCTGGCCTCAAGGCGAAGCCTGCACGCCCCTGCTGCCCCTGCCGCTTCACCCGCTCCCTAGACGGGGGTCACCACCACCCACCCACCACCCCCCTATCTCTCGCCCCCCGTCGCTATCTCTCGGCACAATGCAGCAGCGTGGCGCAACTGTGGTGAGCGATCTGATCCCTCTGTCGCTGTGGTGTCTCGGCGACAAGGATGACGCGGGTGCGAGGTTCTGGGTGGGGACAACGGATCCCAACGAGGAGACGGTGCGCACCGCCTCCTCACGCAGCGAGTGGATATGCCTGGCCACCGTGGGGAAGGTTGCGCGCAGCGGGGGCCCCGGGCACGCGCCCCTCCGCATCGATGGGCGTGTCGTGGGGTACGTCTTCAAGACAGCGCATGAGGGGACCGCCCCCCTCACCACCTGGTTCTGCCGCGTCGCCAACGAGTCGGTTCTCGTCTGCAGCGATGAGACCCGCCGCATCCTCCGCCGGCACAACAGGCACGGCAAAGCATACACACCACGCCGCCACGTCCTGGGTTATGTCGCCTTGCCCGGGACATCCCGCATCGTCATCCGAGACCCGCCCCCGGCCCCTGCAGCCCCCTCCGATACCCTCCCAGCCGTGGCGTTTGATGCCGCAGCGTTCAGTCTGATCAACCCAGCGGATGTCGGGCTCCCCGCCTATGCAACGCCGCCGGGTGTTGCGACGTCGCTTCCGGAGTGCGACATGTCACACCTGCCTCCCGCTGCCCCAGCCCTGCCCCGCGAGCAGGCTGATACCGTGAAGCATCTCTGGCACACCTCTGTTGACCGCTGCGCTTTGTCGGAGTTCATCCAGGCGGCAGTCCGTGGGATTATGGAGGTGGAGGCGGAGGCGCAGGACACCGGAGGATTCCCACCCCTCGCCTTCACCCCGCTGTTCGGCAGGGCTGCTGCGTCGGGGAGGTTGGGTTCTGTGGCGGGGAGGCTGGTCTCCGCGCTGTCGGGTCTGGTCGACGCGTGCAGCGACATGCAGTCCGGCGAGCTGATCCGAAAAATCGCGGCACGCCACTCGGGTTACGGTGTCACCCTCTCGCATTTCAGGCTCTTCGGAGGGGTCCTCCTGGCGTGGTTCAACGGGGCACTGGATGCTGGCCTGAACCAACAGCAGCAGCGGCGAGAGGAAGGAGAAGAAGAAGGGGAAGGGGAAAAGAAGGACAACGAACACCATCAACAACCCTCCTCCGTGGCTTGGCAGCGCTTCTGGTCCTTCCTGATAGCACACCTTGCAGTGGGGTATCAGAGGGAGGAGCTGCGTGCCACAAAGGTGCCTGCGAGGGTGCGGATGCGCGAGGTCGCCCTCGCGCAGCGCCTGCCCCACCTCTTTGCTGGCAGCGGCGGAGGCGGCGTCTGGGCTGGGCCAGGCGACACAAGGCAGAGCGGCTCTCCAGGCGGGGGTTCCACACTTCTCCTAGGAGGGAGCGCCGCCGCATCCCGCCGCCCTCTGTCTGCCTCCTCCAGCGGGGTCCCGCATGAGGTTCTGATCGTGCCGCACCTGGAGTCGGTTCTCCGGCAGAGGGGGGGCTCCGATTTTATCTTCAACGGGAGGCGCAAGGTGACCCTCGGCAAGGCAGGCCCACTCCGCCTCCTCGGCTCATACACCATCACGATGTGGATCTCTCCGGACTACACCAGGATCGGGTCCCGCCCCCTCCACACAATGGGGGTCCTCTGCATAGGGGATGTCGGCGGGGCGGTGCCGCGACACCCCGCAAGCAGTGGCCACAGCAGCAATGCCAGAGGGGCACCTCTCCCGGCATCTGAAAACCCCACGGTGTCCGTCAGCATTGTCGACAGATGCCTTTCTGTGAAGGTAAACGGGGAGGACCTCACTGCAGGCGGTGGGGGAGGTGGGGGTGAAGCCGCAACCTCACCCGAAGAAGGCGATGCGGGGGGCGCAGAGGGTGGTGGTGGTGGTGGTGGTGGTGATGGACCAGCCCCCCCGCCTGCCCCACCCACCCCCAAGAAGGGTGTTCTGGAGATGAAGCCCGGGGTGTGGAACTTCGCGGCGATAACATACGATGCGTCCTCAGGGGCAGCCTGCCTCTACGTTTCCCAGGATGCGTCGGGCGGGGTTCTCGCGAAACTGCAGGGCATGGCGCATTCTGGGCGTGGCAGCAGGAAAGGGCAGCACCTCGACACAGCCGAACCACCACCTCATCACCCGCAGCAGCACGCCATCACACCACACCCCCCTCCACCCTCTGGTGGGAGGGGTGGCAGAGGAGGAGGAGGAGGTGGTGGTGGTGGCGCTGCGCGCAGCGGGAATGGGGTTTTCTCCGGAACCCCACGGGGCTCCCACTCAGCCCAAGCGGAGGAGTCTGACCCGGCCTTCCTGGGTCGGGGCCCTCTGCACACCGTGGCGGAGAGGGACACCGGGCCCAGCACCCTGAAGGGGTCCGAGACATGCGTGTTGGGTTCCGTCCTGAGCCTCTTCGGAGTCCCGGGCCTCTCCGGGCAAACAGAGGCGCTTTTCGAAGGGAAGATGATGAGCGTCAACATCGTCCCCCGCGTCGCCTCCTCCAGATGGCTCGAATTTGCCGCGGGGATAACGCCCGCCGCAGCCCCGGTGCCATCCCCCCTCCCAGAGGGGGCGGATGCTCGGCACCACCACCACCCCTCCCACCCCACCAAGTCCTCCGCCCCACGCGGGGTTCCAAAGGGGGGTTCCCTTCGTCAGCGGGGTGGGGGTGGCAAGGCGCAGTGTATGCACCACCAGAAGCTTCTCGCGGTGACGGCACCGCCTCAGCCTGAAGGGCTTGAGGCGCTCATCCGTGCGCCTGCCACGCCGCAGCCACACTCTGCATCTCTGGGGGGTAGAGGGGGTGGTGGTGGCGGTGTCCCGCCATCGCATTACTCAACAGTCACACCGCTTGTGGGGAAGAGGGGGGTGTCCGGAGCGCTGCAGAGCGGCACTGCGGGGATCAACTCATTCCTCCACTTCCCGAGGGGGGGGAAGGGGGGGCCGCGGGCCGCAGCGGCAGCGGCGGCATCCTCAAACTCAACCTCAGCCGGGTGTTCCGTTGAGGTAAAGGGGGCGCACCCCAGGGTGCCAGGCGGGGGTGTTTCCAAAATCGATGTCGCGGCTCTCCATGCCGCGGCCGCTGCAGGGGATACGCAGATGCAGGCGCTGCCGCCCCCTCCGGCGGGTGGCGGCGGAGGTGGCAGCCCCAGCAACACATCCAGCCTCGCCCAGCGCGGGTTCCGCAGGTTTAACAACAGGATGGAGTCGTCGGGGGCCTTCAGAACCATCAGGATCGTGCCGGAAATGCTCCAGGGGGTGTCCGGCACCGCCGCCTCCCACACAACCCCACTCCTCGAGGCGGTGCCACGCGCGGTGGGGTCGGAGCGGGGTGCTGACACCACCACCCCTCAGCACCACCCTCAAGGCACATCCGTCCCACGCATCCTCGGTGTTGCCGAGTCCGCCGAACTCCCTCCTGACGAAGAAACCCCTCCGTCCGGCGGGGCTGATGCCGACGAGCGGAACCCTCTGAGAGAAGACGAAGGTGCCGGCGCTCCACCGGATGCGCCATCCCCTGACGCGGGTGTGGGCGGTGGCACCCTCTACCCTAGAGGAGCCCCCCTCCCGGAGGAGGGAGAGTGGGTTGAGGGGGGGCTGGGGGAAACCGGCTCTCCCAGCGCTGTGACCCCCGCGGAGTTTCGCATCCCGGAGTCTGTCGCGGATGTGACGGCGTGCTGCCTCTGCGGGGCTGCGGACCACCTCCCGGTTGACACGGAGTATCAGGAAGGCGTCACACGCCTTGCAGTTGGCAGAGGCGTGGCGCCCCCCCATCCCGCCTCCACCCCCAGCCCAGCCCTGCAGGGGAGGTCTTCCCTGAGCTCCCTCGCCGACCTGTTTGCAGAGCACTACCGGAAGCAGATCCTGAAGGTGGCAGAGCTTGCCACTCGGTGCAGCAGGGTGCCCGGCCTCCCCCTTTGCGTGATCCACCATTCGGGCGACCCCAGCATCGCGGTGCGGAGCTTTTTCAACAGCAGGGCCGGCGGAGGGGAGGCCGGGGAGGGGCCCCTCGAGGCGGAGGAAGGTGAAGATGAATCCCGTGCCCTCCGCATCGCTTTTGAGGCAATCCCCCGTGTCGCGAAGCCCAGGTTTGCCTTCGTGATGCCACGGGTCTGCCGGAGCGACTGCGCCCCGGATGGCGGCGCCGCAGCCCCGGGTGCCGTGTCGCCTCTGGTGTGGGTCGTGGTGGCTCATTCGGAGCCTCCGGATCAGACCCTTTTTGCTGACCCGACCCCGTTGCCCATTCAATACGCTGATATGGACGGGCTACCGCGGACACTCCACGGCGTGTCCGCCCACTCCAGGGTTGTGGAACTGGCTGGCCTCATCTCCCAAGAGGTGCTCAGCGGTTTGGCCCGACACCCTGCATTGCAGGCCTGCAACAGCGGCAGCGGCAGCAGCTCCGGGGGAGAAGTCTGCTTCACAGGCCATGGCATCGGAGGGTGTGTCGCGCAGGTCCTCTGTGAGATCTTCAGCTCGGGGATGGGAGACCGGGCCGCCGCACATCACACCCAGGGGAGGTGTGTCACGTTTGGATCCCCGAATGTCATCTCGGCGTCGGCAGCTGTGACACCCTCTGGGGAGGGAGAAGAAGGGGGGCATCCAGCGGGTCGTGGTGGTGGTGGTGGTGTGACAACAGCGTATGTCAGCAGCGGGGATGTCATTCCGCGGATTTTCTCCGCCGCCGTGCTGCGCGATGCGGCGCTGCTGACCCACAGCGGGGCCTGCGGGATGGCTGTCGCACAGCACAGGGGATGGGCCCACCACCACAGCCTCCACCCTCAGCCCCACTCCTTGTCTTCGCATTACCTTGACCCCGCTTCTGCGAGGCTGAGGTCGGGGGTGCGGTTCCGCTGCCTGACGCAGGCGGGGGGCCTGCAGGATGTGACATACAGCACGCCCGAATCGGAGGATTCGCATAATGGGGGCGGGGATGCCGTTTCGGATTTCCGTGTCATGTCAAACTTCCGGCTGACCCAGCAGAGCGGGCAGAGCCACTCCATCCGGAGCTACATCGGAGGCATGCTTGCCGCGTTTGGGCTGGAGGGGAGGCGCGTTGATGTCCCCACCCGGAAGCAGCGCGGCAGCCATCCCGCCAGAGGAGGTGCGGCGAAGCTCGGCTTCGCCCGGTTCCCCTCCAGGATACACAGCCTCCTCTTCACCCCAACGCACGAGCTGCGCAGCCCGCTCGCCCGGGCATTCCTCTCAGCTTTCCCAGAGCTCTGCGTGTCCCCACCCTCCCCGGAGCTGTCCGCCCGGTGCCTGCAGACTGTGTTTGTCACGGCATTCGGCTACCCCATGTCCCCCGGGTATCTGGAGAGAGTCTTCCTCGGCGGCCTCCGTGATGCATGGGGTGGGGGCACCAGAGGGGGCGACGCGGCGGGTTTTGAGGGCGAGGAGTCCGAAGCGCATGCCCTGTGGATCGACAGGATGTGCCGGCTGTGGCCCGACCTGGCCCGCACCTTTCTCGGGAGGGCGGGGTTCTCCATCCGGCTCGACCACGGCACCCTGGTCTGCCAGCGCCTCCACCTCCCGAGCCTGGCTGCCCCTGAGACTGTCGAAACCCTCTCTGCCGAGGTGAGCTCTGCACCCTCCTTCCTCTCCACCGCAGAGGATGGCCTGTCTCTGGAACTCACCCCAGAAGCCGCAGCCCTCTGCGATGCAATATTCCTCGCCTGCGCGACCCGTGGGAAGGGTGCTGCAATCCCTCCTCCTCCTCCGCCTCCTCCTCCTGCTCCAACACATACCGGCGGCGCGGCGCAGCCGCTGCTCTGCAGTGGTGGGGAGGTTGCCCTCGCAGGACAGCCAGGGGATGACTCGGCTGAGGAGGAGGGAGACAACGCAGAGCCCTCTGGCTCCGAACCCCACGAGCCCGAGGGGGTGGGCGATGGAGGGGGGTCCGGCGGCGATCCCGGCGTGGCACAGCCCAGGGGTGGAGGAGGAGGAGGTGGTGGTGGTGGTGGCGGGGGGCTGCTGAAGCCGGGCCACATCCCACATCTTCTCCGCCTGCTGTCGGGGCTGAATATCCCGGCGTCATTCCCCTCGAGCCACCACGCCGGGTTTTCGTCGGGTCTCAACAGGGGGCACACCGTGCATGTCAACGGGTCTGTCAACCTCCTGGGGTTCCGCTGCATCTTCCGGAGCCTCATCGCCTCCTTCGGGGAGGTCTCTCTGTGGTATCGTCTCTACTCCTTGGGGCTGGACATGGCAACCCTCGGCATGACCTCCCAGATGCGCCACGCTTTGAACACCACGATGTCGCGGTGCGGCGGTGCCGGCGGAGGCAAGGCGTCGCAGGTCCACCACCCCCTCGGCCAGGCCAGCCACCGCGAGGCTGTCTCCGATCAGAAGGCCCTGAAAGCTGCGCAGAAGCACATCGCCCTGAAGGTGATGCAGGCCCATTCGGGCTGCGGGCTGGACCTTACCTCTCTGGTGCAGCGCCTGGGGGGCAAGGGTGCTGCCTCGCAAGGTGCCCGGGGCAGTGTGGGTGTGGGTGCCGGGGGTAGGCGGGCTGCCCCAGGGCATGCCAGGCGCGTCGCCGAGTCGCGGCGTGCGGTGCGTGGGCTGCGGAGGGAGCTGAAGGCGGAGCGGTGTGCGAGAGAGAGGGCTGCTATGGCACTGCCTCTCCCGCCGAAGTTCTACCTCAAGCTGGCAGGTATGGTGTGGGGGAGAAGAATGTGGAGGGGGTGGGTGTAGGTGTGGGTGTGGATGTTGTGTTTTTTTTGCTTTGGCAGTGGGTTGTGGGATGAAGTTTGCTCTGTGTGGTTCGCTGGAAACCCTCCACCCACAGGCGCTTCCCGGCAGCTGGTGCACCTGATGGACGGCGGTGTGTTTGCGATGCCCTTCCGCCCCTGCAAGGAGGAGCAGATCGACGACACGACCGGGCCCCCCGACGACTGCCCCCACTCCGACCCCTCCCCGGACCTGTTGCTGGCGTACGACGGCAAAGGCGCTGAGGACCCCATCCCCCTGGACCAGCTGGTGGGCGATGTGCCCGAAGTGGATGCTGAAGCCCCGGCGCCTGGCGGGCAGGAGGTGGATGTCAACACCTGATGTCTATCTCCCGTGGTGGGGGTGGTGGTGGCGGTTGGCCTCAGGGCAGCGGGGACCAGCAGGAGGTGCGACCTTGCCACGCATGAGGGATGTGTGTGCAGTGTGAGGCCCCCGAGCTGAACAGAGAGGCAAGCCAAGAGCAGGGATGCATCTCGATTACTCAGGCAAGCCCCTTTCCAGGCGTGTGTTTGGGGATGAACTGGATCTCCCTCGTCATCGATAACCTGATAAGAAGAAGGGCGCCCTTTGGGCTGAGCAGCGGAGCCGAAGGGTATTAAAGTAGCTTCATTTCGGCAACACGGGCAGGTTTAAAGCGGATCGCCTTGTGGTATTCTCAACGTCAAAAAGGGGGGGGGGGCGGTGGGGGGTGAAAATAAATGAAAATACAGGTGCTGTGTAAGCCTCGGGGTCACCGGAAGAGCTTCCGCTCTGCAGTCACCCCGAGCCGCTCACACAGGCAGTTAGGGACGTTTACTCCGTCTCGCGCAACAGAGGGGAACAGTCATAGCGATTGTGGTGTGTGGTACAGAACTGATGGGTGCAACCTTGACGTGTTGCTTACCAGCCGTGGCAAGATGCATGCCAGCAACGCACCGCACCGAGTGTCCCAACGCCCCCTAAATCAGCACGCTGCGGCAAGGCATCACGAAAGGAAAGAACCTGCAGATGGGAATGCTGCAGACAGGCAAGCCGGATAGATCGAGATCGCCACCCTCCCTCCCACCCCACCCTTGCTTAGCGTGATCGCTGCCCGTTCAGCTGCGGGTTTGCAGTGCATTGCATTGCAGCCTCAGCAAACACGGGACGGGGTCCTCATCCCCTCCTCCTCCTCCTCCCCCCGACGATCGATCTCATCCTAGGAGAGGGTGTGGGTAGAGGGTGGGTGGGGTGGGGTGGGGTGGTGGGTGGTGTTGCGTGCGCACGCCGTGGAACTCTGATGAGAATTCTTCACATGCGGGCGTGCCGGTGTCCCCCCTCACGCACACACACCCCCCTCTGTGTCGCTGTGAACCTGTGACCTGCCCCCTTCGGGAGGGACAGGGGGAGAGGAGGTGAGGGGGGGGGAGGGGCGTGAATTTTCCTCCGATTTTTTGGCCTCTGTGTTGTTCACACAGCGGAGAGGCACAGCGGGCGTTATTTCGACGCCCGTTCCCTTCGTTGCACTAACCTTCTCTTGTCTGACTCTTCCTTCTTCTTCTTCTTCTTCGTGTTGGGGAAATTCACGAAAAATGCCGCCAAAACCGGTGCGGTTCCGCATGTTCCCCCTCGGAGGGAAGAGCAACCAGTGCCCACCCCCGCTGCTGTGGAGCGACGTGCAGTGCAGCCTGTTCCTGGCAGAGGTGAAGCGGCGCACCCACAGCGTCGGCATATTGAGAGCGGAATACCTCAGACTGCTCCAACCCGAGATGAAGTGCCGCCTGCGGGAGAAATCGTATGAGACCCTCCTGCAGCACAGCACCTCCAAGCCGAAGATGCAGGAGAAGTTTTACGAGGAGATGTGCCAGGCCAAGCTGACCCCCTCCGTCCGCCACTTCAACAACCTCCTCGAAGGCAAATCCCGCTCGCGCGACCTGCGTGGGGCCTTGCGTATTATGGACCTCCTGAAAGAGAGTGGCATAGCCCCCACTTCGCAGACCCTCAGCATGCTCCTCTTTGCGTCATACTCTGCTGGAAAACACCGTCTCACGCAGAGTATTGTGTCGAGTGTGCTCAGCACGAAGGAGCATTCTGGATGTATCGATGGGCGTTTCCTCTCCGCTGCAGTGTCGACAGCGCACACCGTGCCCCTCGGTGAGGGTTATCTGAAGGAGATGTCAAATCGTGGGTTCCGTGTCACAAAGGCTCACCGCGAATCCCTCCTGTCGGCCTGCATTGCCGAGCTGAATGCGGAGAGAGCAGTCAAGATTATCAAGGAATCTGGTGGGATGTCTGCCAAAACCGGTTCAAAGCTTCTCCGGATATACTCGGGTCTGATGGATGCGGAGCATGTTGTGAAGGTTGCAGAGCATATTCTTGCGGAGGTGCGTCCCCTGGACCCTGCGTTCTTCTGCCAGGCGATCGATGCGTTTGCAGGATTTGCGGTAGAGAGGGGCGATGAGTGGGTGCTGCTCGCAGAGAAGTTCTTCGCAGCCTTTCTGGCTGACGACACGGTGCGGCGGCAGCAGCATTTAGAGAGTGTCCTGGAGAGGATGCTGGCGCTGCACATCAAGCTGTCAGACGTCGGGCGGCTCCACTCCGTGAGGGTTGCCCTGCAGCGCGAGGGGTATCACAACTGGACCCCGCGGATTCTCGCCGTTGCAAAGCAGGTTGTGGCATCGCAGGTTCAGCGCGCCCACAGCGACGACGGGGCGGAGCCGGGGGTCCCGGAGCTGGCGGTGAACAACTCCTTCTCCTCGGGTGTGGGTGTGGCAGGGGGGCACATCCTGCCGTACGCATCGCCCGCACAGCAGAGGCAGCAGGACAATATCCTGGCGGGTGCTGTTCCGGCAAACCCGGCGTGGTGATGGCACCAGGTGGTGGGGTGGGGTGTAGAAGCGGTTATCGGGGGGGGGGGGGTGATCAAGTCAGTCGCTCCTCCCCACAGCATCTCTGCCGCGCTGTCCCCCCACCCAAGCCCGCCCACCTCACCCCGCCCCGCCCCCGCCCCCCGCTGCTGTTCAGCGTCAGTCCTGTCTGTGGCCTTTTTTCTTCATCGGTCAGAGGGTGATTTGTTTTAACTCCCACACCCTGCCATGCCACAGTACACACCGTGCCTACACACATAGGATAATGGCAACGGAACATCCCCCACCCGCCCCGCCGGTTGAGCACGAAGGCGCCAAATTCCGCCAGTGCGCCGCTGCGGTGGTTTTCAACGCGCAGGGCGAGGTGCTTGTTGGGGAGCGCATCTCCGCCGCCGGATCGTGGCAGTTCCCGCAGGGCGGCTTGGACGCGGGGGAGACAGTTTCCCAGGCTGCATCCCGCGAGCTGTACGAAGAGATGGGCGTGTCCGGACACCCTGCGCTGTTCGAAGCACCCTCTGACCCTGCCTGCTTCTATCGCATCGAGGGCGGGTGGCTGTCCCGGAACGGCTTTGCAGGGCAGCACCTGGGATTTGCAGCATTCTACGCGCCCGACGCTCTGACACAGCTCAACCTTTCTGGCCTGGGTGGCGAGAAGCCTGAGTTTTCCCAAGCCAAGTGGACCGATTTTGACTCACTCGTCTCCAACGTGTACCCCGCAAAGCGGGCACCCTACGCCTATGCGTTAGCATGCCTCAAGCCCCGCATTGTCGCGCACCTCAGCAGATTGTGAGCCTCGGGGTGGCCTTCTCCGTGGTGTGGGGTTTTGCCCCGATCTTCTCGGGTATTGCAGCCGATTGGCTGGGCGGTTTGTTCTTAAGTCTGCCTTGTTGTGGTGCCTTTGTGATGTCTATCCCCTCAAAAGAAAGGCAAAAAAAATGCGTACACAACAAAAAGACTCGGCAGTGCAGCGGCGCCCGCCCCCCTCGTATCTCCGCAATGCAGCAACTTGTTGTGGGAGAGGCCGAGCTGAAATGGCTGTATTTTATGTGCCCTCCTCCCCCCCCCAACCCCACACACCAACACACCAACACAGAACACAGGCGAGAGATCGGAGATACCCTCCCCTCTCCCCCACCACCCCCACCGCGCCCCCCCCCCCCCCTCCCATATACACTGGGGGGCCCGGGGGTTGGGTGTGGGGCAACAGAGGGCGTACTCTCTGCAGCAGCCCACTACAAAATAATCACAAGAGAGGAGAGCTGCTCCTAAAATGCTCGAAAACCTCAGGAAACGCCTGAATGGGACAGCCGGGGTTGGCCGCACCGGGGGGCTGGCACCCATCGGAGTCCCCCAGCAGCAGCAGCAGCAACAGCCCAGCCACTCCGACCCCAGCTCGACCACCACCACCACCCCGCAGTCCCCAGGCATCTTGCCTGGATGGGCGAAGTGGCGGCAATCCGGTGCCACCTCCACCTCCGCCTCCGCCGCAACGGGGGGGGCTGGCGCCCCTCCGGCTGGCCCTGCCCAGGCGCAGGGGCCGCCCCCGCCGCTTGCGCCGTCGCCACGGCGGGTTGCGGCTGGGAAAGGCATCGCCGTGCGGCAGGGGGGCGCCCCGGGCAGGCGGGGTGCTGCACAGCAGCAGGCTGCATCGGCGTCGCGCGCCCCGCTGGCCTCCCCAACCACGCCTGTCACAGGGCTGGATGCCTACCGCGCTGCGCTGCAGGGTGTAGTCGATGTGGCTGCCCTCGGCGAGCTCGCTGCGCGGGGTATCCCCGACGAGCTCCGTGCGACCTACTGGATGCTCCTCCTGGGCTACCTCCCCCCCGACAGCAGCACGTGGGACGCGGAGTTCCGCCGGAAACGCGCGGAGTATTGGGCCTTCTGCGAGGAGCTCATCGTCGTCCCCGACAGGGTCGGCGCTGGCTCCCGCTCCGCCGACCCGACCCCCAAAGACGCTGCCCTGCCCCTCCAGGGCGAGCCTGAAGCAGACACTGCCCAGCCAACACAACCCGAGGGAGCTGACGCTGCTGCGGATGCAGAGTGCCCACCGGAGGCACAGCCGTGCCAGGCCTCTGGGGAAGGCGATGAGCAGCAGGAGGCGGCGCCATCGGCTGCGCCTGATGCCGAGGAGGGTCAGGGTGGTGGGGGGCCTGCTGCTGCTGCTGACGGGCAGGACGAGGGTGCGGGTGCGGGCCCTGCGGAGGATGAGGATGAGGAGGAGGAAGGGGAGCCGTATGACCCCGACCAGGCGGATCACCCTCTCAGCAACAACACGGATTCCATGTGGGATGCGTTTCTGAAGAATAAGACGCTGCTGCAGACCATCGATGTCGACCTGCCCCGCACGATGCCTTCTCTGCACTTCTTCGGCGCATCGCCTCCGGGCCGTGAGGAGGATGGCCCCATTTCGAAGGACACCATGCTGAAGATGAACCTAATGGAGCCCGTCTCGGGGAAGCCCTTCACCAAGAGCCAGCAGCACCTGAGGAGGCTTCTGTTCCTGTTTGTCAAGCTGAACCCCGGATTGAGCTATGTGCAGGGGATGAATGAGGTTGCAGGGCATCTGTTCTACACGCTTGCCGTGTCCCGTGACAAGGCGCTGCCCCAGACGCTGGCGGATGCAGAGGCGGATACGTTCTTTATGTTTACCATTTTGATGTCGCATATCGGGGATAACTTCTGCAGGTCGCTCGACACGGATGCATGTGGGATCACCGGGAGTCTGAAGAAATACCTCACAGTGCTGCACCGCTGCGACCCTACCCTTCATGATCATATGCTGGCGCAGAACCTGCGGCCGGAGTTCTACGGCTTCCGCTGGATCACCCTTCTGCTGTCTCAGGAGTTCACCGTGCCTGATGTGATTCGGATCTGGGACTTCTTCTTCTCCGACATCATGGAGATCAACGCGTCTCTCCACTTCATGTGTGCTGCCATGGCGATCTCCCTCCGCGACGAGCTGCTTGTGGCGGACTTCTCCACAGGAATGCAGAAGCTCCAGGACTTCGGGCATCGCTGTGTCGAGGGGTACATCTGTGAGGCTCGCGAGCTCGTGCGCATACACCAGGCGAGGTGACGGTGAGAGGGGGGGGTGATGGAGTGTGTTTGAGTGGGGCAAAATAAAAGCCGTTTGCGCCTTCTATTGCTGTTGATCGGGTATCGGGTATCCGTTGTGTTGCATCCGTTGCGTTCGCAGTGTGTTTGTGGGTGCGCAGTGGAGATCGCATCGAGAGAGAAGGGGGATGGGGTGTTCCGTTCTCCACGAATACAAAACTATTTACGTGTGTGTGTGGTGGGGGGGGGGGTTCGCATGCATGTATGTTTCTTCGTTTGAGATTCCTTTTATGGCCCGTTCTCCTGCTGCTGCAGCCATTCTCAGGTGGGTGTGTGTACAGTATTAGTCTTCCGTACAGAAGTCTGGCCCGGGCCTCCAGCGCAGTGTGTGATGTTCAGTGATGTGGAAAGGCAGGTGGCTAGTCTACTGGACTGCCTGCCGTCGCCAAGACAGAGGAATGGCGACGGAGGTGGGGGGGGGGGTGTGAAAGGTTCTGAGAAAGGCAGGTTGTGGTATATATTGTGATGTGACATTCATGGCCAGCGTTTTTTTCCGTGTGCGCGTGCACAGTGGTCGCATCTAGAAACCGTGCGTCCCTCAAATATTCACGTGTGCAGCGTGCGGGCAGATCACGCTGCTTCTAGAGATTTTGACTACCGAGGCGGATAGTTGGGGCGGGTGGGGCCGTGTGGCTGTGTATTATTCATCTGATGTTCCTGCATTGCTTGCACCTTGCAGCACGAAGACATCCCAGGCATGCCAGACCTGTCCGAATGTGGCAAGCCGATGCGCAACGCTGATGATGCGCTCTTACCGGGCCATGGGCTCCTGCAATCTCTCCACACGTGGCCTTCCGGCAGGGGCTGGCAGCATGTTTCACTTCTCTTCATTTCAATTGCTACCGCTGCTGCCATGCGCACCGTCCCTTGGCGGCAGATTGCCGCACGGACACACACCTGCGTTCATAGAGCAGCCATCCGCTGTCACATCCGAAAAACCAACGAAACCGACTCCAAAATGACCACCCATACTTTGCGTGTTGGCACAAGTGAGCCAAATATTCTGAATAAATGACCAACAAAACACACCCGCCAAAACACAGCACACCTGAAGATTGGCCCATCCAGCACAATACGGGTTCCACACGCATGCAGCAACTCAGCCGCTCGGCAGTCAGAGGAGAGGTGGCTTCGGTGCGTGCTGAGTTGGTAAATCCCTTCGCGGGTTGGACCCCGTTGTGTGCCTGACGTGCTCCAGAAAGGAGGGCCCCAACCCCCCAGGGTGAGACAGAACGAAAGAAAATACCCACGCGTGGGGGAGGGCGCCTGGGCTCTCTGGTCATGATATATAACAACTGCTGTCGAGAGCACGGCAAAACCAGGGGAATAGGGTGCCCTTTCTGAGAGGTTTCCAAACCAGAAAAAGCCGGTTTTCTGGTTTGGGGAAATTTATTAAAAAAAAATGAGATTTCTGGGGGAAAAAAACCAGAATTTTTTCAAGGCGTTTTCTCGTGGGGATGAGGATATGTCCTCCTGACACCCACCCTTTTCCCGTTTTTTTTGCAGCCAACAGCCAGACGTTCACTACCGTGGCCTCCGGCGGCTGGGGGGCTCCGCCCCCCAGACCCCCCTGTGGCGTATGTCTCGTACTCAAGTCCTTCGAATCCCATCAGGTCGGGGGATCCAACCACTCCAGTCGCCTCAGGACGCAGCCAACTCACACAGAATCTGTTCGCCCACACGAACAGATGTTCAGTACCGTGGCCTCCGGCGGCTGGGGGGCTCCGCCCCCCAGACCCCCGATGTAGCGTGTGCCCGTCTGTCTATCTCACTTACCCCGGATACAGTGCTGCGTAGGAGGTCAGCACCACATCCATGAAGCGCTTCTTCGAAGCCTGGCTGACATCGGACAGGAGGTCGGACTTCCCCACCTGGGAGGTACACTCGCCGCGTTGGCGACATGCGTGACATGCGGCACGATACCTGAAACGTGAGTGTGCCTGGCTAACACGGGCATTTCAACGGCTGCCGGCGACCGTCCCCCAAACCAGTAAACCAGCAGTTTTGGAAAATCGGAGAGGTCACCCTACTACCCTGGGCAAAACAAAAGAAACAAAAAAAAAACAACAGCTAAAAAGTACTGTTTCGGTCGCGATGCGGTGCGGCCCTCCCCCAGCAGGGCCGCCAAACAAGCCTGGCAGCTGCCTCCCTACCTCCTCCACCCCACACCACCCCACCCCCCCCGCCTATGTACGACAACTCTCAACACACAGGGCCTCGCCACACCTCCCCCACCCCCCACTACTCTTCTTTTCGCCCCTTTTCAGCTTTTTCTCGCAGTGTCCCATGCACCACACCACACCACGCAGGGGGTGCGCGCATCGGGGGGGCACGGTTGTGGGGGGTTTGTTGCACCCCCACACACCCCCCCATCCCTCCCACACACACACACATGCTGCCCCGGCGTTCTGCATAGCGGAACACGCTTTCCCCTCCACCTCTTCTTCTCCCCTCTGCAGCCTACGGCGTGAGGGATGCAGTTCGCAGGTGTCTTCCAGCGGTGCGCTGAAAACACAGCAGGCGACACCCCTGTTTCTGCAGATGGCGGGGCACATCTCGACGCGGTTCCTGAGGAGACGGGCGACCCGCGCCTCTACCTCTTTGCGATGACCGCAATCGTCCAGCTCGCTGTCGGGCCTCTGGAGCGGATAAAAATCCTGCAGCAGACACGTGGGATCGTCGCCATCCTCCGCAGCAGCCCCCGCGCCTCCACGCCAACCCCCGCAACACCCAAGGGCTGCCCTGCCGCGGGTGACGACGCGCCTCCGCTGCAGTGGGGGCCGGAAAGCCTGGAGGTGATGCAGCCGCCACCCCCGGTGTGGCCGAGGTTCCAAACCATCCTGCGCGAGCGGGGCCTCTGGGGGATATGGGCCGGCACGCTGACAGGCATCGGGAAGGCCTTTGTGGGCGAGGCGCTGAAGCGCCTCTTCGAGGTGTCCTCCCTAACCTCCCGCGCGGCGGAGTGCTGCATCGCCACCGGGCTTGCCTGCTACCCCTTCGACGGGCGGCACACCTACCGGGCTGCCGAATTCCCCGGCAGCTGCTTCGCACACCCGGGGAAGCTCTTCTTCTGGGACCCCGAAGTGATGGCGCTGTCTGCAGTGCTCAACACGGTGCACTCCCTTATCCGCGTCTGCCTCGCAGAGTGGCTACTTGCCCTTCCCCTCTTCGGGGATAGCAGCAGCGCTGCTGCTCCGGAGGCAGCGGCAGGGCGGGTGGAGGCAGCAGAGGGGCCTCTCCTGAGCTCGCTCGCGGCGAAGGTGTTTGAGGCGGTGCAGCGGCGTGCCGTGCCGGAGCAGGCGGGTTGGGTCGAAGTGGAGAATGACAGCGTGGCACGGATGGGCGTGCTGGCGCCGCTGCTCCTTTCAGTGGTGGTGGCGCATGTGCTGATGCATCCGGTGGATACGGTGTACCGATTGATGCTGGCGCAGCAAGCCCTGGTGGAGGGCGTGCCTCGGCCCTTCCGGAATGTGTTCCACTGTGCGGCAGTCACCTACCGCAGGGAGGGTCTCTCCGGGTTTTTCTGCGGAATCTCCGCCAGCACCCTCAAGCTCCTCGTCGGGTCAGGGTTGGTGTACCTCCTGGTCTGAATTCCACCGCGGTGTTGGGGGGGTGGGTGGGGGTGGGGGGTGGGGAGAGGAGGGAATCGTATATCCATGGCCACACCTTTCCCCTCCCTCGTGCGTGTCTCTCTCTCTCTCTCTCTTCCTCCCCCCTGCCCCACCCTGCTTTCTCCCACGATTTTCTCACAGGGACACACCTGGGAGGGGGGGCGGGGGAGAGGGGAGGACATGCCCCACAAAAGGACTCGTTCAAAAAACAGTAAAATCGAGCCCCTCAATCTGGCCCCGGCTGCACCCCACACCCCACCCCCTCTGCCTGTTGTGTGTGCGGCTCTCCCTTGTCCCTCTCTCTCTTCTCCCTGCCCTTCTATGCCATCATGAATTTGCCAGCGATGTTCCCTGAGGGGGGTGGGGTGGGGTGTAGGGTCTAGGGATCCCTCCAGGGGGGGGGGGGAGTGGGGGGACAGCTTTGCCATGCACTTTGCGCACTTTGCACTTCCATTGTTTTTCGTTGTTGCCTCCTGGGAAGAATGGCCCGACCCGTTGTCGGGTTATTGTTTGGTTGGGGGAGAGGGCGGTGGTGGCCTGTGCGGGTCCCTGTTGGGGAGCGTTTTGGATGTTGCCCGTCACGTTTTTTTTTTTCATGATAAGCATCACTCGTGACACCCGCAGGGAGGGTGTGTGTTCGTGTGGTGTGGTGAGGTGGGTGGAAATAGGAGGGGGTGGGTGCACAGCTATCCCTTCTGCTCTCACGGCTGTGTGTGTGCGTGTGTGTGCGTATGTGTGCGCAACGATTGAGCTCAATGCAGTGTGCATTACGGGGTAGTGGAGGTGGCATCTCATCAGTACAACCTACACAATATCATGGCTAGGTGTGCCCACGGGGATATCACCAAGAGAGCAGGGCGCTTCGGGCGCCTCTCGGTGTGTGATTCGCACTGCCATGAAAACGATTCACGTGCGTGTATGTATTGGTTAGTACATTTTCTTCAGCTCGTCCCCGACCTCGGGTGATAGCGCGGTGGTGTGTTAGGGGAGGCAATGATTTGCCTTCAGGATAGAGAGCGGCTGTCCAAAGCAGGGTGGTGTGCTGGTTGCTGCCGGGGGGCTTGGTCTTATTTATTTGGAAAAAAATATTGTCGCATGCACCCAAAAAAACTGTGCGTTGCCCCGGCCTGCTTGACTGCCGGGCGGGTTCTATCCCACCCACCCCGGCACAACTTGGCAAGCTGTTTCACGCCTGGTAAGAACCCCGAAGCCAGCCAGCGGGGACAGCCGACAGACCACGGAGGTGCCCGTCACTGAGCGAACTCTCCCACGTGTTGTCGCGAGGGACACCGATGTTCCCACTGGGCCCTGCAGGCTGCTCGAAGTCAGAGTATCGGCACTGCCCCTCTTCCCCCCTCACACACCCCCGTTTCTACCGTAGAGCTGAGCTGCCATACAAATGTAGTTGGGGCTGCATCATGCGATGCAGCCCCCACCTTTAATTTTGCCCGCACAACACACCACACCCATACCGCAGGACCACACGGCACATACACGACACACATTCTGCCCCGTTGCGGGCCGCGCTGCCCCCACCACCCCCACCCCCTCTCACGCTTTTGTAAAAGCGGGCCGGAGGAGAACAAAGAGAGTCTTTGAGAGGACCTCTTAGGGAGGGACCGGGGATTGTGTGGTTTCCCCCTTTATATCCTTGATCGCCTCTGGTGAGGGGGAGGGGCGAGCACCTCCTTTTTCTTCTTCTTTGTGCTGGTGTGAGGAGGAGCTCCCCCAGCCCCACACACCACACACACACACACCCCACCCGCTTTGGAACCATGAAGTTTAAGGTTCCGAAAACCGCGCAGAGCACACCGGAGGAGGTCAAGCTTGTCGTCGGAGGTGATGTTGTCGGCTCCAGCGGGTCCTGCCCGAGGCTGCCTTCTGAGGGACAGGTGACCACGCCGCCTCTGTACCCCAACCGAGAGGAGGCTTCGTCTTCGGTGGAGAAGGAGAAGGAGAAGGAGGAGCACCATGTGATGTCCCCCAACAGCTCTGTGAAATCGGAGGAGACCGCAGCGGCGCTCAGCGCTCTGTTTGGGGCGAAATCCGGGTCTTTGAAGAAGTCGAATTTTGCGGATATCGTGCGGCAGGCGCAGGGTGGAGCCAGCGCTGCGGAGCACAGCGATCCGCATGCCCAGACTTACAGCCACGATTCGTCTCTCCCGACGAAGCCGTCGGAGTTTGGGCACCCCAACAGCCCGCCGACCGAGTCTCTCCGCGATGCGCATAATGACAGCCTGACCTTCTCGAGGAAGGGGTCGTACAACCAGGAGGGCAGTTCGCAGGGGTCGACTCGGGGGAAGTGGTTTGCCGTCAAGCAGATCACATCGTTTGCCCTCGCCAACAAGCGGCAGTCGTCGCGGCGGAGTAAGCCGGAGGATCTGATCACCGAGGATCAGGTGCGGGCGTACCATGACCTGCTGAGTATGACGAAGGATATCAAGGGGCTGCACGCCTGTGTGGATCACCCCTGCGGCAATATCTATTGGGACTTCAAGACGCAGCAGTGCCTCCCGGGCAGGGTGTGGGAGGACACGATGCCCGACGATATCAGGGCGAAGGTGGACCGCGACTTCACGCCGGCTGAGGTGGCGCTGATCGAGGAGGCGATTTATCTCAACTCGGCGCAGTCGCAGCCTGAGCAGGTCGACCCGCGTGCGTTGTTTGTCATCGGGCCTGCCGCGGCGGGGAAGAGTGCGGTGAGGGTGAAGACGGAGGACATGCTGCAGATCAACCTTGCGGACTACGTCGAGATCGACGGGGATGAGTTCCGCGAGAAGCACCGCGGCTGGATGGAGGTGCTCAACAGCGACCCCACGACAGGGTACCGGGAGGCGTTGAACGTGCTGCTGCCCTACACGCGGTCTCTGAAGAAGCGCTTCCTCGAGCAGGCTATCCAGAACCGGAAGAATATCATGCTGCCGTCCACAGGGTCCAACTTCGAGAAGCTGCTGAAGGAGGTTGAGGCGGTGCGGGCAAGAGGGTACCGTGTCGATGTCATCGGGCTCGTGGTGTCCTACCATGAGACGCGTGCCCGGGCGGTGAACCGTGCCCACGTCAACGGGAGGTGGAATGTCGTGACGTGGAAGAAGTGGGAGGCAGCGATGCATGCGATTACGTACTTCATGGACCCCACAGTGTATGTCTCGAAGAAGTCCTGTCAGCCATCACCTGCCCCACCTTGTTGTCCAGTGGTGTCGGGTGTGTAGTGTGTTAGAAGGGGGCGGAGGGAGGGGTGGGGGTGGGGGTGTTTGTCCATGGGGTGGCAGGTCAGGGAGGGGGAGGGGGGGCAAACGCCACCCCCCTTCCCGTTGCCGTTGCTCAGGGTGGTGGGGGGTTGCCCACACATGCGCGGCATCATGCCATCTGCACCACCCCCCACATCCCCACCCCCCACCCTGCGCAGGTCCGACTGGTGTATCGTGTTCGACAACCACGACTTCACTAACCCGACCACCATCTACACCCGCACACACAACCTGACATTCGTCGAGAGTATAGTCGACGAATACCGGAGGATGGACCAGCAAAAAGAACGCGAGGAAGGTGAAAAGTCGTGAGTGAAGTGCGCACGCCTCCCCGCTGCGCTGTAAGGGCGATCGTGTCAAGAACGAACGAAGACTGGGGAGGGTACGGGGGGAGTCGCTGGGTGTAGGGGCGCGGGTGGGGGGTGGGATGGGTAGGTCTCACCGAAGTGGTGCAGAACCGGGTGGGGTGCCAAACCAGCAAACCAACAGGCAAGCATGCGCTCTATCCTGCTTGCGGGGGTGGGGGTGGTGGGTGGTGGGGATGGGTCGTTCCACGTCACCGTCCGGCCATCCGTGCGATCGCCAGATAATTGACGCCGCAGGGGCAAAGGCCCCCGGGCCTTGTGGTGGCGGGCAGCGCAAATCCATGACAGACAACCGCACAAACAAAAAATGTCGGCAGGTATCCAAAGGGAGCCTTGGGTACCTTCTCTCTGTTTCAATCCGTGCCAGGTGACAACATTGCTCTACAGACCAAAGGCACCACCCCCTGCCTCGCTACCCGGTGTGACAAAGTGGGGGCGGGTTTTTTCCCCCTCACTGGCTGGCGAGCCGTGACTGGGGCGTGGCTCGTAGCAGCAGCAGCAACGCCCCTCAACAGCCATCAGTCAGACATATCTATCCCGGAATTTGCCTTTCCTTTCTGTCGCCTCATGCCACGCGTGCCTGTGGAGACAGGTTCCAATATGCTAGCAGCTTCTTCTGCTGCCTCAGCGCATGAGATGGTGGTGCCAGCAGAGCCGTGTGTTGTATTCCCCCGCGCCGGACGTCGCCCCATGAGTGGGGCGGCTCGGAGTGGGGGGTGTGTGAGGGTGGGGGGTGGTGCGCAGTTCGAAAAATCCCAAAAACTCCGAGCGCCTCTCTGCCGGTTGATCGTAAAAACCATACGCAACTGGCAGGGCGGTGTCAAGTCTAAACGTTGGGGCGGGTTGGGGTGTGGGTCTGTGTGTGGAGATCCGTTGCGTGTGTCTGTGGAGGCAGGTGGGGCCCCGCATCAACATTCGCGTCTCGGTGTTGTGGGGCTGAAGTGGGATATGTGCACCACCACCGCACACCGCACGTGCTGAGTGAGGATGTTCAGAAGCAAGTTAGTGCACCACGGTGTATTGTCACTACACTAACAAAACAGCCACACACACGCCAATAACATGTCCCAAGAGAGCGTCACTAAGTGCTGCAACGGTGTCCAAAAAAATGGAGAGGGGTGCACGTGTCGTCGTAGTGTGTCGGGTGGGGGGGGGGGTGATTATTTTATGCTTCCTTCAATACCGTAGCTGCTGTCTGCCACAGCGTGTCCTCTCGGTGGCAATGTATCTTTCTCTCTCCCCCCACCCCCCCCCCCCCCTCTTCTCTGTATCTCTCTCTCGACTGTTTGCACCAAGAGCCTCTTGACAGCTTTCTGCAGCAGACAGTGGCACTTCCCAACGAGGAGGGGGGGGGGGAGGTTACGGCACCATCCCGGGAGTTGCCAATTCGTTCCCATCACGAGTTGATTCCGCCCAGGATTGGGGTGGGGGTGGGGAGGGTCAGGGGTGGGGAGGGGGGGGGGGGTGGTGTTTGCCTATATATATCGCTATCGACGGGTATATTTTCCGACAAAGTTCGATTCCGACGATATACGCAGGGGTTTCGCTAGCACCGAAAACCGGTGCTTTGCACCAATTGTTTTTTTTCTGGGGTTTTTTCGGTTTTTCGGAATGTGCAAAGCACCGCCCTTGGGAGCGGTGCTTAGCACCGTTTTTGTTTTTTTTTCCCCCCGATTTTTTTTGGTGTCACCCAGGGACCGGTGATCTCCTGCTGGTCGGGCTGCGAAACAGCGAAGCCTACTTACGAGCATCACAAACCCGAGGGAATCCCGACTGCCCGAGACTGCAATGAACAGATGTTCACTACCGTGGCCTCCGGCGGCTGGGGGGCTCCGCCCCCCAGACCCCCCTGTGCCGTGTGCCTGTCTACGAGATCGCCACCACCTTGCGTGGATGCGACGGCAACATGTCGAGAAAGGGGCGTCGTTGGACAAAACGACCCCGAAACCATTCGAATCGGGGGTCAGTGGCACCCAGTGCCCGTACACTCGTGTAGGTACACCGATGGTACACCGCGCTGCGGTGAACCATCAGTACACCTACACTACAGCAAAGAGCGGAACGTGTGTTCGCGTGGTGCGCTCCCGATGGGGTGGGGATTTTTCGGTGCAAAGCACCACCGCGGAAAGTTTTTTTTTCCCCCTCTGATTTTCGGTTCGAAGAGCACCGCACCGATATTTTTACCGCCTGACCCCCCCGGTGCTAGCGAAAACCCTGGATATACGCTCGATGGTTTTTTTTTGCTCTTACATTTTGGAGGAAACGCGGAAAAAACGCGCCAAAATAAACGCACCAGTTTCGAAGGCCTCACAGAGTGCCCCCTTTTCTCTCTTCCGGCGCCAAGTCGTGCCTTTTCTTTATTGCTGAGGGCAAGCTTTCTGCAGGTCATTGAACCTCCGTTGAGCTCTGCCTTCGTCAGAACCGGCATACGCTCCACACGATCTCGACACCGCGCAGCTTTTATGGAGCGAGGGGGTCCTCGCTACCAGTCACAGCTCGTCAGTAAGTGAGGGGAAGTGGGCCATGGCTCACTTCTTCTCACTCAGTCACACCTGACAGCGAGGGTCCCCAGGGGGTGCTGATTCTTCCCTGCACATCCCACACTTCAAACAGGCATACCCCTCCCTTCCCCCCCCCCCCTTTTCCCCTGGACCCGTTGACCTCTTCATCCTCCTCGTCCTGTCGAGGCCTTCTCTCCAAGGCAGCTGTCTAATTACTCTCTTCAAAATCCTGCATCTCCTATAGCACCCCCCCCCCGTCCACCCTCGCAAGGCATCACCTGCCGGGCGAGTGATCCCGGGTCTGTGATTCAGACGATTCTCTCCCCCAGCACTGACGATTCTATGTCGTTGAAGCGGGTTGTGTATTTTTTGATCCGAGGGTTGGGCGTGCAAGCAATGTCCCCCCCAGCGATCTCGCGCCTGGTCAGGCAGGTAGGGCAGCTGCCCTACCTATTTAATTTCTGCCCGAAACCTTGGTAGGGCAGGCCTGACCAGCCTGCCCTACCAAGGATATTATTTCTGATCTGCCCCCGCCCCCCTGGGCCCACTGGGGCCCAGGTAGCAAGGCTACTCCGGACTATCGACCCAATGACCCACCGAATTTGGTCTGTGCTTAACATGTCATGGACGATATGTCAGCCTGAGAACATATGTTCACTACCGTGGCCTCCGGCGGCTGGGGGGCTCCGCCCCCCAGACCCCCTGAGGGCGGTCTGCTGGCTCCTGGATGTCATGAACCGCCTGTGGTACGATAGACACGGATGGTCCACCAGCCGAGCGCCTGTGGTACGAGAAACACAGATGATCCACTAGCCGAGCGCTCACGTTCGCGCGCGAAGCGCGCGAATTTTTTTTGCCCCCTTTACCAGGAATAGGTAGGGCAGCTGCCCTACCTATTAAAGTTTTGGGCACGAGCCCAGCGAGATCACTGGTCCCCCCCCCCCCTTTTTTATTGTCGGATCTCTGCGACCACGATGCACTCCTCTGAAACTCTGCCAACCGATCGCGATGTTGGTAGCAGCCGTAGGAGTGCTGTAGTGAGGGTGTTTCAGCGGCAAGTAATCGCAGCTGTGCGCACGCACTCCTCCCCATCCATCCCACCCCCCATGCCTTTACTTTGTTGAACAGCGGTGCAAAAAAAAACTAAATCATTTTTTTACAAGTTGCGAGCGGCGAAGCGTTGTCGGAAAGTCGCGGAGTAACGAACGGGAAAATCGTGCGGCTGAAGCCTGTAGGATTTCGCACCTCCACGGCATTTCACAGGGCCTCAACACAGCCTTGGGGCACAAGTGTGCGCTCAACAAAAAGTAGTTCGGATCCGTTTCATCCAGTTGCTGGACAGGTGTCTTCCAAGGCGAAAGGGGCACGATTTTCACGTCGAATCTGCGAACGTTTTGTGTGTGAACGGTGCTCGCAGACCCTGCCCCCCCCTCTTGGCGTCAACATTGTCTGTATGGCAGCAGACAACGCATCAGTATCACAGTGCGGGTGTGTGTGCGCAGCAAACTCCCGCGTGTTGTCTGCCTGAACAGGACACTAGCGGACTCTGTGCATCTAAAACACTGCAACCTCCAGGCAGTGCCGCTTGCAAGCCTCCGTGAAGGAAAGCCCGTTCGCCGGGAGCGAGTATTTTGGGCCGGTTCGAAGTATACCGGGTATACCTTGGAGACAGGGTGGGAAGGGGGGTCAACACACGTTCAGAGGAACCAGCCGGTGTGGTGTGTATATTCCAGCAGGCACCCCCCTCATCTGCTGCCGGAACCCCCTTTCATGTCACTGCTGTCGAACGGAATGCACGCACAGGATGCGCGCCCCACACTCCCCTGGGGGAGGGATAACGTACCAAGGAAGCCAGGTTCGACACCATCTACACTATATACCTGGGTGAGGCAGCATCAGTGATCGGTGCAAGCTACACCAAGCAAGAAGGTTGGCGTACGTGACCGGAGACCAGTAGGTGTGCAGCTGCTCGGTGTGCTCCACACCACGACACAAGGATTTACGTGTGTGTGTGTGTGGTTATAAAGTTTTAAGGCGGTGTCGCCCTGCACGGGCAGTAGCACCTCCCCTTCAGTATCGCACTCCCGAAGGATTCCCCAACACGACGTGACACCGGTTTCGACGCGTACTCTTCGTACCCCTCCCCCCGGCCGCGTCTCTTCAGCGAAGAACCGGGGATAATCGGACCAGGGCTAGCTAAACCCTGGTGGTGTCACGGGTGGGGTTGGAGAGGGAGAAAAGGAAGAAATGAAGTTGCGAAAAAGTCAAACACTGACACGTGAAATCAATAAAAAAGCGGTATATATCGCCCCCTTGCTGCGACAAAGACACTAAATAGTCAGGCCGCTCCAAGAGTCTTGAGGGCTTGAAGGAAGAAACAGGTTGCTGATGAGTCTCAGGAGCAGGCACCTTTTGTCCGCCCACATGACCTTCGCCCGAAGGCGAACCTCGTCCAGCTTGGCTCGATCGCCACAGAGAAGGGGATCATTCTCCGCTGTGGTGAACATCTTAAAAACCGAGGGTGCAGAGGTGGGGCAGCCCACTGGTGCGACAGCAGACCGCCCCCGGATAGCTATAACTAGTGCATAGGAAGCATACGACGGCACACGCAACAGATGCCGAAGGCACAACGGCGGGTCACTTTTAACCACCAGAGGAGTGGCACTCCCGAGGGGTGGGGAAGGGGGGGTAGTCACAACACTTTCGAAGGAAGTAAAGGGGCAAATGGGATGTTTTGTGCAAGGTAGAAAGGAAGTCACAACATGAGGCAGGGGGGATTGCTCATCAGGCCTGGGGGAATAGAGGGTTTGTGTGTGGTTATAAAGTTTTAAGGCGGTGTCGCCCTGCACGGGCAGTAGCACCTCCCCTTCAGTATCGCACTCCCGAAGGATTCCCCAACACGACGTGACACCGGTTTCGACGCGTACTCTTCGTACCCCTCCCCCCGGCCGCGTCTCTTCAGCGAAGAACCGGGGATAATCGGACCAGGGCTAGCTAAACCCTGGTGGTGTCACGGGTGGGGTTGGAGAGGGAGAAAAGGAAGAAATAAAGTTGCGAAAAAGTCAAACACTGACACGTGAAATCAATAAAAAAGGCGGTATATATCGCCCCCTTGCTGCGACAAAGACACTAAATAGTCAGGCCGCTTCAAGAGTCTTGAGGGCTTGGTGTGTGTGTGTGTGTGTGGACGTCATGAGCCCTGACGTCGTCCTGATTTTGGCGTGCACGGCGGGTGCTGCACCGTGAGGCGGCAGATCAAATGTCGCACTCTAGCAGCACACCCACGTGTGACTGGGGAGGTAAGGTCTGTCCGATCGTTCTGTTTTGTGATTTTTTTTTGAGCAGGCGCCTCACTGCCCTGCTGCGGACACGTGAGAGCGAAGACAACAAAAAAAACTATGCCAATAAAAATGCAAAAAAAAATAACCTGGCTTGCCATGGTTTGACAAGCCGCTTAAGAATCTTGTTGGATTCTTATGGATTCTTACGCTTATTGGCTCCGAATACTTACGAAAAAAAGCCAAGAATTCTTACGATAAGCCGTCAAATCTTATAAGACTTGTAAGAATCTGAGAAAGTCTTATAAGATTTTGGGAAAATCTCATAATATTCTTGTAAGATTCCGGAAAATTCTTGCCAGAAATCCGATAAGTCTTATAAGACTTGCGGAAAATCTTATAAGACTTATAATATTTTCCGTAAGTCTTATAAGACTTACGGATTTTTCCGATAAGATTTGTAAGTCTTATAAGATTTTTGGTAAGATAAAAAAATCTTATAAGATTTTCCGTAAGCCTGATAAGAATCCGTAAGATTCTTATAAGACTTATAAGAATCCGTAAGATTCTTATAAGTCTTATAAGATTTCCATAAGATTTCCGTAAGTCTTATAAGACTTACAAATCTTACGGAATAAGCGTAAAAATAAGTAAGTCTTATGTCAAACCATGGCTTGCGGTTGCTCGGAGTCTGTGCGGGCGCCTTTCTTTCGCAAACGCGGCAGAGGGCGTTGGGCTGTGTGATAGCTTCACCCCCTGGATGGTTCTCTGTTGCTGTTTTGTATCGACACCCCGCCACCCCCCCAAACAAAAAAACGCCGAGTTTTGCCGCACGCCTGACCCCGTGGCCCTGCTGTCCTCCTGCCTTGCGGGAAGGGGGGAGGGTGGTGCGGCTGCATCCAACAAATTCAAAAACCAATGCAAACACCGGCGGACACCGCATGGCCGGCAGGTGACCACTCCATACGGTCGTCTATACCACAAGGGACCGGTCTGTTGCTTGTTTGTTTGTCAGTTTGTCTGCCCAAATGGGGAAGCCATGCCGATGCAGCAGCCCAGCTCGCGCACTCTGTCATTCCCGACAGAAACCCTAAACACCACTGCCCGGTGGTCGTCGATTCCAAACACAGTGTCGGGAGTGCGCGGTTGTTGCGGAAGCGGCCCCCCCTCCCCCTGATACCAACCCGCTTCAGACGGCGCGCAAATGGGGGTCGTTTGCCGGATGATGCAACACGTCAGCTCTCGGATGTACGGAACGCACACCCCCCACACCCCACTGCATCGCGAGCACATCTTTTTTATTGCAGTCGACAAGCGCGCCAAACTACACCTTTTGCATAGTGTAAGATGCACACAGCGAGCTCTCCACTCTGACATCACTCTCTACTGCCACACACCACACACGCCTTGCCAGAGGGTCTGCGAGGGACACCCTTAGCAGACGCCACCCGTGTCCCCTCGGGGGGCGGGGGTGTGGGGGTGGCGGCGAGATGGTGTCTGCCCTGGCCGGGATGCATTCATCGACGTATCTAAACCACGACCCGGCCCACCCCTCCGTGCTGACCGACTCGATCATCAGCCTGCGGGCGAAGAACCCGGGGGAGAATGTCGCCTTCAGCTTCCGGCTCCCCGCCAGCTGCAAGGGGAGGTTCCTCTCTGTTGTCCGCATGCCGATGACCGCGCTGGTGTCGGAGGTCCGGGCTGGGCTGTACCAGCAGGAGAACTTTGAGGAGTCGGTTGAAAAGATCGAGTTCTGGACCGACGCTGGGGAGCACATGGAGATGGACAAACCGATGAGCCAATACTACCCCTCAGGGCTGTTCACCGGCACCATCTTGGTGCAGGGCGGGTTCCGCGAGATCTACATCGCCATGGCAGGGGTGGAGGTGGGGCTCCTGCTGCGGTACGACGTCCACCTCACCCTCACAGACGTCGTGAAGTGCATCCTCGTGAAGCTCAAGACGATGTGCGGGGGTGACCTCGAGCTGGTTGACCTCAACAAGGTGCAGCTCTCCCACAACTCCGACACCCTCCCCATCGGGAAGTGCTTCCGCTACGAAGACCGCTCCGTCTCACGCTCGACGAAGCTGTTCGAGATAGGCCAGGCGAAGGCAAACGAGCCCTGCACGGTGATGTTCAAAAGGTCGAGGAATGGGGTGCCCCACTTCTATGTCCTCCCCATGACAGGCGAGCAGACGGTGTTCGATGTGACGGAGGCGGTATTCCTGAAGGAGCGGGAGGAGAATCTGAGGCAGGGGGACAACGGGTGGGTTGCGGGTGTCCTGCACCCCAAGAAGCTTCAGCGGCAGTCTGTGTTTTGGGACGACGAGGATGAGAGCGTGAGCCCGTGCGGCGTGCGGACGGTATACATCTACCGCCCGGGTGACCGGGGGTACGAAGCCTCGTCTGATCTGGATCAGAACGAAGCCTACCTTTCCTTCCACCCACCACCGCGCGGGCAGCCGGATCTGGTGACGATCCACGACGACTACTCCATCCCGCACCTCAGCGACCTGGGTATCCTCCCGGGCACCACGCTCACGCTGTCCTTCTTCAGCACCTCTCTGAAGCAGTGGTCGCACGACATCGCACCCCTGCCCCCCGACAGTGCGGACGACATCTCCATCAAGATCATGGGCGGCCCTGTGATCCGCCTCCCCATCGTGATGGACGCGCCCCTCGAGCAGCTCTACGTCACGCTGTGGAAGGCCACGGGCCTGTCGCCGCACGTCACGGTGCTGCTGACGGATGAGGGGCGGCTGCTGCACAGGGGGGACAGCATGCACGCCCTGGGGCTGCTGCCGGAGACGATCCTCGTCTGCCGCACGCAGAACACAGCGAGCCATTAGGCTGTGGGGGTGTGGGAGGAGTGTGTGTGCCTGTGAGTCACACGCCAACGGCAGGATTCATGTTTGGGGTGTTTGGGGGGGGGGGGGCAGCCCCGTGCCCGCTTTGTTGGCGTGTTCCCCTCGTGTTTCTGTGTTTAGGCCCAGTGGCTTTTTCAAGCCAGTGGGAGGCGAGACAGCAGCTGGCCGCAAATCCAGCTGATGTGTATGTGATGTGTTACGGTCTTAGAGTCCTCGGTCCTCAGGAGGTTTGCCCTTCTTTCTTTTTAGTTGCCCTTTGGGCGTCTCACACAAGCCATCGGCGTAAACAACCCCCTTCCCCTCTCCCGCCCATTCTGCCTAACGCGTTCCACCTGGTTTCTTTGTTCTGCAAGGGGAGGCCCCTTTGCAAGGGGGCTGATGAATCCATCCCCTGTGGTGTTCCTTTTCAGTATAACTCACTGCGAGCCCACACAGCACCCTGCCACCCGACCCAAAGCAGCTGGAAGTGCGGCGGATCTGCATTTATCGGTGCGTCCGACGCTAGCAAAATGCACAGCTGATGGCGGTGGCAACACACGCTCACAGCCCCCTCGTCCCCCACCGCATTCTCCCCTCTGCCCTTTCCATTTATGAAACTCTTTTTGCCGGTGATATATTTTTTTGTCTCTGCCCTGAACAGCATCGCATCCCACAGTGTTGCAGCGACACAATCAATGCATACACGTCTGCCAAGGCTGTAACACCACACCACACCACCACACACCCCCAACAGAGGGGAAGGGGTAACCGCCCCTTGGGGATTCTTGAAGTCGGGTGGACACCACACCCCACAACCCCACCCCTCACACACGGGAGGCTGGGACGGGGCCGCCCCCTCCCCTCCCCCACAGCAGGGACGATGGACACCGTCGAGCTGACCGGGAGGGAGCAGGTGCGCGACACCCTGTCGCCCCCTCTGTACATGCTGTCGGATGCCAGGGTGCCTTACCCATACGCATCCCCTGCCCCCTCCAGGGGGAGCAGCCAGCAGCACCAGCAGGGCCCTGCCTACCCCTACCCTCACATGCGCAGCCCGCAGTCGCCCTACTCCCAGACGTCGACGCGCAGCCCGGGGTCGCCTCTGCCGCAGTCGCCTTACCAGAGACAGGCGTTGGGGGTGTACCCAGCAGGGTCGCCGGGGGGGAGGCCGGGCGGCCCCGTGTCCCCTGGAGTGCGGGAGCAGCCCAACTGGGCAGGGATGCGCAGGCGGGAGATTGTGCCGATGGAGGCGGATCACACGGAGGTGGGGCGGGATACGGTGTCGCAGCGTGAGCTGGAGATGGGGCGGATGTACACCGTGACGAATAACGCGTATGCCGATCTGCAGAACTCGCTTGTGAGTGCGAAGAGGTTGGCGCAGAATGCGTGTGCCTGTGCCTACCGGCCACCCCCGAAGAGGGCGCCTGAGCCGCAGCCGAAGCCGCAGAAGTCGATCAAATATGATGCTTATGGCAAGCCCATCGAGGACAACAAGATGTATTATGCGACGGACGGTCTCATCACCTGCTACGCCTGTGGGGCGAAGCTTTTCAGCGACTCCAAGTATTGCCACTCCTGTGCGACGAAGATCAACCTCACCTGCATCCAGTGTGGTGAGAAGACAAAGGCTCCGGAGAAGCGATGCGCGAGCTGCTACCACGAGCTGCCGCAGGATGTATGTCTCTGGGGGGGGGGGGGGGGCTGCTTTCTGAGGGTTTGTGTGCGCTCAACGAAAAGTAGCCCGGATCTGCCTTTTTGCAGTTGCTGGGCAGGGTGTTTCTCTTGTAAAAGCGAAAGGAGTACGATTTCAGAAGGGTGTGTGGTTTCTTGCGGAACTATGAATACCCCTCTGCTGCAACGGGATACTCTGTCAGTGCCAAAGTCGCCCCCCCCCCCCCCCCCCAGCTCTCCGGTTGTGGATTTTGAGCGAGAATGATGTAGGCAGCGAATCTTTGTCTGTCATTAAAACCCACCGGCTGTGTGTGTCACCCACACACATTGCTTCTCTTCCTCCCTCTGCCGCATCTCCCTCACACAGGATAACCGTGGGCAGCTCAGCCGCCGCCACCGCCGCCTGCTCGCTGCGGAAGGTGTCGACGTGTCCAGCCTGTCCTCACCCAAGGCAACAGTGGTGGCGCCAGGGGAGCGCAGTGACGAGCCGCCCACACCGATGAGTCCCGTGGCCATGCCGCCGTCTGCTCTGAAGCAGCCTAAGGCGGACCCGGAGACGAGGTCGCAGACCTCTGAGGATGACCGCCAGGCACGCGAGAAGGAGAAGGAGAAGGAGAAGGAGCTGGAGGATGAAAAGGAGAAGGAGAAGGAGAAGGAACGGCAGCGTGAGAAGGAGAAGGAAAATGAGAAGGATAAGGAGAAGGACCGCAAGCGCGACAAGGAGAAGGAGGAGGAGAAAGAGAAGGAGAAGGACAAAGAAAAGGAGAAAGAGAAGCAGAAGGAGGATGACATGAAGGAGGATGACAAGGAGAAGCAGAAGGAGGATGAGGAAGAGAAGGACAGCCAGCCATCCATCGCTGCCGAGCTGGATGAAGATGGGAAGCTCTTCGACCCCTACAGTGTGCGTACGGAGGACATTGCCAAAGGGTCGCCCGCCTCCATGAAGAACACTGCAATCGAGAGCCCGAACGGCGAGATCAACCTGGACGACCTCTAGCTCGCTGGGGAGCGCTGTGCGGCAGAGCCGTGGAGGCCAGATCCATTGATCCCACTTCTCTTCTCTCTTCAGACCCGCTACGATCAGACGGCAGGCAGGGTTCATTGTCAGTCTGCAGTCTGCCAGGATATCTCTACTCTGCTCCTCTGTTCCTACCCTTGCCCCGGGCGTCAAGGCCTGTGGGTTCTGTCTCCGAGCCAATTTCCCCGTTTCACTTTACTTTCCAGCAATCAGAGTACCCTCTGTGCCGAAACGTGGGTCCGTGTGGTATCGGGAGAGGGGGGGGGGGGGGGGAGGGGAGTTCACTTATTTTACACCTGTGGGGGGTAGGGGGGGGGGGTAGGGCGGGTCGAAAGCCTGTCCCAAAATGGGGTTTTTCGACATAGCAGCCGCGGCCCTCTATTTGACCTTCTGACCCCCCAGAACCCACCATACCCCGGTTTTTGGGCCCTAGGAGTCCGATTTTCGGGCTCCCGAGCCCCGGAAAGTCGATTTTTGATGATGTCAAAATTTTGTTCCCTATACTGCACCTCAGGGTCACGCACGGGTTCGCCAGTCCACTATCAGCCCATGTGCAGGCCCACTTTCTCGACCTCCTCCACCCCTTCCTCCCCTGCGTCCTCAAGACCCTCCATAGGTGCCAATCCTGCATCTTTCGACCCTCTTCCCACTCCAGCGTCGCACCAAACTGTTGAATGCGGGCAGCCACCATCTCCTTCTCTGTATACACTGCCAGATCATGCAAAGATGCATACTGATGCAGAGTGGGAACCGTCATCAACTTGCACAGTGTGCGGTGCTTGGCTGCAAGGGACAGGCGGCACAACTGGCCACTGCTCCGACACTGAGATGCTGGTCTGGCCAACGAACTCTTTGTAAGTTGAAAGGTCTCCTCTGTCGGGAGGGGGGTTTGCGAACCAACCCTCACGACTTGCTCATGGCTTGCTGAGCAGGGCGTGCAATGACTTTCTGATTATTCAGGACGTGCATTCGAAGCCCGCGCACTTCTTCTGTGAAATGGTTGTTGCGAGAGTTGCACTGTGTGATTCCTTGATCCCCTTCCTCGCCTCAGCGTACGGAGGACGCTTGAATGTCCCGAGCATATCCTTCGCAGCGTCTTTAGCCAGTTCCGCGCACTCGTCATTTACATAAGGCGCGTGCAGCATAAATACCCGGACACTGTTCTGAGACCAGGTCCCACAGGACCCTGGTCTTGAGCGCCAGAAGAGAACCTTGATGATAAGCTCGGGCTCTGCGTTGCAGCTGGGTACTCGCTGCGCTCTTCCACCTCCCTTGACTGTCTGCATCCACAGGAGAAATGCTTCGCAGATAACGGCAGCAGTGGCAAGTGTTTAGTCGGGACAGTTCACCTGCCTTGCATTCTAAGAGAGCATTCTCATGAGGGCATCAACACTAATGCATCACTGTCGGCTATGATGACATCCTCCCTGTTCCTGGCAGCTCCGAGTTCAATAGCAGGCCACCCAACGACTGTGTCAGATGGCAGTATTCGATGGCATCTTCTCACTGTCCGAATCGTTGGGATACGACGTTGTTTGTGGCGCGGATGAGCGGTTGCATCAGAAAATCACAGCCGCATGATGGTGTGCGCTCGGACGTCCCAGGATGAGAGTGTTTTACTATCTGCCCGTGGCAGGCGTCCGTGCCATGACCCGGAGGTGCAGTATAGGGAACGGAAAAATTGACATCATCAAAAATCGACTTTCCGGGGCTCGGGAGCCCGAAAATCGGACTCCTAGGGCCCAAAAACCGGGGTATGGTGGGTTCTGGGGGGTCAGAAGGTCAAATAGAGGGCCGCGGCTGCTATGTCGAAAAACACCATTTTGGGACAAAAAAACGGGGCTTTCGACCCCCCCTAGGCATAGGGTGCGGGCGATTCGGTTATCGCCCAAATCGCAAAAATTATCGCCCTCATTATCGCCCATTCTGTCAAGGCGATATGTGGGCGATAATTTTTCCGTCGTATTTTGGGGGCAAAATGGCCCGGCCAGGGACGTCAGATCACTGCTGGGGTGGTGAGTGGGTCATTGCCTCAGTGAAGACCCGGTTCCTGACCTAGATCAAGCCCTCTGCTCCAGTGTTCTCAGTGGGTCATGACTCTGTGACCAGGGTCAGAACCGCCCCAGGTCTCAGATCAGCCGTGAAGCTTCATGTGGGCTATGCAATGAGTCATCTCAAACGTACGAGTGCATCTCCTCCCATTCAGACCGACTACACTAGAACCACGCATCTCCTTCAACTCACACTAAGGTGTACCCGCTTCATGATCACGAGTGCTCCTAGTAACGGCGAGTGAACAGGTCCTGAGCGAGGTCAGGATCTGGGCCAATGCCCAGTTCCTCACGTGGGTTTTGACCGAGGAAATGACCCACCCGCATGACGTCAGTGGTCAGAAGCTGATTTCTGATGCAGAATCCTAGGTCTTGGCCCAGTTGTTGACGAGGTCACAGGGCCCTGTGGGACCCAGGGTCAGTAGAGCGGTAACCCACTCACCACTAGCTGAAGACCCCTTCAGAAAGTGTGAAAGAAAACGGGCGATAATTTGGCGATAATCGGGCGATAATTGGGCGATAATGGGCGATAAGGCGATTCGATACGCGATAATCGGGGCTCGAACCCGGTTGGGCGAATATAGGGCGATAGGCGAATCGCCCGCACCCTATGCCTAGGGGGGGGGGGGGGGGCGAAAACGCGCACCCCCGCCCCCACCCAACCTGCCCCCCACTCCCTCACAACAACACCGTTTCTCTGCGATCGCTCTCAACAAGGCTCTGAAGCAGACACTCTGCAAGCGCCTGGGAGACCCTCTAGAGCCTTCCTCTCAACTCAAGGCTCTCAAGCTAAGTCCAGAATAGGCGGCGAGGGTTGGTGTGGGGAGATGGGGCGCCCTGAGGGTGTTGCGCAGTGGGGTGGTGGGGCTGAATGCGCAGGCAAACGAACACCGGACACCCCCCTCTGATTCGATCGGCCTGACGCCACGCGCCCCCCACCCCCCCCGTTGTTGCTGTGTGTGGCCTGGCCTTTATGTGTTCTTCTTTCTTTCGGATCTGGATAACATGCGATCCCCCCCCCCCCCCACACCACCACCACCCCCATCTGCTTGAATCTAATACTCCTTCCCCTCCCGCCTGTTTGCCGGATTTCATTCCCGGCAATACAAGCTGGCTGGGGGGTCATCACTTTGCTTGCATGCTCATGGCACCGCCCGCCATCTGCACAGACACACACACAGCACCCTCGCGCAGTTTTTTTTGCGCGTTTTACTCTTGTCCACATACCCACTTCCCCATACCCGATATACGATGCCAATCCATATGACACCCCACCATGCTTGCCGGAGGTGAACTCACTCAGGAGGGTGGTTTGGCAAAGAGAAAAAAATATCATGTCTCGCGGCTGGGCGTGTGTGGTTTGCGTTGTGTTGGGTGTCTATGGAGGGTGTCCTAAATTTAGGAAATTTTTGAAAAATTTGGAAAAAATTGGGGGATTTTTTGAAAAAATGGCGAAAAAAAGGGTGTGGGGAGTTGGGTCCAGTTTAGCAAAGTCCGTGTATTTGGACGCGGCCCCTCAGATAAGGAAGCCGCGTCTCAGGTGCAGGATGTGGGGTGTTGTCGATTTTTCAGGGTTCGACATTCTCGGGCTGGACGGAGAGAAACGGTGGGCGCAACTCTGATCAGAAAATACTTCAACCGAAAAAACGGGGTGTAGCTCCCTGACTGACGAGCAGCGGGAGGTGGCGAAGAGAAGCTCCTCATGCGTGGCGGCCTCCCTCGTTCGCGGCGGGAGAGGCATCCGGGGGTACGAGAGCGGCACCCGCCTGAGTTCTTTATGGAACCCACAAACCTGGGTGGTAGCCGGCCTCACGGATGTGAGGTTGGAAATGCTCCGGGAGACAGCCGATGGCGCCTCAACGCCACAGGCTATCGTTGCCGGCTTGGTGCCCATATGGTGCAAGATGAGCGGCGGAATCCGCGAACTTCGGGAACTATCAGGTAGTTTGAACGCTGAAGACTGCCCCGCCAGGCTGAATGGGAGTCACAACGCGATGAGGAACAAGGATCAGCAGCGCCCTTTGCGGCAAACACAGGGCAGCTCTCCCTGAGCAGCTGGGAATGAAACGGGACGGAACTAACGAGCAGCAGCGAAAATGTTGCAGAGCACCAGTAACCACAACGAGTCCATGACACAAGTGGAACTGCAGACACGGGGCAGCCAAGAAACCGACGCAGTCGCAGGAGACCACCTCCACTGTCAGAACGAGCAGAACTGAGAGACACTCAATGGGATTGAGCGGAATCACTGTAACGGGGACACACTGATGGCACACAGGACAGACAGACAGAAGTCAGAGTGAAACGGTTGTACAAAGGGCTCGGCTTTACCGACGTCCTTAGTACAGAGTGAAACGACGACGCCGCCGAAGGCGGCCAATCCGCCGCCCGAAGGGCGGCGGAAATTTTTTTGGGGTGTTTTCGGGTGAAAAACCGGGCAACCTGGGCCCTTTGGGACCACATAGGCCAGGAAAGGCCAAAATTTTCGATTTTTTTCGGAAATTTTTCGGTTTTTCAGAGTGTGGCAGTCCGCAGATACAGATTTTCGGGTCGGAAAAAAAATTTTTTTTTCGACCCAAAAAAATCGGATTTTTTCGGGGAGGGTCTCCGGTGGCCCCCCCTGGATTTCCTGATTTTTCCCGATTTTTCCTGATTTTCGGATTTTGCTCGAAATTTGCCCTTGTGTCAACCAGTGGCAAAACTTTCGGAAAATCGGGAAAAATCAGGAAAATCCGGAGTACCGGACACCCTCCTATATACTCACTCCCCACCCCCCTCACCCCCCTCCCGCTCTGAAACCCCTCTGAAGTGAGAAAGGCATCTGTCGGATCTCGGTGTACCTGTATTGAAATGTGTATCCCCCTCATTCTGTTGCTGTTTTTCTCAGGTGGGGGGTGGGGGTGGGGTGGGGGGCGAAGACTTCTCTGTGTTGTGTAAGCCGTGGAGAGAGAATGACACACACATTCGTGAATCTTTTTTGTCTTATGTGAGATGGCACAGCCGAGCGCACCCTGACCTCTTGGTGTGATTCTCCACTGGCCACACATCACACACGCTGTAACACTCTGTTTGTTACAGAGGGAGTGTGAGAGTGTGAGAGAGAGGTCCATCCCTTCCCCCCCCCCCCCCCCCCTTCCCCTCCCCCGCCTGCCCATGTGTTTATATTATATCTTGTCAGAGGGGGTCTTTCCGACGAGGCTACGGAGAAGGGTGCATTTGTTCTTTTTTGCGCCGGAAACCACTGCCAGATCGCGCGAAGGCTCTCAGAGAAAGCGGGCCAAAATAAATCGGTTTGCATTTGTTTTTTGGCCATTCATCCTCCCCCCTGTTGCAGGGCGTTCGCTCGGGGAGAAATAGGGGCCTATTTCGTTAAAAAAATGATTCTGGGAAAACCCTTCTCCCACCTCTCTCCCCGGCATTTCTCCCAAGGGGGAGAAATTAAATAAAAAAAGGTTTCTCGGAAGTTTTTGCCTCGGATGGGAAAGGGTTCTGAAGGAGAAGGGCAGCACCCTCTCGTACAAATTGATACCACCACGCTTCGCACGGAGCGGAAATATCCCAAAGAAGCGAGATCTGAACCTGCTGGGGACCGTCGGAGCTATTGCCGGTATCAGCATGGTCAAGGCCAGAGGAGGCCGAAGCCAAGAGCATAGTGGCCTGCCACAGGCGCCAGGCCGATGTACCCCTTGAGCATGCTGTCTCAAGGTGCACGTTGTCTGCATGTGGTGTTCGACTATGAAGCGGACTCGGGGACGAGGCTGACAAATGTTCACTACCGTGGCCTCCGGCGGCTGGGGGGCTCCGCCCCCCAGACCCCCCTGTGACCTGTGACGTCTGTCCAATAGGAACTAACGAGCGCATGTGACCGTGCCCTTCCTTCTCGAGAACGGGTCTCGTCGACGGTCCGTGATCCTGTTTTGGGTTCGTCACCAACTCCCGAAGTACTCACTGATTGCCGCAAAATCTCCATTTTGCAGCCGCGAACTGCGAAACGGGCCCCTTGCGCCAAACATATATAGTACCCTGGTCTGGACCCTTGAGGCAATTTGTCCGAGGGGCCGATGTTGCATGATTTCGCGCGCGCGAAGCGCGCGCGAAAAAAATTTGAAGCGGCAATTTTACCCCTTTCTCCCACAGTCTCCGAGGAAGGTGGGAGATAGCGAACACCCTGCCCTGTTGTAACAAAAAAAAAGAAGCGGAGGCTGATAAGCAGGCGTGTATCTATTTCACGGAATGAAAATAGGAATTTGGGGGGAAAATATTTTTTTGCACTATTTTTTTTACGCACACGACTTTCGCGCGGAAAGTGTCATTCAGCTCTGCCAAACGTGCTCTACACACCACCCCCTTCATCAGGCAAGTGGGTTCGTAAGTGTGTGTGGAAGCGTCAACGCATCAAACGAAGTATCATACAGTAGAGAGAGAGCGGCAGAGTTGAAGTGACACTTTTGCACTTTTTTCCTTTGGATTTTATTGTGACCCTACTTGGTATTGGCCGAAAGTTTTTATGTTCCCGGTCTTGGATGTGCTCAAACAGTCAAAAGACACATTTTCCGGATGCAAAAAATTTTGCACCTGGGGGTGGAGCAGGCCTCTGGCTAATTCTGGGGCCGGACTTAACGTTGGGCCGGAGGGGGGGGGGGGCCCTACCCTACCCTACAGCACGTCGGGGGTACCCACAACCCGACCCAACCCTACCCTAGGGTGAGGGTTGGGTACCCATAACCCGACCCAACACGACCCTACCCAGCCCAGGGGTCAGGGCCAGGGTTGACCCTAGACCCTACCCAACCCTAGGGTTAGGGTCAGGGTTAACCCTAGACCCTACCCAACCCTCGGGTTAGGGTTAGGGTTAACCCTGGACCCTACCCAACCCTAGGGTTAGGGTTGGGGGTTAACCCAAGACCCTGCCCGACCCTAGGGTTAGGGTTAACCCTAGACCCTACCCAACCCTCGGGTTAGGGTTAGGGTTGACCCTAGACCCTACCCAACCCTCGGGTTAGGGTTAGGGTTAACCCTAGACCCTACCCAACCCTCGGGTTAGGGTCAGGGTTGATCCCAGACCCTACCCAACCCTAGGGTTAGGGTTGACCCTAGACCCTACCCTAACCCTAGGGTTAGGGTAGGGTCTAGGGTTAACCCTAACCCTAGGGTCCGCCGTGCTCAACGGCGAGCTGCGGAGCATCACGCAGCTTGGGGCACTGCGTCGTGCAGTAAACGCACACCTCATCACGAAAGTGATTGATGAGAAAGGAGGTGATATGTTCCCATCCTCGATGGGTTCGTGGGAGACCGCCACGCATCGGTATGTTGATCCTTCTTGTCTTTACTGTAATAGTTAACACATTTCTCACCACAAACAGGGTGTCTCCTCCGGCAATTGTGGAGGCGGTGAAGGGCGTCTTCGATGACAGCATGGATGGGGTCATTCTGGACCTCGGGGGGGGTATGGGGGACATGGCCCGGGCCCTCGGGCACGCGTACAAAAGAGAGTACGTAAACCTTGAGCTCCGCAAGGATCTGGAGGGTATCTGCAAACTGCGTTATGCTATTTATGAAATGCACAAGATCGCAGTGGGCATGCCGTCCACCGTAAAATATCAATACAACATTACGACACACATGAAGGAGAGAGTAACCGACACCATGTCAGAGGGGCGGAAGCTAGGGTAGGGTCTAGGGTTAACCCCAACCCTAACCCTAGGGTTGGGTAGGGTATAGGGTTAACCCTAACCCTAGGGTAGGGTAGGGTCTAGGGTTAACCCTCACCCTAACCCTAGGGTAGGGTCTAGGGTCACCCGTAACCCTCGAAATCGGGCCCAAATCGCCAAAATGGGCACCAGGCCTGTGCCTAAATATGGCCAAAAATCGTCAAAAACGAGAGTTTACACCCAACTTTTTTCCCACTTTTTTTCCTTCGGCGCTGGTCCCTTTTTTTAGCCCAGAACATGGTATTTCAGCGCAAAAACGCGTTCTTTTGCTGCATTTGCACACAACCAATTCACAGCTGGGCTGGGGGCAGGTGTGGCTCTATTTTGGGGGTATTTTGGCCGATTTTCGAAATCCTATTTTGGTTTTTTTGCACTTTTTTTGGGTGCTTTTTTGCACGATTTCTGTGCCTCAGACACAGATTTTGGTGTGATTTTTGCGCTATTTTGATTCACTCGGCCTGACCGATGCATACGATTCGAAAAAATGGCGAAAAAATCGCTATCAACAACGGTGAACGAATGGAGGTAGATGGGGAAGTGGAAGGACACAGCACGCCCTCTCACTGATCGCCATCTGTACACTACCTCTCTGTTCAAGGCGGTCAGTGTCACTTGATGGCGCTGCACACAAATCACTGCTACATCCCAGGGCGCCTTCCCTTGTGAGAATAGCGGAACTTCTGCGGTTGCAGTTTGGTGGTTGAGGCCGGCGGTGATATCACTTTGGTGACTGTGCTTCCTTCCCCCTGAGCTCGATCAGATCCAGGTCGACCTGGTGCTGCGTGGCTCCTGGTGTGTTATCTCTTTGCTTCCTCGCACACATACACGTGGTTCCGCGAATCGCCACGGATGCCCACCAAGTCGAACCCGAAACATGATCACGGGCCCACGACGACCCTTTCGAGATGTCATGGCCGCAAGCCCGCAAACCCGATCGCATTCGCAAGGTGGTTCGTCTCTTAGAGATCAGTGCTCGGGCCCAGCCTCCCGCGAGGGTGCTGGAACCGACATGCCGCAGCCCCGTACGCGCAAGGGCTTGGCTCCAAGACCAGGCACATGCCACAGGGGGGTGTGGGGGGCGGAGCCCCCCAGCCGCCGGAGGCCACGGTAGCGAACGTCTGTTGGCCTGGCTCCATAGTCGCATACGCTCAAGTACAACACAACTGACAGATAGCACATGTCGCATGGGGGGACGATAAATTGTCGCGCAAAGACACGCCACAGGGGGGTCTGGGGGGCGGAGCCCCCCAGCCGCCGGAGGCCACGGTAGTGAACATCTGTTGGTTTGAGCTCGAGAGCAAGCCTCTCACACCACCGCCCTCCGACCCCCCTCTCCACGCCCCAGGTGCAACATTTTTTTGCACCCGGAAAATGTGTTCTTTTGACTGTTTGAGCACATCCAAGACCGGGAACATAAAAGAATTCTGCCAATGCCAAGTAGGGTCACAATAAAACCCAAAGGAAAATGGTGCAAAAAAGTAGTGACCACCACCCCCATCCCCACCTCCGGGTGCAAAAAATTTTTTGGCCACGGAAAATGTGTTCTTTTGAATGTTTGAGCACATCCAAGACCGGGAACATAAAAAAATTCTGCCAATACCAAGTAGGGTCACAATAAAATCCAAAGGAAAAAAGTGCAAAAAATAGTGCAAAAAAATATTTTTTCCCCAAATTCCTATTTTCATTCCGTGAAATAGATACACGCCTGGCTGGGGGTCTCTTTTTTTTTGCGTTTTGTTTTACAGGATCTCGCCTGATATGGGAGCCTCCCGCGAGGGTGCTGGAACCGATATGCCACAGCCCCGTACGCGCAAGGACTTGGCTCCAAGACCAGGCACAAGCCACAGGGGGGTCTGGGGGGCGGAGCCCCCCAGCCGCCGGAGGCCACGGTAGCGAACGTCCGTTGGCCTGGCTCCATAGTCGCATACGCTCAAGTACAACACAACTGACAGATAGGATGTCGCATGGGGGGACGATAAATTGTCGCGCAAAGACACGCCACAGGGGGGTCTGGGGGGCGGAGCCCCCCAGCCGCCGGAGGCCACGGTAGTGAACATCTGTTGGTTTGAGCTCGAGAGCAAGCCTCTGGGCGATGCCATCCCGTGGGAGGTCGCCCGTGGCCTCGTCTTCGTCGTCACTTCCGAGTTCTTGCACAGCCTCCGATTATTCACGGAGGCTGTACAATAATTCGGCCCAAACAGCCACCCGCGGCCACGAGCACCGTGGTCGCGAGCAGCTGCAGGACGGCACTCAGCACAGCACCCGTGTCAGCGGGGGTGCGGAGCGTGCCCAAAAAAGGCCAGACATATCCCCCCCCCAAAAAAAATCCTAAAAACCCCCCAAAAAAACCCCCACTAAAAATATGGGAAGAAAAAAGTGGGAACTTTTTTTCCCTGAGGCCGACCCTTACATCTACATCCGACTTAGGCACAGGCCTGATGGGCACCCCCAGTGATTTTCCCCCGTGGCGAAAAAATAAAATTTCGCAAAAAAAAATCTCTGGAAAAATCGTCCGGCGAAAAAAGTTTTTTCGCCACGGGGGTTTTTGGTGGGAATTTTTCAGGGGGTCTGGGGAGAGGTCCTGGAGGAAAAAAAATCAGGCCCAGGAAAAAAATGGGAGGGCCTGCTCTGTGAGCCCCACCAAGCAGTCACAGATTGGCAGGACAAGACCTGCAGAGGGTGGCTGCAAAGAACAGATGTTCACTACCGTGGCCTCCGGCGGCTGGGGGGCTCCGCCCCCCAGACCCCCCCTGTCGCGTGTGCCTGTCTCGCAAGTCCTTGGGCGTATGCGACTGGCCATCTCCGCGTAGTCTCGGGCGCGCGAAGCGCGCCCGAGAAAAAATTTTCCGGGTGAGAAAAATTTTTTTCGCCGGCATTTTTGAGATTTTCAGCGGAGAGGAAAATCACTGGGCACCCCTCGAAAAAAAATTCGAAAAGGTCCCCCTACCCAGTGGTTACGCAGTTTTGGAAACGCAAAAACAATTACATACGGAAAACCGCACGTGCCGTTTTTTTCAGTTGAAAATTATTGCGGACGGCACCCACCCAGGACTTGGTCACTAGGCGGGCACACGCTACATGGGGGGTCTGGGGGGCGGAGCCCCCAGCCACCGGAGGCCACGGTAGTGAACATCTGTTCATTGTGGTCGTACAGATTCTGTGTGAATTGGCTGCGTCCTCCTGAGACTACTGGAGTGGTTGGATTCCCTGACCTTATGAGATCGGAGTACGAGACGCACACTACAGGGGGGTCTGGGGGGCGGAGCCCCCCAGCCGCCGGAGGCCACGGTAGTGAGCATCTGTTCCTGCAAAACCTCATCGACGTCGACCATCGACCCGGTGTAACGCTAGTTTAGCGTCGCCCCAGTGTATATGGTTTGACGCTTGGTTGACGTTCGGAGGGGGAGGCGGGGAAAATTACCCAGGCACATGCGGAAATCCGCATGTGGAAACCGTACGTACGGATTTCGCCAAAAAAAATACCCTACGGAAATCCGCATGTTCCGCATGCGGAGCGTAACCACTGCCCCTACCCACACCTGGAAATTACCAAAAAATCTGGGACCCCGGCGGCCCCAACCCTAGGGTAGGGTAGGGTAGCCCCCCCCCCCCCTCCCCCCCCCGCACGGAGAAACTTAACGTTCGACCCGAATTAGCCAGAGGCCTGGGGTGGAGAGGGGGGTCGGAGGGCGGTGGTGTGAGAGGCTGCTCTCGAGCTCAAACCAACAGATGTTCACTACCGTGGCCTCCGGCGGCTGGGGGGCTCCGCCCCCCAGACCCCCCTGTGGCTTGTGCCTGGTCTTGGAGCCAAGCTTGCGCGTACGGGGCTGGGCATATCGGTTCACACCTCGCGGGAGGCTGGGCCGAGCCTGATCTCTCAGAGACGAACACCTTGCGAATGCGATCGGGTTTGCGGGCTTGCGGCTATGACATCTCGAAAGGGTCGTCGGGGCCCGTGATATGTTTCGGGTTCACTTGGTGGGCATCCGTGGCGAGGAACCACGTGTATGTGTGCGAGGAAGCAAGGAGATACCACACGGGAGCCACACAGCACCAGGTCGACCTGGATCTGGTCGAGCTCAAGTCTCTCGACTCTAGGGGGAAGGAAGCACAGTCACCAAAGTGAGTCACCGGCCTCAACCACCAAACTGCAACGCAGAGGTTCCGCTATTCTCACAAGGAAGGCGCCCTGGGATGTACAGTGATTTGTGTGCAGCATCAAGTGGCACTGATGGGGTCGTTTCCTTTGGTTGCGGGTGAGGGGTGTGGGGGGTGGGGATGTGGGCTGGGGGTTGGGGGGGGGGGGGGGCTTTGAGGTTGTGACACGGCGCACGCACAGGAGAGGGTCTTCTGTATCTCATCCCTATCGCCCACCGCCCAATCCCCCCCCCCCTCCTCTCCCCCTGCATAACGAGTGAAGGGCGATCATTCTTGTGCTCCCTTCAAATTCGATTTCACTACCCCCCCCCCCTATCCCTCTGACGGCATGAAGTGTCGCTTTGCTGCGCCCCAGTGCGGTGGGAATCCTGATAACGATTGCGTTTGGCACCCACGACGCGGACGGCTATGGAGGCGGTTTGCAAGAGGGAATCCCTGTCCAACCTCCTGCTAATGTTCGGTGCCAGGCAGACATGCAGACGAATGTTACACCTGGCTCTTGAATTCCCACTTCTTGGCGGAGGCCATCCACTTCTTCTCCTTGACAATATTCAAGGCCTTTTCGATGAGCTTCTCATCGGACGCAAACCGGTCTTAGGCGCTTGTCCACCTCCTGCCGAATGCTGCCTACCCACCAGCGGGATCATCGCCCATCCCTCACACACCAAAGAGAAGTTAATCTCCAGCAGGCCCGGACAGTACTGACGTGGGTAACCAGTGGGAAGCCCGGGTGCTTGAACCCACCCATCCGTCACACAAACACCCACTCCCTCCCAGGCACACACACCACCCACCACCCACCCACCCCCCCACCCCACTCCCCCCCAAAACACAGGGGCGGGGGGGGGGTGAGGGAAGGGTGTGTGTGTGTGTGTGTGGGGCTCGACGGGTGCTTTGACACCCCGTCAGCCCTGACACCCACTCCACCCCTCTACACACCACACACACACACACACCACCCCCCACCCCACCCCACCTCCGCCCACCCCCTACTGGGGGGCGGTGGCGGGGGGGGGGGGTGCCGTGGGGAGCGCGGCGGGTGGTCGGGGCCTTAGAGGTGGGAAGGGGGGTTGAGGGTTGAGGTGTGCCGGAAGCCCCTCCCCTCCCCATTATAGTTTGGAGGGGGGGAGGGCAGTGGTGACGGGGAGTTTTTTTTCTCTCTCTCTCTCTCCCTCGGGTGGGGGGGGGGTGTGATATAGGGCGGGTATGTCTTCTCAACGCCAGGAGAAGATGACGCATTTCCTTGAGGAAAGAGGCGGGAAAGACATGATGTCCGCAAGCTTTGAGGGAAAGCTGGGGCTGCGTTTCGCACAAGAGGTTTACCTCGTCAGCAGCTCCGGGGAGCGGACCAAAGTATTCTTCGGGGTGCTCGACGGGCAGGGTGTTGTCCTCATGAAGGACGAGAAAATCCACCGAATCGCCGGGCTCGACAGCATCAGCGGGGTCTCTGTTATCGACAACAACGAATCCGTGGAGTTCCCCGCAGAGCCGCAGCTGCTCCCCCCTGAGGGGCTCATCGCACTCCACCTCCCTCATGACACCATCTTCCTCCAGGAACCCCCCCGCGGGGAGCAAAGGCAGGCGGACCGCAGCCTCGACTTCATCGCCCAGCTCCTCATCCGCCTCAGCGAGAGCCAGTCCGGGAAGCCCATCCAAGGAGATGCCTGCTCTCTTTTCTCAAGGGGGACCTCGGGGGTCTCGGTGACACACAGCGTCCCTGCTGCGTTTGCCGCAATCCGGGGTGGTGTCGCGCAGTCTCACTACGCGGGGCTTGTGAAGAAGAGGATCAAACCTTCGCCTGGAGGCCAGGCCAGCATTTCCCCTTCCCTCGGCATGGTGTGTAAAAGCGTGAGGGGGCACCTTGTTGTTGTGGACGTCGTCCCGGGGAGCCCTGCGGACACTGCAGGCGTGGAGAAGCACTCCGCCTTGGTTGCGGTGGATGGAACAGACGTCGGATCCCCCGAAACGCTCCGCGAGGCGCTCCGGCAGCCCAGGGGTGGCCAGGACGGGTTTGAGGTCACCCTCCTCCCCCCTAACGCCGCGGCAAACGGGCTCCACGGGGGTGACACAGGCGATGCAGCTGCCACGCGGGAGCAGCTCCCTGCCCCGCCGCCTGGCCCACCCCCTCTGCCACCCCTCGGGTTGCTGAAGATGCCCGACAGGGCTGTGGTAGCCTACACCACGCGGGATGGCGACGGCTTGGCGCAGGGGTTCCCTGTGTTCCAGCTCTACAAAGGCCTGCAGGAGCACACTGGGGGGCGGGCGAAGCTCCTCAGCTCGAGCCCCTTTATCCCGGGCTCGGAGAACTTCCGGTCCCCTTCGGGGACCTATGTCCGGCCCGAGCCTGTCACACCGCTCTCAGCGCAGGGGTTCTGCGATGCGATACGCGAGGAGGTTGCTGCCCTGCAGGGGACCCGGCAGGAGTCGCATTTCGCAATCTTCCTGATCGGAGGTGAGGGGGCGACGAACAACGGATTTGACACGGCGCCGAAGGGTGTCTCGATAGCAGGGTCTGTCGTGTGGGTGAGGGCGTTAGTGGATCTCCTGAAGCCGCTCCCGACGTGTGTGCATGTCACGGTTATCTGCGACACCGACAGCTGCCTCTCTGTGATGTACAACGCACGCACCCCCGCGGTTCCGATGGACTGCAAGCTCGCCTTTGTCGGCACATCCCTTTCTCCTGAACCCGCAACATCCGAGAAGAAGAAGAAACGCCCTGTCCCCCCTCTGCCCACCGCGACTCTTTCCAGCGCTTATATGGCTGCTCTCGGGAATGGGCTTGCAGACCAGGCTGTGAAGCTGTTGGGTGCCTGCCTCCCCCGCAGGCAGGCGGTGTTGGTTGCGACGAACTACGCCTTCCAGGAGCCCAACGGGCCCAACGACGAGCTGGACTCGCAGATCCACTCCGGGGGCGGGTGGTGGAAGTTTGAGTGCCTGCCCTGGGAGTGGGAGGATGACGACATCTCGAAGTTCCTCAACGACTTCTACAGCTCCGCTGCACCGGCTCGGGAGGAGTCTCCGGTGATCGAGATGGCTGCCTCCCAGTATCAGGGGCGTGAGTCGCAGCTGGCGCGTGACCTCTTCAGCAGATACCTCCGGCCGCACCCCACTGAACCTGAGATCAGCTCCATCCTGTCTGACCTGGAGGCTGTCATCAAGATGCCCATCACAGGCGCCTCAGACAGGACGCTGTGCCAAGCGATGTCGAAAGTAGTATGCCTTTCGGCCCCGGTGCCATGTTGCCTTGCTTCTTCTCCGAGGGGATGGGGGTGGTGGTGGTGGTGGTGGTGGTTTTGCAGCACTAAAGCGGAGAAAAGGAGCGCCACCCCCCCACTCACCCACCCACCCACCCACTCATTGCACACCACAACAACAGACGACGCCCCAGGCCTGGCAGACAGTGCTGGAGGACTATGACGTCCGGCATGGAAGCGACCTGACGGAGATCCTGGAAGGGTTGGTGGACGACATGGCGATCCAGCGCCACGTGGAGCACCCCCTGCACTGCAACGGGGTGCTGTTTGTGTCGGACGACCCCCTCCTCTCGCGCAAGTCGTCCATGGCGTCTATGGCGACACGCGCATCCCGCGCCTCCCGCACGTCAACCTTCTTCCCCAACAAGGAGGAGTTTGAGGAGTTCCTCGATTGGAAGCGCAACAAAGACCAGCCGATGGTGGCGCCTCACGGGGAGTGCCCCAATATGAACGACATGATTGCCAGCACGGAGACGAGCATCGCAGACAGCCTGTCGCAGAGGGCGAAGTCGTCGGTGCAGCCCACCCCGGTGGTCGCCCCAGCGAGAGGGCCTCCGGCGGCAGTGCCGGAGCAGGAGTCGGTGCAGCCGTCGTCGCGGAGCAGCTCATCTGTGACATCGACGGAGACCAGGACGATGACAAGCCGGCGTGACAAGACAGCCCCCACGCAGAGCAGCAGGGCGAGCAAGGGCAGGGGCAGGGCGAGCCACAGCCACGACAGCCACAGCCAGAGCAGCAGCAGCGGGACCGGGACCGGGACATCGCCTGTCAGCACGGCGACGGTGCCCTCGTCGCGGTCGTCGTGGAACCGTGTCGTGGCGCTGTCGCGGTTTAAGGATGGTGCCGATCTCAACACGTCGCCCCCGCCCCCGCCTTCGTTTGGCAGGACGCGCACGCCGCCCCGCAAGAACCCCAAGCCGGGTGTGGTGGCGTCGACGCGGCGGCAGCAGAAGCTGCCCGAGCCGGATGCGTCGCCGTCGCGCGTGTCGCATGGCCCGCTGCACCCGCCATCCCGCACAGAGTCCTCCCGCACGGCGTCGGGTGCACCCCCCTCTGGGGCGCGTGCACCGTACGCCAGCCACACCAACAGCGAGAGGGGCAATGGCAATGGCAACGGCCATCCGCATCACAGCCACATGCAGCCGTCCCGCGTGTCGACCCCACGCATGGGGGGAGGCACCCCGCAGCACGGCAACCTGGTATGGCGCTGCATGGGACACAGGCAGGGCAGGGTGGTGGGGATGTGGCAGCGGATGTCGCGCCAAGAGAGACAAAGAGAGAGAGATAGCGCAGTGCTTTACGGCACTGCCACAGGCAGGCGGACGGCTGGCGTCAGAGATCCCTCCGCTCTCCACTCGGTTTGTGGCCTGCACCAAAACAGTAGCTTTTCCGTGCACCGGCCTGCCCCCACCCCCACACACCCCCCACAGATCATGCAGTCCCTCGAGGACGACCTGGCCGCAGCGGAAAGCCTCCTGGCAGGGGGCAGGCACCACCCACACCGTGCCGCCCCTCTGCCTCCCGCCCCAGCACCCCAGTCCCCTGGGGCGGGCCGGCTGTCCCCCCAGGCACCCGACAGGCGGCAGAGCCGCGAGCTGGCGCCACTGGGCTTCGCGCAGCAGCCGGAGCTGCACCGCAGCTCTGAGATCGCACCCCCGCCACCGCCCGGCCCGCCGACGCCGTCGCTGACGCCGATCCCCACGCCTGCAGGGCTGCTGAGGGACAGCGTCTCCTACGACACGCAACCCCCGCTGCTGGGAGGAGGTGCCGGGGGCACCCCGCATGGCGGAGTGCCTCCGCCCCCACCTCTCCCGGTGTCGGCGCAGCCCTTCGCACAGCCTGCCATGCCGTACCACAACGGGAATGGGAACGGCTTTGCCGCTGGGGGCTACCCCACGCCTTCCGGAGGCGGCAGCCGCACGCCTGCAGGCGGGTACCCGCTGCCGTATGTGGGTGCCACGCCGTCGACGGACAGGCAGAGCCTGGAGGGTGGCGGGCTGCTGAACCCGTCCCTGCCGTATCCCTTCGATCTGCTGTGCAGCCCGCAGCAGCACGGTGGTGGCAGCCGGGCTCTCCTGGGAGGGAGAGGGCCGACATCGCCTAACGGTCCCGTGTTGTATGACGCCTTGTCGCCGAGGAAAGCCGCCCAGGGAGGTGGAGGGGGGCAGAGCGGTGCGGCCGGCCTTGTGGCAGCATCGAGGCAGAACGGTGTGGCAGCGGCGGCGGAGAAAGGGGCAGGCGGAGGTGGTGGTGGTGGTGGTGGTGGAGGTGTTCCCGGGAAGGGGGGTGGTGGAGCAGGCGGTGCGGCCGATCCCCCCCAGGAGGAGCTGAATGGGTCGGTTGTGTCGATGGCTGACGATGCGTCGTCTGTGGCGCTGAACAGCACCCCGGGGGTGGGTGGGGCGCCTGCTGCCATACCCCGGTCGCACACCATGGTGCAGATGCACGGCGGGGCGAGGGTGGGTAACGGCGTAGCGGTGCATCCAGTCCGCCCACACCCCGATCTGTGAAGACCTGGAAGCGGCCCCGTTGCGTTGTCGATTTCCTGTGGAACAACGTAAGACGGTTCCGCCCCCTCCCCCTGTCTGTCGCTTGGGGCGGGGGCTTGTTGAAAAAAAAATGTCAAAATGAAAAAGGTGGGGGGAAACAGGCCACCTGTAGAGGCCTCCAGTGTCTTTTGGCTGTATGTTTTTGTGTGTTTGGTGTGTTGCTGTTCGCTGTTAGATGGTGCATCTTAGCATCAAGCAAAAGAAGACGTAGGCAATCTGGGCAAAGCAAGCTGGACTCAGCCTTTGCCCTGCTGGAGGAACCCGTGTTGGCCCATCTGTCTGTGTGCTGGGCATGCTTGGAGGAGTATCTGAGTGGGGAGACCCTGTGCGGGTCATATGTCCACTCTGTGTATGTGTGGAGACATCATCCTAGTTCGCCCCATGCAGCCTACACGAAACAAAAAAGCTCAACGCAAGTGTGTGTTGTGTATGTGTTTAATGCCTCACCTGCGCAGCGTAGTGTGTAGTGTGAAAGGTTCGCCCGAAGAGGTCCACACCTCACACCCACTGCGCACCCCAAGAGCCGCACAAGAGGTGGATTGTCGACCTGTAGAACATGCAAAAAAAAATCAAAAACAGCCCTCCTGTATGGGCGCCACTTCCCCTCACCTCCCCCCCTTGTCATATCTGAATCATGTTTTCTTTGTATTCTTTTGTACGGCCACACTCTCCTTTTGGTGCAGTTCCTGTGTGTGTGTGTGGGGTGGGGAGGGGAGGGTAGGGAGGGGGGGGGGGGCACAACAAAACATATTGGGGATAAACCCCCACAGGTCTTGCAGTGTGGTGGGCACCAGAGCTGGATTTGTCTCCCGTACATCTCGGCTCGTGTTCTAGTTGTATTTTCCCAAGCAATTGGCGGGCCTCACCAGCTGCTGCAGCTGGTGGAGTAGCTGCAAACACGGGGGGGGGGGGTTTTCCCGGAAACAGAGGTGTGTCTCGTTTGCTCACATGTGCCCCTGTTGGGCATCTGTTGAGAGGAACCGCCCTCTGTCTCCTTGCCTGCACCGATCATTGTCAAATAAGAGGCACTGTGCAGTAGAGCCTGTCGCAGTAGCCTCTCGCAGTGAATGGGGATTGTCGACACCCCAAACAATAGCGGAA